>JAHWFO010009452.1:109016-198268 GCA_023313115.1 Rhysida immarginata | reverse complement strand
CTCTTGGATCTTCTTTTCCTTCCGCCAAATAGGACAGTCTCTTGAAAGGGCAGAATGGGCTCTCTTACAATTACAACACCGGAACTCGTTAGAACAATCTTCCATCTCATGTCCGGGCAGGCCACACTTGCAACAGACTGCATTAAAATGACAGTTTGTTCTCGTGTGGCCGTACTTCTGACAATGGAAGCATCGCAACGGGTTGGGGATAAAGGGTCTCACGTGACAGAGTATATAACCGATGTAAATGGTATCTGGCAAAGCTGTTCCCTCAAAGGTAACAATGAAGGAATGCGTAGGATGAGGAACACCATTCCTCCTTGGAGCGATCCGGCGAATGTCAACTACAAATTGATCTCCCAATTCGGCAATGATTTCCTCGTCCCCCATTCCTTCCAGGTCCTGGCACGTGAAGACACCTTTCTTATAATTCAAAGTTGCATGGGGAGAAACCGAAACGGCTTTCCCTGCAAACTTTTTCAAGGATAGCAGGGTGGTGGCTTGCTTATCCTTAGAGACTTCGATAAGATGGCCATCGAAAAGTCTCTTAACATGTTTCGTATCCCCAACGAGGCGTTTAAGTTCTTTTGAAATTAGAAATGGGGAGATGGTCTTAAACGACTCCCCACTTGCCAACTTCATCGCCAAAAACTTCGGATTTTTTGGCGGTCTACGACTCGATCTCTCTGCATGATCGTTATTTTGTTTTTGATTAGCATTCTTATTATTTTTACCCATAGTAAGTTGAGTAAAGTTTCATCTCCCTCGCTCCCCACCCACCACCGAGCCCAACAAGGGGATGCACATTGGCACCAGGGATACGAGGAGGATATAGGCAGCGCCTAACCCTGTGGCCGAAGCTCCAAAGGAGCGACGACCAGCCGATTGATCTGGACGGGCTCATCCAGACCTCCCATCCTTCCGAGAAGCAGGGGCCAAAGTGGTGTGTTGTTCCGGAAAGCCTTCCCTCAACCACCAGGATCCCCCTTTCCCCAGAAGTAGGGTTGCTGCGCACGGCAAACACGCAGGTGGACGTACTGGTCGCAATGGAGGCCATGTCAAAAAACATGCCTCCATTGCGAGCACCGGTCCCTATGGGAGGGTCCACAACCGACCGGACACTTTTAGTCTGGCCTCTCTGCTAAGGCCTGTCTGGCATGGGTGGCCCGATCCAGCATAGCCCTTAGCGTCACTGAGGCACTCAAGCCCCTCCACCACGTCAAGGTAGTGCCCACGGAGGGGATATTGATCTGGAGGTAGATACAGTGAACAAACAGTTAGAGGTGAGAGGTCTTTGAATAACACTCTAACTGCTACTGCCTGGAGATTCGATGTTAAATTAATGGTAGTAAAAGGCAAGGATCTTTGAATTAAGATGGCAACACCGCCACTTGCTTTATTTCCCATTGTATAGTCCTTCCTTATAAAATTAAACCCTTTTAGGGTCGGATACTGGGATGGCAAGAGAAACGTTTCTTGCAAAGCCAATAAGGAGAAGGAGAACTTATTGACTAAAAGCTTGAGGTCTTCTAATCGACAAAAGAATCCATTAAGGTTCCATTGTAAAAGTGCCATGATGGAGGTTTTAAGATGAAAGTTTAAACTCTCGGGATATCTCCATCTCCTCAGTAGGAGACACGTCTAAGTTTAAAGGGAAGTCTGGCCCTCCCCCCAGAACTGGAGAATTTGGAGTAGAAACTACTATACGTTTTTTGGAGGGGTCAGAGAAAGGTGACACCTCTGACGAGCGTTTCTTGCCCTCTTCCCTTTCCGAAGTTTTTGGAGGATTTCCAGGTGGTGTAATTGATTTCGAAATCCGACTAGTGCTAGCAGATGGTCCTGTGGAGGTGGAAGTTCCACAAGAAAAGTCTGCGATACTCAAATCAGTCATTGTTCTAACAGACTTAATATAAGTACGACTCTTAACCACTGCTGCATAGTTACGGACTTCATTTTGTTCGACCTGCCTACGCGCTTCCGGAAAAGACAGATTCCCAAGGACACGAACCTCTTGGATCTTCTTTTCCTTCTGCCAAATAGGACAGTCTCTTGAAAGGGCAGAATGGGCTCCCTTGCAGTTACAACACCGGAACTCGTTAGAACAATCTTCCATCTCATGTCCTGGTAGGCCACATTTACAACAAACTGCATTAAAATGACAGTTTGTTCTCGTGTGGCCGTACTTCTGACATTGGAAGCATCGCAACGGGTTGGGAATAAAGGGTCTCACGTGACAGTGTATATAACCGATGTAAATGGTATCCGGCAAAACTGTACCCTCAAAGGTAACAATGAAGGAGTGCGTAGGATGAGGAACACCATTCCTCCTTGGAGCGATCCAGCGAATGTCAACAACAGATTGATCATCCAATTCGGCAATGATTTCCTTGTCCCCCATTCCTTCCAGGTCCTGGCACGTGAAGACACCTTTCTTATAATTCAATGTTGCATGGGGAGAAACCGAAACGGCTTTCCCTGCAAACCTTTTCAAGGATAGCAGAGTGGTGGCTTGCTTATCCTTAAAGACTTCGATAAGAAGATGGCCGTTGGAAAGTCTTTTAACATGTTTTGTATCCCCAACGAGGCGTTTAAGTTCTTTTGAAATTAGAAATGGGGAGATGGTCTTAAACGACTCCCACTTGCCAATTTCATCTCCAAAAACTTCGGATACTTTGGCGGTCTACGGCTAGATCTCTCTACACGGTCGTTATTTTGCTTGCAATTTGCTTGCTTATTTGTTTTACCCATAGTAAGTAAAATAAATTTTCATCTCCCTCGCTCCCCACCCACCACCGAGCCCAACAAGGGGATGCACATTGGCACCAGAGATACGAGGAGGATATAGGCAGCGCCTAACCCTATGGCCGAGGCTCCAGAGAGCAACGACCAGCCGATTGATCTGGACGGGCTCATCCAGACCACCCATCCTTCCGAGAAGCAGGGGCCAAAGTGGTGTGTTGTTACGGAAAGCCTTCACTCAACCACCAGGATCCCCCTTTCCCCAGAAGTAGGGTCGCTGCGCACGGCAAACACGCAGGTGGACGTACTGGTCGTAATGGAGGCCATGTCAAAAACATGCCTGCATTGCGAGCACCGGTCCCTTTGGGAGGGTCCACAACCGACCGGACACTTTTAGTCTGACCTCTCTGCTAAGGCCTGTCTGGCATGGGTGACCCGATCCAGCATAGCCCTTAGCGTCACTGAGGCACTCAAGCCCCTCCACCACGTCAAGGTAGTGCCCACGGAGGAACCCATCTTTTGTGCTTCTTGCTAATTAAAAAATGATCAATTTGATTTCCGTTATCACTACCAGGTATTTTCCATGTCTGCAAATGGATTCTTTTGTGAGGGAAAAATGTACTCATTATTACCATTTCCTTGGCAGCCCCAAAGTTCACTAACCGCTCACCGTTGTCATTTGTTTCTTGATGAATTCCATAATTGCCAACTATTGGTTTGAAACACTCCTCTTTACCGATATGAGCATTAGCATCTTCACATCCATCTTATTTAGGCGGTCTATGACCTCATCTAGCTGTTCACAGAACATGCTTTTAACGTCTTCCGACTTCTCTTCCGTTGGTGCATGCATGTTAACTAATGAAATATTGAAGAACCTACCTCGTAACCTCATTGTGCAGAGCCTATCACTTACTGGGTGAAAATCCATAAGTGCCTTCTTCAATTTGGACTTGATCATAAAAGCTGTACCTAACTATAAAGCACGAAGTAAGATTTTCCTCTGTACGTGCCGCTTCCTGTCCATCTAACTTCCTGCAGAGCTACCACATCCCACTGCCTTTCCAATTCCTTGAAGGCCCCTGTCCTATATAGAGATCTCACATTCCAAGTAACCACCTTCAACGGTTTCAGTCCATTACCAGTATCAAGTCTATTCCATTTTGTCTGTCCGGATTTTACTGATTGTTGTTCCTTCGTAACCACAGGTTTTTTTCAGGGAGAGAAGGTTAGCCCCTCGCCTAACTCCCAACTTGGAGGACTAGACCTCCATATTTATGTCCCCTGGAGACAGGGTAGCCTAGATATACCCCCAGACATTGGGTCCTCAATGGGACTTAGCCACTGCAATGCAGTGCCAACTCCCGCGACGTGGACGCGCCCATTGAGAGCTCCCTAAGTGAGCTCAGAGAATGTGACTCCGATTCCCCTTAGGGTGAGAGCTGGTGTCATCTTAATTCTCCTATATTTGTAAACCAGTAATATGGGAGACGGAGCAGCAACGATCAGGAGAAATCCTGAATCCTGGGGATCACGGCATCAGTAATATGGGTAACCAGATGAGGTCTATAGTGTAATTATTTGTCCATATCGATCTCTATGGAACCACTGGTCAGTTTCATATTTTTTTTATTTTTTGGAGAGCACTTTTGGAGTCTGTCAGTATTAGGTAATTGTTAGGTGGTTGATGTTGTAGCACTATTAGGGCCTTATAGATTACATAGGCCTCGGCAGCTGTCGCACTGGCTATAGGTTGGATTCCAAATGATAAGTCAATAAACAGGTGTGCACTTTAGATTCCTATACCCGCCATAAATAATTTATCGAAAGAAGCATCGGTGAATATTTGCAAGTGATTTGGGAATTCTTTTTGAATGATACGTTTTAACACAGGGCTAGCATTATTGGGTAATTGCGCCTTTTTCCATTCCATCAAGATATTAATAGGCATAGGGGTTTTACTGATCGCATGATTAAGGGTTATGTTTATGGGAGTTCGAGCAGTTCTAAGCTATGGAGGCAATTTTTAAACAGTTCCCTGATTCTAGCAGAGCTATAGTGTTCATCAATAAATTTACCAACATCTTTGTCTCTATATTGGGGAACACTTTCTTTAACTTTATCGTGGTTCACTATTTGCATTTTACTCAATTTTCATCTTCCATCTAATGTAAGGAGGGGGAAGGTTGCTATCGGCGTATAATTTTCGAATGGGGGATGTTGGAGTTGCTCCTAGACCAATTCTTAAGATTGTTCTTTCTTTCACAAGCAGTGATCTTGCTGGACACAGAAACGGCGCGTAAAAATCGATTAATGCTTTTATGATCATGTTGTTTATCAATGTATGGTTCTTCCAGGGTGGACCCCATTTGCTACGGTATCTAACTTTTGTTCTATATATTTAACAAGAGGTCGCTAGGTGAGCTTCTGATCTATTGTGATCCCCAAAAATTTGTGTATTCGCCTAAAAGGCCACATTGTTATGATCATAGGAGGAGTGAATGAATTATTAGGCGCGAAGCACATAATGGATTTTTCTGGAGAAAAGGTGAAATGATTTTCACTTCCCCAGCTTGAGATTTGAGTACAATAGCTCTGCAGTTCTCTTTTAACAAGGGGCATACTAGATTCTTCTTTCCAAACCACAATGTGGCCCATAAACTGCGGGTTTTTTAACTTTTTGTCGGGCGCAAAATGGCCATAGCAGCCGACGCCCTAAAATCTCAACCAACCAAACCACAATGTCGTCCGCTAAAATATTGATTTTGGCTCCGACATTTAGTACTTTGGGAATGCTAGCCGTATAGATATTAACTAAGATGGGGCTGGAGACGGACCCTTGCGATAGGCCCTTAATCTGCTCAGTCCATATAACGTCATTCACCACCTTATGAATCGCTGGGATATACCCATTTCATACCGTATCGAAAGCCCTCGTGACATCAAAAAATATAACCCCAAGGTATTTATTGCGTTTTACTGCCATAGACAGCATCAATTAATTCCCATGTGGGCCAATTCACTTGCCTACCTTTGCGAAAACCAGTATGGGTATTCGGTAATAATTTATTGTCTTCCAAAGGCAGAGAGTCTAGTGCAGATAAGTTTTTCAAGGAGTTTGATTAAGCAGGACGTCAGTGTCACTTAGATTCATTATTGAATAAATTTACGTACATTTTAACTTTGATCTTTTTTTGTATTGACTGTTTTATGAAACTGGGAATTGAAGGACCTTGTAGTTAAAATAAGTTGTTTTTTTTTATTTTTTTTGTTGTGCTCTATTAAGCACACTTAAAATCGAGCAAAATTGCTCCTTGGGAAGCTGACCACTGCATTGTTCCAGCCACGTGATCGCATATCCGTGAAGGGGACAAGAGACACTTGAGAAATTGCATGGAGACCAGTAGCAACTTTCATGGCGAGCATCCCATAGTGGAATGTTAAAGCGCGCAATTCACTTCAATTGTGACCTGATTAACAAGAGTTATGAATGAACATCCACTCAAATTTAGTGCTTATAGACAAATCGCTTATGTGACTGGAGATATAGTGAGGTTTCCTCCTTTTTTCCAAGTGTATGATGCGTGGAAAAACTGTCATCGATCGTGTGCAAATTTAACATTAAAACTTTCACTCATCAGAGAGCAGATTGAAATTCTCCTGTCACAATGTTTGATCAGAGGAACCACAACGGTCCGAATAAATCGATCATATCACAAGTTGGTCTGTGGCAGTGAATATACACTCACACGCCAAAAGTCATGGGGTGTCAGTAGCATTTATGTGCAGACAGTATAAATATGCAAATCAGTGTTCATTAGATTTAGTTACACTGTCTTGAGTAAGGAATGATGTGTTCAGTGTGGAGTTTGAACGTGGCTTCGTATATGGAGTACGACGTATGGGTCATTCAACCTCAATCTCATGCTGAACAAATGTTTTCATTTCAAATGCACAGGCTCGGTACGCTTGAATTGAATCAAGTGCAAATTATCTAAAGTTTGTGTTTAAAAGAATAAGATAGAGGGCACACGAATTCCATATTTGTGAAGTGTCATTCATAGTGTGACTATGAATTGTTTTTGCATTCTGAGAAATTGCTAAGCAGCCAACAGTGGTTGTGTGCAGTTATAATTAATGGCGTGGACTGCTCGCGACCGGTACGTGTTTTTTTACGTGTCAGGATCTTGAAGGGATGAAGGATGAGAAAATCATTGCAGAACTGGAAGATCAATCGGTGGTGGACATTTGTCGGATCTCTTCTAAACGGAATGGTATTCCTCACCATACTCATTTCTTTATTGCTATTTTTGAGGGAATAACCCTGCCTGACACAATTTTATTGGCTATATCCAATTTCATGTGAGGCCCTTTATTCCTAACCCGTTGCGTTATTTCCAATGTCAACGGTTTGGCCACACAAAAACAAATTGCAAGAGTAACTTTAGAAGCACCAACACCTGGCTCCAAAGTCTTTTGGGAAACCTAAACCTCACCTTCCAGCCATGCATACTAAGGGAGTCAGAGATATTCCCCCATGGAGTCTACCCCAACCAGTCATTGAATATGAAGTTTTCGACGAAAAAAAAAAAAAACGTACTTTATAGAGGCGGAAATTAAAGCATTTTTTTCATAAATTTCTAGAGGAACTTCCAACTGGTTTTCATATTTATACTGATGGATCCAAGTCAGATAAAGGAGTTGGTTGTGCATTTATTATAAATAATTCTCTCTTCTCATATCGCTTTTCTGATGAGTTTTCCTTCCTCTCGGCGGAGTTATTTGCTATAGCGAAAGCCCTTAAATTTGCGTGTAGTTATCCTTACTCCAATTTTTGGATATTCTCAGACTCCAAGAGTGCTTTGCAATCTTGAAAAAATTTAATACTGGCAATCCTTTATGTCAAAGGATTCTAAAATACCTTTTTTATTTAGACTCCCAGGGTACCAGAGCTACATTTGTTTGGATCCCAGTTACATGGGAATTCCGTTCAATGAAAAGGTCGACAAGGCTGCAAAAGACGCCATAACCCATCTCCCAATCACTAAATTACTCTCCATACCGGAACATTTGTTTCCGTTTATTAATGAGAAACTTTTATCTTCTTGGCAGGAGCATTGTCCGTCTAATCCTGCTAATAAATTATTTGAAATAAAGTCTGTTATTAGTCCCTGGACCCCACCTAATTTAAGTATTAGACGAGAAGATGTGGTTCTGACCCGTTTAAGGATAGGCCATTGTCGCCTCACTCATGTTCATCTTTTGAATAAAGAGCCAGTTCCTGTGTTCTTGTGGTGCAGTTCTAACTGTTAAACATATTCTAAGCTGCGTAGTTCGATGTTGGCTCGCGTACACGTTAGGGTTTTTATTAGGGGAAACCCTGTGATTTGTATAAAAATATTTCATTTTTTGGAGTACTTATATTTTTTGTTTGTGTGGGATATTTTTGTGTCAATAAATACATCGAGCACACGTTTGGCTAGGCGTATCCCATCGCCATATTGTATATGCATAACTTTATTTTTCAAGGAACAGGAGCACACACAGCTTAACGAATAAAGAGAGAGCACAAAGTGGCCACCAGGATGCTCTGCTATACCAACACCCCTCCGGCAGAGAATCCCCTGGTCACTAGCGATAAAATTTTATCTAGTTAACTACAGATAATCCAATCTTTATGTAAATTGAATGTTCTTATTACTTAAACATAAAAAAATATAGAAAATGAGTTCACTGAAGAGTTCTTTCATTTAAATGACAAAGAATAATCGGTTAGTCCAAATGCTGAATGACAGTTTCAGTTGAGCTGTACTGGTTGGCTTGGTAAGAATGTCCGCCAGCATCTTGTCTGCAGGCACATAGGTTGTGATGATCTTTCATTCTTCCTGCGCATCATGGATGAAGTGGTATTTCAGGTCTATGTACTTGGATTGTCCGTGTTGGTTACGCTGTTTTAAAAGGAACAAGCCACTTTTTTGGCTGTTACAGTATATCTGTATTGGATCAGATACGAACTTATGAAATCCAAGTTATTGTAGTGAATTTTGGAGAAACAGAGCTTCTTTTGTGGATTCAGTTAAGGCAATGTAATCTGCATCTTTGACTCAGGTGATTGCCCCTCCAGCCAAAGTAAACACGTATTCTGTGTGTGATTTATCACTTCCCCAATCGGCATCAGAATCTCCGACGATTAGTTGGTTATTCCTTTGATATGTTATTTCATAATCTTTGTATACTGTAAATTTCGCAAAATGCGTGTTGCCGCTTTTCAGTGGGCTTCTCCTGGATTCGACAAGAATTTACTAAGGTTGCTTACAGTATATGAGAGGTCGGGTCGGGAAGCATTGGCAAGGTAAAGCAGTGATCCGATAAGCTCTCTATGGCTTGCTTTGCATAATTTCCTTCTCTTGTTCTGTTTTTGGGCACCTTTCTTTGCAATTTATATTGTTGAGACTGGATTTGCATGGTCCATCTTGAACTTTCGCAGATTTTCAATATAATTCTTCTGATACCAGTTGCGTCGTCACGTTTTACTTGAATGCCCAGAGAATAATGTAGCTTTCATTGTGAATGATTCCATTAATTTTTCTTTCATGTACTTCAGTTGTTCTAAGTTATTTGATATGATTAACAAATCATCTACATAAATTGTTATGGTGATCAGGTTCTTAATATCTTGCCATGTGTTAACTCAAGGATCAGACTGAAGTTGCTTCATCCCAAGTTCTTTTTGTTGATTATCTTATTTCTTGTGCCACTGTCTGCCAGCTTATTTTGGTCCATAAAGTGGACGTTTTAAGAGGCATACCCTCTTCTCATCTTCTTTATTGATAAATGGTTTAGGTTGTTCCCTGAAGGTATGCTATAGGACGCTGATTGTATTGTACCTCACCTCAGGAGAAAATGTTTCTTCGTAGTATAGTCCGTAAGTTTGTAGGCATCCTCTGGCCACAAGTCGTGCCTTATAACTGTCTATCGTTCCATCAGTTTTTTTTTTCGTTCGAAAAACCCATTATCGAATCGATTACTTTTTTATTTAAGGGTCTGTCAACGTTTGGTTCTGCATGTGAGAATCGAGCTCTTCTTTCATGGCTTTTTCCACTGTGTTTGGTCAGGCTCTATATCATCATATGCTAAATTTATTGTTTCTTCATCAGTCTTCCAGGTTTTCCAGTTCTTTCTATTTTAGGCCGTCCTACTGTTAGTTTTGGTTGATGGGTGTCCACTGGTTCATCCGCTTCTTCATCAATTGGAGAATAGATATAGCCTTAAATTTTCTTTATTTTCTGAATGTATCAAAAAAGAAAATGTTACATCCATTGCGGTGTTCCTACAGAACAAGAAAAAAAGTACAGATTTTGTAAATAAAAAATTAAAAAAGGGAGGGTTATAAGCTAGTGTAATTCAAACTTACTAAAACTCCTTTTTTAACCGAACGCTGGTTCTCATGATAAATTTACGGTTTCGCTCGATCACATCTAATTAATTTCGATAAGTCGTTGCATTATCTGCGATCATTAATGTTCTTCCACTTCTTGTAAAAGATGGTTGTCCTCCTGCCGAACACGCATTTCTTCACTGTCTCTCTCCATCACTTTACCCACGATCAGTGTTGCCAAGTTCAGATTGAGGGCTCCCAGTAGATCAAACATAATTTCCCCCCCAAAATCCAACCGGAAGTGTTGATGATGAACTGTCGATTTATAACAAAATCTGTGAAAACAAAAATCTAATAGATTTACAGGGTGTCTACAGAATTTCTGAAAGTCAATTTCGTGACTTTTTGTGGATTTAAAAAAAAAAATTCCTGACCTAATACTTCTATTGTTAAAAGCCTAGAAAATCAATAACAAATAAAATAAGCTTTAATAAACTATTTTCTGAATTAAATTTTTAAAATTCAAATAAATCACGAGTCATCATCACAAGAAATAAATTCAATTTAATTCATGTTTACTAATTAAACACATTTTTTTTAATTTTCTTCTCAGTTAGTGCAATTTTTAGATCTAATTCTCCTATTTCATCCTTTGCTTGCTGCATTATTTCCAATTTCTTTCAGGGCTTAATTTCTTTTTCTAGATGCAGTGATAGGAACATATTCTATACCACCATAATGATGATGAGCAGAATGGACTGATCGTTGAGCAACCAATGAGTTTTCTACAATAACTTCTCTCAACAGCAGCATTGCCATGAAACACAAGGGCTATGCTGGATTGGGTCACCCATGGCAGAGAGGTCAGACTAAAAGTGTCCGGTCGGTTGAGGACCCTCCCAAAGGGACCGGTGCTCGCAATGGAGGCCATGTTTTTGACATGACCTGCGTGTTTGCCGTACGCAGCGACCCCTACTTCCGGGGAAAGGGGGATCCTGGAGGTTGAAGGAAGGCTTTCCGGAACAACACACCAATTTGGCCCCTGCTTCTTGGAAGGATGGGTGGTAAGTAAATTTATGTTTGTTGATCATTAAAAATGTATGTGGTTGGAAGCTTACATCATAGATAGAATGTATATTTGTTCTTACTCTGATCATTTTGTTAATCTATTCTTTAGGAATAACTGTGAAATCCATTTCAAGTAAAAAAGCTGAATGTATTGCTGCAGTGCATGTTGCCTGTCACTCAGCAATACAAACAGTAGATCATCTGGGAGAAATAATTAAATCGTCTTTTCCATGTGATCTGACATCCGACTTCAACTTGTATCGAACTAAATGCTCCCGTTTATTGACAAAGGTGATTTCGCCATCTATGTTAGAGGAACTAAAAAGAGATCTTAAAGATCAGTATTATTCTCTTACTTGACGAATCTACTGATGTTTCAACAACCAAACAGTTCTGCATTGTAGTGCGTTATTATAGCCCCTCGAAAAAAAAAGTAATTACGCAGTATTTAGGGATGGTAGAAGTGATTTCTACAACAGCTGATGCCCTGTTCGAAAAATTACAAATTTTTATGAATGATCTTGACATTCCCTGAAAAAATTTACTGGCAATAGGAGTAGATGGCAATTTAAAATTCAACTTTTTACGTTCTTGTGTGCAGAACTCATTAGAAATTTAATAGTTATCTTATTTTTCGAATGAAATAAAATGCATTTCCCGTTTCTTGTTTAAGTAAGAAGAAATTTTTTTTTTTTTACAAATTAACGATTTTAATTATAATTGCAATTTCAGAGAATTATTTTTTTTTAAATTAATATTAACGAAGCTGAATTTCAAACTTGTCATTTACTCGGAGAGATACATAAATCTTTCATTAGTATTTATTAATAGATAAGTTAAATCATACAAAAAGTTCGATTTGAATATTGGAGGTAGCAGTAAAAAGCTAATAACAACAATTTAAAAATGTTCGCCGTCGGCTGCAAAAGGGCCCACGTTTTACAGGACAGCCAGTCGCTAAAATCTAATGTCGTAAAGTCGAAGTCAGTTCAACTACTTATCTTGCGTAGACGAGTTCAGCCTAAGAAATATAAACGCAAAAAATTAATACAAATTTTAAAAAAGAAAAGAAAAATAATAGAGATCGGGCATACTTGGTAACCGATCGATAGGTCCACTTGCAGGGAATCTTTTTGTCAATTCATCCATAGAGCTTTCCACTTGACCGAGTTGAAAAGTTGTTACTTGATTTGTAGTGGTCTTGCTAAGGTGCAAAACTTCCTTTAGCATTTCTCTTTCAGTTTGCTCCTTTCGTTTGAGAGTCTCTTTCTTAGTCGACGACTTCGGGAAAGTATATCGTTCAACGGTTACCTTCTCCGGTGATGACGAGTACTGAACATAAAAATCGGGCGCTATTAAAATAAAAAAAATTATTATCATTTATCTTTCGCGGATGCCATCCTCAATTTTGAACTAGTTCTGAGCCAAAAGTCCGTAGTCTATTCGTGCTGGAGAACGAGTGGAAGCTACTATGATGAATGCATGACGTTTTATTCTGCACAGGCAATGTAGCTTTGACATGCGCTGTATGCAAATATTTTTCGGTTTTACAGAAACAATAGAAAGGAACTGAAACGACTTTAAAAGTATTAAGTTTTCCATTACAAAATTCGCATTTAAATTAAAAATAATGAGTTACTTTCTGAAGCGACTAAATGATTTTTACCATTTCAATCTTTCCCCCTGCCAAGAAGTAAATAAACCAGAGACGTTAAAGAAATAAAACAAACGCTTTACCATTTCTTTAACGGTCTCTGAAATAAACGCTTCTGTTATTCGGATTTTACAATGAAAAACAAACCTCGAATGCAACTTCGACCCTTGTGTCTTTTAAATTTGATTAACTTTCTTAAACAAATTGATAGGCGTATTAATTTTTTTTTTCAAATATTTGAAGAATAATTTTCAGGTAGATACCTAGGGCGTTCTTCAATTCTCATTTTAACCGGCCTCATTTTTTTTCAGTGATGCGAGAGGAAGTTGTAAACTGTTCAATGCAGTGTTGGGAGATTGAAAATCAGAAAACCTCAATCACAGACCCCAAAGTCCTTCAGATTCGGGTAAAAAACCTCTAAAACGGTTTCGTAAATTTCCCTGACTTTTCCCGGTTGATCACGTTATTTTCCCTGAACATAAGCAGCAAAAAAAATAATTTTCCCTGATAGAATATTATTGATATTTTTATTTACTCTTTTATTCATCAACAAAAAAGTTCATCTTCACAAACATCTTCATTCTCACTATCAGCAGAGACAGGACATTGCTAGCACTAATCCTGGATGCATGCTTTTTTGTCTTGGCATGATCTTGTAAATCTTTTTTTCTCGCACGAAGCTGTACTTTGCAAGCTTTGCAAAATGCAAGCAGAGGATCTGAGGTGGATGTCAGCCATCCTATAATTTGTAATTATAAATACAATTAAAATTGTTAAAAAATACGTTTTCATATAACTTAAATCAGGGTTTGTATACTTATCAAAGCTAAAATTCTATGACTTTTCCAAAACCTTATTGATTCTCTTATTATTTATGTCTTACCTTTAAACTCTTGTTCACTTTCCCATTGACGTTTGTAACGTTGTGTGTAGTTGGCAGCCTTAAGGGGCATTCTTCCTGAAGGGTTTAAAGCAGGGTTCTAAGCAGTGCTAACATTTGTTGTCCACTGCTTAAGTAGGCTACACAATGGAATCATGAATGCTAGGAAAGTTGTTTGATTCATTATTTCTGAGGGTGTTAAAGTTCTTTTACGAGCAAAATTTTCTGGACACCTTTATATTGAAGTAAGAAATTAACCTGACGTAGGTCCACAATTTGCTGTAATAACAGCTGTCATTCTGATAGGAAAGCTATCCAACAACTTTTGAAATGCCATTCTTCCGGATTCCAAAAGAGCTGATCTGGGTACATGGCCTAATTCTTTCACAAGTGTTCTCTGACACATTTAAATCCGGACTTTGAGCATGCCCGCCAAGTCCTTAACTTGCATGTCGGCAAACGAGTATTACACAGCCTGCTTTATGGGCCCTCATCAAACTCTACGTGGATAATGGGCAATATGGAAATCATCTTGTTCGTAATTCTCCTCGAATAGCTGAATCACAAGAACCAGCTCAAATAATTATGCCTA
Source organism: Rhysida immarginata (assembly GCA_023313115.1). Classification (NCBI taxonomy): domain Eukaryota; kingdom Metazoa; phylum Arthropoda; class Chilopoda; order Scolopendromorpha; family Scolopendridae; genus Rhysida; species Rhysida immarginata. The sequence goes on along the minus strand of JAHWFO010009452.1, from coordinate 183,957 downwards.
CACAACCAATTTGTGGGACAATGCAGTTCATCGGCATTTTCCATATCCACACTTGTCCATCGATTATAGGGAGTTGATCACAGTATAAACATGTTCCATTGCTCAAGGGTCCGTGTTTGTCGATCTTTGCATCACCATAAGTGACTCTTGGCATTGTTTGCGTTGATGTTAGGTTTATATACAATTGTTTGGCCACGAAATACAAAATTTGGAGCACTCACTGAGTGCTCGTGTGCTGATGTTGCATCTAGAGGACTTGGAATTTGTTACGAATGTTTTCTGCCGATTCCATTCTGTTTAATTGTTTTTAAAACCCTCTTCAGAGCTCTGCAGCCAACCTGCATAGTCTGACATGGTGTACAGTTGTAACCTCTAAATGTTTCCTTCAGACTGCCATTATTTAGAGGGAATGGGACCCATATAATATCGGAAAAATTTCACTGATGGATTTGCCACGACGGTAACACCCAATCATGGTAGCTATCAGTATAAAAATTTTTTCGACATTTAGGGAAAAATTTGATCACAATAAACGGCGTATTTAATATGCATTTAGATTTTAAAGCGTTCCGTCCCAAGCAAAATAGCTGATTAATAACATTAAGCGGCGCGAACAGTAATATGCACCTTGTGTATGTGTGTTGTAATTTGTTGATAGCGATAAGTTTTATTTTGTGCAAAAATTTTTATCTATCTAATTAGCTTCTGACTCCTACCGCAACACTTCAGTTGGGTTTTGGAGACCTAGAAGCATGGTTTCGAGATGTAACATTTTTCAAGTTAAACTAAAAAGGGTCTAACATCTTTGAGATTGCAGCACTTTCGTGTTTTTTTCCTCGTGCTTTTTTGTTTAAGAAATGCAGACCACGTACATGGCCTCCAACAGATAAGGAACATTTATGCAATCAGAGTTACCAAAAGTACTGTACTTGCATAGTATTAGAAAGATGAGCGAAGTAATACGTTCCCTTGACGCTATTTTCAAAGTCTCTAACTCGCATCATTTATGTGAGATCATATCACCATGTGTTTATTTTTTATTTTTGAGAGATATTGAGAAAGAAATTTATATTGCCTTTAGTCAGGACTCCACGCTTCTTTTTATAAATCTAATTATGGAACATGTACACAAATCTGATTATTCTGATGAAGATGGAACACTGCCAAAGACCGGTAAAGTTATAAAATGGAATTGTGGTGGAAGTAGTTCTTTCTCTCTTCCTGTTGTAGTTTTTGTTCACTTTAACCTAAGCTCCACACAGATTAACGTGAACATGAGAAAGGAATTAAGCACAGGATTTAAGGCATGGTAAATTAATACTGGACTCCGACACAAGATGATTTATGCTGTGCTCAGATTTAATTGCTCATCCAGTTTAAACCGACCCAGAACAGTAAAGAATGTTTGCAAAGGAAATGGCTAAATGAGGATAAAGTATTATAAAATTAAATTTATCTACTTGAGATAAAAGGCCTTATTTAGAATCTCTTAAAGTGCAAAAACTCATATGACTAATTAATTGACTTTAGAATTTTGAAGAATTTGAAGACTGTGACAAGTGAGATTTAAATTGGTTTAGCTGTGAATGATTTATTTAGAGACAACACTAATTTATTGGTCAGCAAATCCGGGATTTTGTAGAAATTTAATTGAACGGATTGACAATAGGCTTCTTCTGCTTTCTTTCCCCTAATAAGGAAAGTCTGTCATATGTTTTGAATTGACACGTTATCAAGGAGTACCAGAGAGAATTTTTGCACAAAATAAATTTTGCTATTTTGGGCAAGTGTGTTAAAATATAAACCTTACATTTATTCTATTTACATACTAGGTCAGAATTATATGGGTGAAGAACTCCGGGATGGAAAAACTTACAGTATTTCAGGACCATGTATAATTTTTGTGAATCACCCTGGCATGACCATACAGAATGATACAATCCATTATGTCAGAACAACAATGAACTTTAAAGTACCAAATTAAAGTTTAATCCTTGTTACTCTTGTCTCTTTTTTTTTATTTATTTTTTTACTCTATGATTGTGTGTTTTTGTAACGTCTTTTTTTTACATGTCTCATTATTATTATTAACACTGTTGTCTCCTTTTTCTTTTCTTTTTTTTTTTTTTATTCTTTCTTCCTGCATGGGGGAAGAGTTTATATATGATAGGCAGACTTCTTGCTTTTGGGTGCAGTATTTTGCGGATGATTTGCCATTGGCTGGCAGGTTTTTTTTTTATGAAGCCGAGTGTGGGCCTCCACAATTGATATTGTTTGTCATCTTGTTTTTTTTTCATTATTATTTATTTGGACTCTACCTTTTTAGGTTAGATTTGAATTTTTAATTTGATTATTGTTACTATTTTCTTTTTTTTTTAAGCTTTTATTAAACTTTCAATGTTAGTTTGTTTAGGTAAAATTTTATAATCAATATTAAACCAAACAGCCGACAACCTAGGGAGCTGAAACTTGACACACATACACAGGATCGTTGCCAATTTGTGTTAATTAAAAAGTTTTCAAATTGGTTCATGATCTAATGGTATTAGTCCACAAATTGTACTACGAATTGTCCAGTTGCCACAACAAACAATTTGTTATGGCGAGAGTTAAAAGTATCGCTTGGTTTGAAAAAACCCTTTTCCTCTTATCTTGTTTTGATATTTGTAGTCTTCTTGGAAATTCTGATCATTTTTTATTCTTTTTGTTAATTTTTAATTATATGCTGTTATTTTAAAACAATGTGACTTCTGAATCAGAGCGATTTTTATTTGTTCTCTTGCTACAAATTAAGCTGAAATATCTCGTTTCTTATTTTATTTTATTATCTAAGAAATTTGTAATGTTGTGTATCATTTAGAATTTCTAAATATTCCTAGATTTTGAATCATTTTTATAACAAAATTAAAAGAGACCTTGTAGTACCATATGTTTTTATGTTTCACAGCCAGTTCTGCAAAGGAACATATATAATCTTTCAATTGACATTAATATGTGCCTAAATATAAACAAATGTTAGTACCGGGAGGGTTAATGAAAGTAAACAAAGACACTTGGTCTCAGAAAAAAAAATTAAATGTGAAGATTAATATATGCTGAATTAAAATGATGTAAGATTTTAATTAAACCCAGATAAAATTGAATAAAAATAATAAAGTAAGGAAACAACAATTTATATAATATTAGAAATCTGTAAAGACTAGATTTATACAGTCAAAGTTTATACCTTGCAATGCCTTTTAGTAATGCATTTGTAGAAAGAATCTTTTCCCACATGAATACTGTAAAAACAAAATTAAGGAATAGAATATCTCTGAAGTTATTAAATGCTATTTTGTTAATAAGAACTTGGTTTGCTTGCCAAGCGAAATGTTGTAAATCATTTGTTTCCCCTGCAGATATGCTGAACAATTTAAATAAACAATGATGATTGTGAATTGTCATGTAAATTAACTAATTCTATGCAAAATTATACTGATTTTTACTATTTTTTCTCTAAAAATTCTTATTATTTTGAAGGTGAAATGTTTTATGTATATTTTATAAATCATGTAAAATAAATGTCCTAGTCATTTTTATGTTAACCATTATTTACAGCAACTTTTAATAATTTTCTTTAGTTTGATTTAAGGTTATTGTAAATAATTATATTATTTCATCTAATAAAAAGTTCTTTCTAATACATTTCCTTACTCCTCCTCAATGTTTAATTTTGGAAAAACTTATTCATTTTAATAACAGCGAAGAATGGCATTTTTACCCAGCTAAAGAAACTTTACAATATGCCAAGAGATGTCAATAATGTTTAAAAAAAACACACAACATGGTGCGAGGTCCGCGAGACCCTACATTTTTGTGAATATCTTCTTATGAATTTAAAAGAAACAAATGACCACTTCTGTATTCTCCCAATTTGGACCCTTCTAGAAATCAGTATGTCTTAATGCACGATTTCTTCCCTAGATTCACATATATAGGGCGTGCGGTCTCGGGGACCGCGCATCACCAACTTTGTTACTAAAATAAATTGATGTAAAAGTCTTTTTTTTTTTTTTTTTTTTTTTGTTTGTTTTGTTTTGTTTTTAATTTTTTATTGCCTAAACATATTCTCCAGTTAATTTCCAATGTATTTTTTGTTTAACAATATTTGGAGCGAAACTCAAATAATAATGCAAGTATACTAATGCGGTTTTCTGAATTTCAAGAGCAATAAACTCTTCTATAAATATAATTTCGTATATATTTAACCTCCGTTTATACTAGTTTTGAATAAAATAATTTTGAATATAGAGAAAAATTATTTTATAGTTTTTTTATAATAAAAAATTAGGTATTTTTATCCTCTGAGAAATGATTGCTATTATTCATTTTTATAATGGTTTTCTTCTATATAGGAAATTATGTATGCAGGAAAAGTAAATATAGCGCAAAGTAGGGGTAACTCCGTTCGGTCGACTCGCAATCGGTCGACTGTCAATTAGTTGTCAATGAGCCGATAGGGTTGGTTTGTCAGCATTACTTCTCCCATTTCATGAATGACCCACCCGAACCCACCTACCCCTTTCTGGTCAGGAAACGCTTCCGGGAAAGAAACAAGCATGAGAAAGGAAACTTTCTCGGAACAGAGCGGTTATATAGCATTGAAGACATCAATAAAAGAATTCCATCCTAATATTCATGCATTCATCGATGCAATTAAACAGAAGTAAATGGATTATGAGATGAAGCTAGCAAGCATTGCTGCCGCTCACAGACTATCAAAAGGTAATGCTAAATATGCCGAACTCAATCGGCGTTATCAATCTTATACTCGCATGTATGAACATTCGCTGCAAACACTAGAGGATGCCATTGTTCTTTTAAATCGAGTTGCACATAATAATGTTCCTTTATTTTATTAAATATTGAATAAAACTGTTTTACATTGTTATCGGTCTATTATTTATGTGAGTTTATTTTTACATTTTATTTACTGTTTATTTACTCATCAAGCCAAGTAAGTTACTTACAAAAAATATTCGCCTTAATAAGAGGAGTCTCCACATGCCAAGTTTTTTCAGTTTGGTTCGCTTGTATGAACATTATAGTCATTTCATTTTTTCATTTTTAGAAAATTATCTCTAACTAGGCTTAACCATTTATCATAAAAATACGTCAAGGCACAGTTTATGGTACCCTCTAAGTATGTATTAATTTCATTTGATTCTGCTTGTTGCCGTTTCGGAGGAGATAGCTACACAAAATTGTCTTATACGCACAAAATTTTTCAAAATTTCAACATATCTTTTCGAATCATGGGCTTTCGATTCAGATAAAGGTGGGTGTTGGGGGAGGTTATTCACGAAAGGGGAGAATTAATGCCGACAAACTAACCCTATCGACCCATTGAAAGTCGACCGAATGGAGTATAACCGCAAAGTATCAATTTTCAACTACTTTATTTTTATAAATTCCTTTCCTGAAATTTTCATGTCTAATTTTGACGGAAAAAGAAGGCTTTTTAAATTTCTTTCTAAAAGTTGCGGTTTTTAGATACGGAGTGTTTGCATCCCCGGCAGCCGGAAATCAAATCGTGCGTTATAAATCCCCGGCACTTTCGCTTGCGATCTGTATTTGTATCACTGTCATCGTTGACTGATAATCGAAGAAAGAGGGGTTAATAAGAACTAATAAAGGAATAATGAAGACAAAGTTAATCATGAAAAAGGTATCATTAATGTAGCAATAAATAAGTGCGATTGCTCTTATTTCAAAATGGTTGGCTTAACTTGTCGACATATTTCAGCTATTAGGAAAGCTTATGGATTAGAACTATTTGAATATAATTCTATCCCAAAACGATGAACAATTGCTTATCATAAAGATAATCATTTTAACTTTTGCAGCAAAGAAGATTGCATAAAGATAAATATAATTAATAAGTTGTAATATTTGTTATTTATAGTGCAGTGGTTTAATTTATTTCCTGCTTAGAAAAATTTCTTTTTCAGACTTCATGTAGATAATGAATTATGTCTAAACTCTGAAGAATACGTGAGAAATTTTTACACAGATAAATGATACAAAAATGTCATCTGAATTTTTAAAATACATACATAGTCTGTTTTAAAAATTATTAAAGTTGTATTTGCCCATCGTCAATATTATCGTCTCGCTTTGTTCTAACAAAGAAAAAAACAATTTACAGATCCTGATTGACAGATAAAGATTCTGTAGTATCAAAATCAGTTCATTCAGTTTAATCTTGTTTCTTTGATAAGGATGATGTTCCGCTTGACACAGTTTTAAAACTGTCATCACTTCGTAAATTTGCAGTTTGTTGTAAATAACGAACTCTACCTTTAATGTATTCACCTTCTTGGATACATATTGAACAACTAAAATAACCACTTTGACCTTTTGTATAAGCTCTAGCCGGTGCATCACAAGTAAACCCTTTAATGTGAATTTTTTTATTGTCTACAATAATTCTATTTCAACACTTCTAAAGATTTGTCTAAAAATTCTTTTAGAAATTCATGAACAATAGAAGGTTTGAATTACTGATAACAGACAATTATAAAGGAGTAGGTTGAGGAACAATATTACTGTATAACCTAAAATGGGCCAGAGCTATGTGGTGTATGAACGCATTTTGATAATGCACACATCTTCAACAATATTTTCCTAAAGAATATTTTTAGTTTTTTTGTAGTAAAATAACATTTCATACACAGCATTGATGTGGAATTTTGGTTCTTCTTCTTCTTTTAGATCCTTTCTCCACTTTTTGGAGGTGACCTTTTCGGCGTTTGTCTTGGGCTAAAACGAAAATAGAGGAATTTCTATGCTTGTGTTTAAGTCACTATTGCCTTATATGGGGAAAGAATTCTTGAGAGTAATTTGCATTTGGCCAGGAAATCTTTTGTCGCTGATAATAATGTTCTCCAGTGCTTTTTGTGGTTCGGGTCTATAAGGAATTTTGGTTTCTAACATGTATATTTTTAATAATAATGATTATTACAAACTGGAGATAAGCCTCCAAGCAACAGGTTAAGATTTTTCTATCGAAAAAAAATAAAAAAATTTAAGATTTTCTTCGATGGGATGTATATTCTTTTTCAAGCATTTATTTCCCCATTAGTTGAGTTTTCTTGTTGTGCACACGCCGGCAGCAAACCTCGACATTGTTGTTGTTATAGTTATTAAAAACTGACAAGGAAATGAAAATTTACTATGCAGCGAGCTCTTGCCAATGTGAAATCTATGCGATGCGGTTTCAAGATGAATTTATTTATTTATTTATTTATTTATTTATTTATTTATTTATTTTTTTTTTTTAACCAACCTTATATTTTCTTCTGCTTTTTATTTAGCCAGTTTGTCAATCAACTGTTGAAGTTATCCCAAAATGTTTCTGCAAGCTTAATATGATGTAATTACAATATTGGTGAGAATGTTCAGTTTGGTTTACTTTAAGCTTTCATTAGTGTTGAAAGCATGTTAACTTTTATTTGTCGACAATCGAACAGTGTAGTGAAAAGAAAGACGCGAGTGGTCCAGGAGCCAAGCTCACTTTGCATGCTCGCCCAAAGAGTAAACCAGAGGAGGTACACTGAACTGGGTGAGAAGCCTGATGAACCTCTTTAGTCCTCCAGAGAATAAGTCCCAAGAAGGGACGAGAGTCAGATTGTAGATTGACGAATAGAGTCCCCAAAAATCAGCAGGATCTAAAAGATCCAATAGTTAGGGAAGACGGCCTTGTTAACGTCATCAAAGCAGACATCCAGGATATGGCGGGGTCTTCGAAACCTGAGGGGACCCTTAACAACGAGTGGGTGGTCCAGGATACCAGAAACTGGGGTGTTTTCATGATTCTCCATCTTGGGTAGCATGTTCTTCATAAGAGTCTGGACAAAGGTGCCTATGTAGGTCATCCCCAAATCCTCATAGATAGAGTGGTTGTTGGCAACTCTTCTGTCAAGTTGGGCAATGGACTGGAGAGCAACATTTTGGAAGGTCTGGAGATCCTTCCACCTACATTTGCAAATAGAATGGAATGGAAGTTTAGTTTATGGGTGCTTCAACTGCAGCGGTCATTTGCACCCTAACAAAATGTTTTTCAAAACTTATTTAAGATACTCTGTGATATTATAATATTCCTATTTAATATTCTTATTAAAAGTAAATATGTACATAAATGTACAAAACATTTATAGTAGTAGACAAAACAAAAATCAACAAGACATATACAACTAATAGCAGTGTAAAAATATAACATATAGAGAAACAACTTTAAAAGACAACTATATATAAATGTGAAAGGGACAAAAAATTAAATTTCATTTTAAAGATATAAAAGGTGTCTACAAAGTCAATAAGACGTGTAGACCAACTTTAATAAGGTATAAATATAACAAAATACAATAAAAACTTTACAATAAAAATTCAACTATATATAATTAATTACATACGGATATTTAGATATGTGTATACAACTTTATGACTTTCAAAAATTTTAATATTTTTCTAATTTGCATTTGATCGTCTCCCAGCATATGATGATAATCTCCTTTGAGCCCCAATGAACCTCGTACTGATGTATAGTTAGGACAACTGAAGATTATGTGTCTAATTGTTAGTCTTTCTCCACAAGAGCAGTTTGGTGCATTTCCTTTATTCAATAAGTGTACGTGAGTAAGTCGTGAATGTCCTATTCTCACTCTGGCCATCACGACCTCTTCTCTTCGGAAAGAACTACAACTAGATGCCCAATGTCCGATGGTGGGTTTCACTTCGTAAAGTTTGTTAACACCAACTGTATTCCATCTCTCCTGCCATGCACCCAGGAGTTTCCTATTGATCACTGGCTTCATATGCTCTGGGAGGAGCGGGAGATCCATGATTTTTTCCTTTGATATTGCTTCTCTGGCAGCCCGATCGACAACTTCGTTTCCTCGAATGCCCATGTGACTGGGCACCCAGCAAAAGATTACCTCTATTTCTCTCTGAGAGAGAAAAAAAAGTTTTCTTTGTATGTTCTGAATGAACGGGTTGGTAGGAGACAACTGTTCGATTGCTTCCAAGGCACTCTGCGAGTCGCTAAAAACAATGATGTTTTTATTTGAGATTGTCATGGCATTTTCTAAAGCCATATCAATTGCGACCAGTTCAGAGGAGAATACGGAATACAAGTCGGGCAAGCGATACGAATAAATTTTATTTTCTAAAATATATGCGCATCCAACACCACCGTCGGATTTGGAACCATCTGTGTAGATTTTCGTATAACTAAGATACCTTGTCTTGAGCTCGCGAAAGGCAACACTCACTTCTTCTAGAACATATTCTGATTTTTTCCCCTTTAATAAGTTTAGTTTTATTGCTGGTTGAGGGATAATCCATGGTGGCAAGGGAGAAAGGCGTAAGTTAAACATTTTTGGATAACTGTATGTCAAATTTCCTTGCAATTCCCCCAATCTAATCCCAATACTCCTGGGAGATTTGGGTTTGTTTGAGTAAAGGGCAGTACACTGGGGCTCAAACAACGGTTTAAATGTGGGATGATCTGACTGACAATACACGCGAGAGCTATATTGGGTCAAGAGCTTTGCTCTCCGGATTGACAGTGGAGGTTCGTTTGCCTCGACATATAAACTTTCAACAGGACTTGTTCTAAATGCTCCTGTGGCTATTCGAATGCCCAAATGATGGGCGACATCGAGCTTTCGGAGTGTTGATTTTTTTGCCAATGAGTAAATGAAACATCCGTAGTCCAACTTGGAACGAATCAGTGAGCGGTAGAGCATAAGTAACATGCTTCTATCAGCTCCCCAAGCTCATTTGTTTTTAAATTCATTATGTGAGATACCCAGGTCAACTTCTTATCCAGTGTTACACCAAGAAACTTGTGGCTTTCCACCACCGGTATAGGGATTCCACCTAGATGCAATCTAGGATCCAAATGCAAACCTCGTAGGCGGCAAAAATGCATTGCAACAGTCTTCGTCGGTGAGAAACTGAATCCATTATTCTCACTCCATCCCTGCATTCTGTTCACCGCCAGCTGTAGTTGCCGCTCGATGGATGCCATTGAACGGCCCCTGCAGTAAACAGACAAGTCGTCAACAAAGATAGAGTATGAAATGGTACTAGGAATATCCCGACATGCATCATTCATTGCGAGAATGAACAGTAATGGGCTTAAGACACTGCCCTGTGGAACCCCGTTTTCCTGCGAAAAAACATTTGATAAGTCGGTACCCACACGGACGCGGAAACTCCTCTCCTGGAGAAAATTTCTATGTTGGTAGTTATTTTTTTCTGGTGTTCCTTCGTATGGGCAATGTCTAGTTATTGATTCCGAATATAATTGGTCTGATCTGGTCCTATTAGCTACTAATTTTTTGGCCTTCACCATAAGGTATATGTTGTTTGAACATTTTTTCCCGGATGATTAGTTCTTTTTCGTATATTGGGCAACTTCGGTATTAGGCTGAGTGTTCTCCATTGCAATTTATACATTTTGGTTCGCTGTTGCAGTTTTTGTGATCATGGTGGGGACTCTGGCATCTCGAGCACGTTTCTTTGTGGTTACAAAATTTAGCTCTATGTCCGAACTTGTGGCATTTTGCACATTGTAATGGTTTGGGGATGTGTGGTATTGCTTCAAAGGCCATGTTGTCAAAAAGAATTTTGTCCGGTAGTTTTGGGGTATTAAGAAAAATCACCATTTTGCAGTACGCCGCACCTTCAAACTTTGGGGTGATCTTCCTTACGTGAGAGATGTATTTTTTTTACATTACATCTACTTGTGAGGTCTTCTATTTCCGTGTTTATTGGAACTCCTGCAATCTCGCAGGCTGAAGAGGTCAGGTATACTGGGACTGATGGGAGTAGGGTATATGGTCCGATTCTACGAAATTTTAAGAATCTTTTGGCTTGTGCGGAAGTCTCAAATTTAACTAGAAAGGCACCCGATCTCACTCTTGAATGCGGAGGAGCTGATCCTATCGTGGACCATAGCATTTCTTTAAATGTCGGTATTGGGATATTATTTTTTATGTTGTTTTCGTCTGTGGAGTCGAAATAAACCCATGGTCTGGTGGCTATTTCTATTAGTTCGTTTACTTTGTCTTCTTTATCTAATTCTTTGGTGCCAGGGGGAGTTGTTTTAATGTTTGTTCTTTATTATGAGCACTGTTGATTGTCTCTGGGTTAGTTTTAGTTCTGGATAGTTCCTCGTCTGCTGAGTCAACTATCATTTCGCTTTCGTTAATATTAATATTGTTGTCTTGTTCTGTGAGTGTTTTTTCTTTCTGTATTTCCTCGCTTTCGTTTGTTTTGGGGTTTTCGCTGGGCAGGAATTTTCGCTATGTTCAGCATTTCTATCTTTTTTCAGATCTGGTTTGTTAAGTTGTTTCTTTACTTTTTTGTTTTTGTGGGCATTTTTGTCTGGTGCCATGTTCGAATTCTGTAGGGTATAATTGTTTGTGTTAGGTATTGTTTAGGCTAGGGTCACACTAGCGTAAAACGCCACGTAAATACGCCGACATAACGACGTCGCCAAGCGCGGCACCATGTTATTTACCGGAAGTGACATCACTGGCGTCGTTACGTCGACGTATTTACGCGGCGTTTTACGCCAGTGTGACCCATGCCTAACTCTCTCTGTTCCTTCCCCGAGCATGAGAGTTGGGGATGGGGTACAGCCGTGACCCTCTTCCCGCTGTACTTACCAGCGTTGTTTTCTTAATTGTATTCCTTGATACCTAATAGATCCTAATTTTGCGCTGTGCAGGTTATTTGTCTGTCGTGGGGGCTTTGTGACTTTAAGAAATCTCACCGGAGGCGACCGCAGGTTAGACTCAGTCAGCCTATGCCGCCATTTTTTTCTATCCACTCTTGACTTGACTTTCTCTCTCCTTCGGCTGCTGCTCGTATTCTTATTAATTCTGTTTTATTTTAATAGTTTATTTTTAAGACTTCAGGAATGTGTTTTTTTTTTCTTTGTTTGGCATTCAGCTCATGCCAATTGTTATGCCACATGCCTAACAATGTTTGATTTCTTATTCGTTTACTGAAGGATTTATTTTTTTTTTATTTTTTTTATTCTGTGAGCAGCAGCAGACACTTCTTCTTGCCTGCAGTGATGATCATCATATCTTCTTGTTTCCTCTGTTCCTGGACTTAGCCGCATTATGGAGTTTGTTCCAGTGAACTTGTCTTCTACTTTTCTTCAAAGTTGATCTTCTCTTCTCTTCAATGTTTTACCACCTTTTGGACTTTTTTTTTTTTTTGCTGTGCTGTTTACTTATATTTTCTTAATTACATTTATATTTCAGAAGCCCTTTTTCTTTTTATATTTTTTTTAGTGATTCTTGGAATTAGCAACTGGCTGCCCTTTGTAATGTTTGTTTGCTCAGTTATATTGCTTCACCATGTTGATTTGAAAGTGTTTTATTCTGAGCAACCTTTCTTTTTTTTTTATTATTGTTCTTATGATGGAGTTGTGAACGTCATCATTTTGCCGAATGTTCTGTACATGACTTTTTTATTGATAAACATTAATATGTCTATTATTTTATTAATAGTTTTTCATTACAAATGCTTATGCATTTATTACTTTGAGCATTTATATGCCCATTTAACAGCTTGTTGTAATTTGCAGCTGATATCTTGTTTATCAGCTTGTTTTATAACATTTGCTGATAACGTAATTTTTCTAGATGCTTTTGCATTTCCTTAAGTGGCAATTATTTGTCAATTTCCTCATTATACTTTTATTTGCAGTAGCCATTTTTTTAAATACTGATGTATTTATTTCAGGCCCATTTGGCCCATTCTGCTACCTGCTTTCATAGTTGTACTTGAGTGTTCCTTGTTATCTGCACTAGCATTTAGAATTAACTTCATTAGTCACTTTTTCCATTGTGTTCATCACATTGGTAGTGACTCTTTTTCAGATGCTTTATGCATTACCCTTTTCCCATCATTTGTATTTAAATGCTGTATGCATTAATTTCTCCCATTGCGTTCATCACTCTGGTGATTGTTGGTTTATCTTTTTCTTGTGACACTTTGATTTATGCATTATTATCATTTTGCTTTATCAACTTGTCAAAGTAAATTCTTTTCATCTTATTTTAGTGTTGTTTCAGCTGGATCCATTTTTTGTTAATCTACTTGTGCTTTATTGTCTGAAGTCATTTGATTTCACTCCAAGAACATTTCATCCTGTTTTTTTTACCTTTAATAATTATTTTGTCAAATAAAAATTGTTATTTTATTTTCTTTTTGTCTGTTTCACTTGTACATCTTCACACACAGTCCTTAAGACCAAATTGACTAGCATAACGAACCTCTTTAATAAATTTATGCAACGGTCTTGCTATTTTAAACATATATAGTTAGTTTAGATGTTACACATAATCGGGAACATAGCTGAGGTTATAAAGGGTTAAAAGTTACCTTGGTGTAACAATCGACAACAAAACTAAACTAAGGGCCCCAGGCCACCAAAGCAATCCAGAAATGGGGCAAAATTTAGCCTACTAGCACTACTAGGACGCAACAGTGCCCTCAGAGTAGACAACGAACTGTTGCTATACAATTCGATCATCAGACCATCCTACTATACGGGATGCCAGCATGGGATACTGTTTGCAAAACACACTGGAAGTCTCCAAATCTTTGAAAACAAAGTACTAAAACTTATCACAAAAATACACCAGCAACAACTTTCTCAGAGTAGAGCACCCATTAGCCGATTTCAATAGCCTACACCCGGCCCTGGAATAGACTATGGAGACCGAAGATAACGGAGGAATTAACTAGCTCGACTTCGCATATCTCGTGAACAGACCACGAATAGAATGACTTCAGCATACACAGAAAGGATTCAACCACCGCAAACATCATACGATTCCACATATCCTGTGGGACACAAAACAGCGGCCATACGCCACGAATTCATGAGGACATTTTCCTACCTCATCACTGACGACGCACGAAGTGATGCCATCGTGTTTGAGCTGGCAAGGATCAACCACTTCCCAGAAGGGTGGCCAATTCCATTTTTAATGAGGTCAAGAGAAAGACCCAGACTAGAAACTCCGACCAGCGCACCAGACCGAGCGACTTCGCCACCTTCACCTACAATGGCCCTGGGGCCCACCACATTTCCAAACTGTTCCGCGAGCAAAGGATCGGAATCGCCTTCCAAACTGCAACAATTCCCGGTTTTTATTAAACTCCTAAAAGCGGGCCGACACACGTGATTTTACCGATGTGTTTATGTGTACAAGCTACTCTGCCCAAACTGTGGGGCCATTTACATAAGTTCCACGTGTCGCTCCTTCTAAGAACGCTTCCGTGAACCGGGAGGTCGGCCTTATTGTGAACACAGACAAAATGCTCGACATCGACCCGTGCATGAGCGTTCTGTGGAAAGGAGAAGACAGGAAGACAGAATCATGATCCACAAGGAAATTGAAATTAGAAAACACCAGCGTATAGACAATATTCCACTGCTCAATAACCAGACAGCCTTCGAGAGGGTCGATATGATCGACTACATTATCGGGTTCGGAAAGAAGAATCGAGATGAATGATGGTCGAATCCATGGGGAGCTCCCCATTTGGTCCGCCCTACCTGCATTATATAAGAGGAATAATCTCCCAGCTTTCTTTTTGACTTGTCTCCCAGATTGGGAGATGAATGAGTGCTGAATTGCGATCCCTACTCCTAAACGATAACTCCAGGAGAGTCCTTCTCAGGACGGCAAACTCCGCAAAACACCCCGAACTCATCCGAAGGAAACAGAACGCCCTCCACGACAGCCGACCTTCCCAAGGCAGGGGACCTAAGGCATAGTCATGACCACATCTACCGGGACAGCACTTCCAACGACCTCAGGTTTGCAGCCATAGATGCAATCTTCAAGGAAAAAATGGAAGGAAGTCTTCCGCAACGAATTTCTAGGGAAGCACGTTCAGATCCATCAACAGGTAGAGGAATTACGCAATGAAGTTGCTAGCATCTCCTCCCAGCTAAAAGGAGTAACCCACAGTTTTGAGACACTAAGTAGTGACATCATAAAAGCAAATTATGAAAATTTCGAGCAGTTCGAGCAGATCATCAGTCGCCACCTTGCAAATAGCAAACCACCAGCATGGATATGGATAACCACAATGTAGATTTGGAAGATAAGCCCATCACTTAAGCGAAGAGGAAGCTAGAGGACGAATCTAATGCTGACAAGGGCTGGACAACAGTTCTAAATAAAAGAACACACAAAAATAACACACCCCATAAACTCACCCGGACAGCACAAGCAGATCAACCAAACTGCCATTTGGGTCAGTTTCAGTGAAAATCATGAACATTTGGCAATAAGATTGCACGAAACTGTATATCCAGCCATTTGGGTGACTTTCAGTGAAAATCATGAACGTTTGGCAGTAAGTGTGCATCCTACATCTAGCCAAGGAAAAGCCTCACTATAATGCACCTGAGCAGTCATAGTCAGCCAAGCAATTCGTACATCCCTCCTATATAATTGTGCGTACACCCGGCAAGCCATTCAAAGATACCACAAAGGAGAAGACATGTGCCACTCGAGAAGATCACTGTATACTATCAAAATTAAATGCATCGATGAGGTTGCCCACAACATCATACAAGAAAGCAGATGGGGCACTTAAAATCCAGCACCTGAAAAGTGAAAAAGTGCTTAAATATGTCATCAGAGGAGTCGAAACCACCTATGAACTAGAGGATCTGGCAACTGACATCAAAGAGGAAAACTACATCCCTAAACAAGTGAAGAAAATAAATTTTTTTCAAAAACAACGCTTATGTCAAAATTAGGTACACATAGCGCCATCTGTTGAGCAAACAAACATAAGCCAATTCTATTTCATATTAATCCTCCCCCCTCCCTTTGGATTTTTTGAAAATTTTTTTTAGATTCATGCATTGTCACAGACTTTACGTATGTGTACAGAATTTCAGCAAGATCGGACTAGTGGAAGGGATCGAAATATTGATCACAAAATTTCATCCACCAAACATGGCCCAAATGGCAAAAGTTATATAAGCATTGTAAAAACTGATTCGATTTTAAAAAAGCCCAAGGAAACATACAACTACCAATGATACTGGTTCTGTTGCCTAACTCAAAACAGAACCTTCTAAAACAACAGACGGCTAGGACTCCTGCAATCCAAGTCGAAATATTCAGAGGAAACAAACAGCCCCTCCAGCGTTTTAACTGTCTCAGTTTGAACATGTTTCGATGGGGGTGCACTGAAGCATCCCATTGCAAGAAGTGTGCCAAGGATCACCAATCGAGAGAATGCCCTAACGTAAAAGGAATTGATCCCCTAAGTGCATTCGCTGCGACGGACAACACACATCAAGCTACAGAGTGTCCCAAATTCCCGGTACCAAAAAAGAACAGAAAACAGGCATAACACCAAAACACGGCTCGTATGCTTCTGCCCTAAAACACCCAGTGAGAAATGAACGAAGTCTAAGTGACCTGACTGCTATGTGCAACAAGACATAGCAGATTCACACCCTATTCAAGAACCTGGCATCAATTTTTCCACAATTACAGGGTATAATCACTTAACTATCGAAATTGACCTCAGACAAACTTCGTTGCACTATGTGGAACGCCCGTGGAATAGCCAATAAGAGAGTGGAACTTTTTAATTACCTCATTAAACGGAATATTGACGAGGCTTTTATTACGGAGACTCACTTGAACCAGCACAAAAGTTTTTCCTGCCTGGATTTAACGTCTACCACAGAAAAAAGATTATCAGTTACACTGAAGCTGCCCCATTCCAAAATAGCTCGTGTGAGGCTGTAGACATAGAACTCAAGGACAACACTAAATGAAAAATAAAGCTTATCTCCATGTACAACCCCCCAGGATTAAAATCAATGATAAAGACCTAGACGTAATCCTGGAGAGCACTCAACAAACTATCCTGGACAGAGATCTGAACGCTAAGTGCCCTGACTGGAACTCGAAATGCCTAACCTAAACGAATATCTACTCCAGAAGTACCAACAACTCAGACATTCTAATAAGTAGTCCCAAAGAACCCACCTACTATAGTGATAGTTGCCCAGCCAGTGATGTGCTTGACATTATCATCTTTAAAAAACTGTTACTCTCCCTTCACCATATACACGGTTAATGACCTCTCTTCAGATCATTCTCCTGAGGCGCTAAACCTTGAGCATATGGACGTTACTCACCAACTGCAACTCAAAAACCGTTGTGACTGGAAACTACACAAATACCCACTCAAAGATAATCCAATTGACCTGGCCCCTGTATTGGTCCAACCGATATTAGTAGAAACGTGGATACACTCACAAAGGCAAATAAAGTATCTTAAGAACAGGCCACAACCAATGTGCACAACAAAAATACGAACCATCTGGATCTACCTCCCAGAATAACGCTTATTCAACAAAAAAACGAAATTAGGAGTCTCTGGCAGAAAACGAACTTTCCATCAGCCAAGACCAAATACAACAGGCTAACACGAGTGGTCAAAGAAGAAATCAAACAAGAATGTGACCAAAAGTGGACTCGTAAAATTAAAAAACTCTCCCATCAGGAAAAGTCACTCTGGAATATGATAAAAGCTCTTAAGAACAGTGCCACCCCTACAAGACAAAGATAGGAATCTTGCAATAACTAGTCATCAAAAGGCTCAAGTTCTTGCATTCATTAACCCTTTCGGACCTAGCGTGTTTTTTATAATACACAACATTTCGGATTTTTTTCTGAGCGCTGTAACTTTTTTCTACCTTTAAGACCTGCTGTATTATTTAAACTTTATTCAGGCATCACTACTGTAGTTTTAGAATTTAGCTCCTTCTATAGAGAAAAAAGCAAATTAATTCCAAAGATGCCTACACCAAACGAAGAAGCAGTACCTGGTAAAGCTCCACAAAATGTTACTCAATTTATCTTGTCGAGTGGTTATAATATTAAAAAGGCGACTTATTTTAATTAACAAAAGTATGCACTTTACACTGGTGTATAAAATCAATATCTGTACTCTGTATTTTTTCAAAGATGAAGTTCGAAACCTTACGTTTTTTTAAAATTACACCAGGTCTCTGTGGTGGTAGTAGTGTACAACATGGCAACTGACGAGTGAGCAAGTTTCCCACCTGGTTTTGCTAATTCTAAATATTTTTATAATAAAATTAATAATAAATAAATTAATAACAAATTTAAGATAATAGTAACAATTATATAGAAAAGTGAAAAATGATACGATGTAGTTATAGAGATCTGCATACACGTGTAAAGTACATAAAAAATGTAAAAATTGGCTAAATAATCTAGTAAAGAATTGGAAGAAAATACTTTTTTCTATGTATGTGTATAACTTAAATCACTATTTCATTTTATATTGGTTATAATGTTTATATTTATTTATGAGGTTGCTCTTCTGATCATTCACTGAAGACCAGTCGAATGAATAAACGAAGGAGATTGAATGAGTCCAGTGCACAAGCATTATTGGAGAGTTTGATGGATGGAGATGTATCAGATATTGAAGATTTTGATACTTCAGAAGATGAAATGGATTTGTGTGATGGTTCGGAAGAACAAGAAGGCCCCGATGTATATCAAATTACAAATCATGAAGATGAAGAAAATGCAAGTAATGAGGAAGAGGATGTTTTTGAAGAGCCGCCTGCAAAGATGGCAAAGAGAACACCAGTAGAACAGAAATGGAAGAAAAAAAAAGTTTATTCCACCACCATCTGACACTGCCTGGGGCGGCGTTCCTTATTCAGATAATGGAGATGCAATGGACACTCCATTCGAATACTTCAAAAGGTACATCCCAGATGAGTTTTTTGAAATAGTTGCATTTGAAACAAACAAATATTCAGTAATGACAACTGGAAAAAGTGTCGACACTAACGTGACTGAAATTCGCCAGTTAGTGGGAATGCATCTCATGATTGGAATTCTCAAATTTCCAAGACTTCGTTTGTATTGGAATCCGATGTGTAGGATATCAGCAGTGGCAGATGTCATGAGTCGCAATAGTTTCTTGAAACTTCGAAATAATCTACATGCAATTGTAGATAAGCCATTAGATAATACGGATTGTTTATGGAAAGTGCGGCCAACAATGGACTGTTTTAGAAAACGGTGTCTAGAATTATACATGGAAGAGCATGTTTGTATAGATGAACAGATAATTCAGTTCAAAGGAAAACTGGATATTAAGCAATTTATAAAATGTAAGCCACATCCATGGGGTGTGAAATGCTACTTGTTATGTGGAGCTAGTGGCATTGTATATGATTACATTGTGTACCAAGGGAAAACTACTCCTCTTCCTTCTGAAATGGTGAGCAACTTTGGAGTAATTGGTACAACTGTGCTAGAATTGTCTAAAAGAATTCCAGAAAACCTTAACCTCAAGCTGTTTGCAGACAATTATTTTACCAGCATTCAGCTAATCAGAGAACTGAAAACGAAAAAAATATATGCTGAAACAATCAGCAAAAACAACAAACGAGGCACATCTGAAGAGATGGTAACTGGGGATGATGAAGTTGTTATCACGCAGTGGGTTGACAACAAAATTGTCACAATGGCATCATCATATGTAGGAGAAGGCATCACTGACGACGTTTGTCGATGGAGCAAATCTGACAAAGAATATATAAGAGTTCAACGACCTGAAGTAATCAGACTCTATAATAAATCAATGGGAGGTGTTGACAAAACTGATTTTTTTGATCCAGCTTTATCGTACTGGAATACGATCACGCAAGTGGACCCTGCGAGTGTTTTTCCATTTCATATCCTTATCCGTAACAAATGCGTGGCTAGAATACCGCAGAGATGTCACAGTAAAGAAGATTTTAAAACCATTAGATTTACTAGAATTTACAATGCAAGTTGCAGAAGCACTGCTGAAGGTAGGTACGAAACCTGAGAAGCGAGTTGGAAGGCCCAGTACTTCTAGCGTACCACTGCCTGCACAAAAACGACAAAAATCAGATGCTCGACCAGTTTTTGATGTGCGACTTGATAACTGTGGACATTTTCCCATTATGTCAAAACAGGGTCGTTGTAAAATGGAACTCTGTCAAAGCCTAACGAAAGTGAAATGTCAGAAGTGTGAGGTACATTTGTGTTTTACTGGCAAAGTAAACCATTTTGAGTCATTCTATGTTAAATAAAGTGATACTGCAATTTTTAAAGATATGTTATAACAGAAATATAAATAAATTATAATATAAACTTGTGTTTTACTAACAAAAAAATTTTCAATCGTTCAACGTGAAATAATGTGATTTTGAATTTTTTAAAAGTACAATAACTAAAAATAATTATAGTACATGTAATTATTTTTTCTCTAATTAACAATAAATGAATTGTGCTTTGATAGGAACAAGACTTGCGAGACATTGGAAAAACACATCTTGAATTTTCTAAACTATTAATAATAATAAAAAAAGTTTCCTACAAAAATTGCTTAGAATAATGTATATAATAAGTATACAAAATATGAAATTTTTTCAACATGTAGAATAAAGTCAGGTCCGAAAGGGTTAAAGGAGCAATTCATTATCCCCTAAGGATGCCTTGTTAAATGGAGAAGCAGATGATAACTATGAGAAATACCAATCAGAGCTGGAAAATAACAACAACCAGTGAGTGTTTCCTGGAAGAGGTATTACTGCATATCCTCAAACACAAGAAAGCCCCAGGAAAAGATGCATCACAAATGAGGACCTTATGAATCTCCCACCCAGCATTAAGAAAGTTGTCACAAAAATAATCGGTGACTCCTGGAAAAGATCTATTATGGTAAGCATCCTCAAACCTGGATGATTAGGGACATGTTTCCAGAGGACTTAATCGTCAGGGTGAGATCCTTCTTTCAAGACAGACTATTTCAAAACAAAAGTAGAAGACTCCCTCTCCCTATCCTGCCAAGTACACTCTGGGGTCCCCCAGAGCTCCATCTAAAGCCCTACCCTCTTTAATATTACACTCAGGATTTCCCTTCCCTGGATAAGTGTCAGATATTCCAATATGCAGATGACACTACCATTATGTGTGAAGCTTGGAAAATCACGCTGGCTGTTTTGGGCTACAAAAGGCACTCTCACAATGCGCAAAATGGTACAACAAATGGAGACTCTGACTCAACACTGACAAAAATAAAGCTGTATTAATCTCCAAAAAACGTAGTCTCCCACGAAAACAACTACAGTTCCACAATGTTAACCCGAAATGGATTGAAAGTTACAAATACCTTGGAGAAAAATCAACAACAAAGTAAACTGGGGGCTCCAAAAGAGATGTCTCATTAGCCACCAAATCCAATATCACACATTAACAGAAACAGTGGAGAAATCACAGGCAGATGTGAGTCAAGTTCAGGAAGAAGTTGACAGTTTCTCCAGAAAATGACTGAAAATCGAGAAGGCTTATTTTAAGGGGAAACAAAAGACAACAGAATATGAAGTCTGTGGGCTCTTGGTTTCTCTAACTGTAAACCCCAACTCTTCCGTAGTGATAAACCTAACTTTGATAAGATTCTTTTGAGTTATTTGTACTTTGAGAACAACTTATTGTTGTTGCAAGAAACTCAAGAGATCCAGTACAACCAGGGCATTGATGACTCTTCACTTTTGGACAAAATTGAACAAGAGTGCAATTCTTTTAACTGCTCTGCAAGAACAATACTCCAAAAAATTAAGATAATTAAGGGATACGGTGCAAAAGAAGGAGAAAGCACATAGAAGCCAGGTAAGTAAGCTGCTTTTCATTTCTTTCTGAATTTTTATAAATAGCCTTAAATTCTTATTTTATTTTAGCTAAAAAACGGTGATAGATTCTGGATCTCTTTGGATTCTTCAGGTGATTTTGATATGCTACAAAAAGAAGAAAAAACCCACCAAGGGAAACATTACAAAAGTTTGAGATATCATAATAAAAAATTAAGGCAGGATCTCTTTGACCAGAAAGCCAAACGTTTCAATTTGGATAAACGACTTGAACAATTGGAGGAATGGATTAAGCTCTTAGAAACAAAAGCTCTCTTGTTCAATACTCGGGAAGCTGATGTGCCCCAGGAAATGCAAGCCAACAAAAACTATCCAGTTTGAGTAAAATGGAAGAAGAGTGCTTATCACCTCTGCAGAGTCAACAAAAAACTATCCTTATCACCTCTGCAGAGTCGATGCTTCACAAAATTAAATTGGTTAGGGGATCATGCATCCTGAGTCCCTAATCCAGTAAGTTTGAATTACACGTATCTTACAGTAAACATATTTTTTCTCAAAGTTTCTCAAGCAATCTATCAGTTTAATCAAAAGACGTGAACTACAAACAGCTTTTAGCAAGAAGCTTATTGATTGTAACGCCACCTACATTGATGGAGTTTTTAGTGGGCCATTCTATTTAGGTGGTATTGGGTGAGGCCAGAAAATGATAATTATTTACTATTTAAACGCAAGTTAGGTGGCATAAAAATAATCGGAAATATAATTGCATTTTATTCGTTTCTGCAAAATATTCTGCAAAATATTCTGCAAAATCGAGTTTTTGAGTGGAATGGAATGCAAATACTGTATTGAAGATGTGGTATGCAAATGCTAGTCATCTCTTGTTCTATATAATATCCTTCAGCAGTTGAAACGTGTGGCAGTAGGCTGAAGACATTGTATTCACAATGCATTAAAGCATTCCTCAAAATATTTAATAGCATTCTCGGCACAAGGTAAACATTGTAAGCTGGTTTTTATTTCTCTGAATTTTTATAAATAGTCCATAGCCCACTGAAAATAATGCCTTAAGTTCTTATTTTATTTTAGTTAAAACTGTTAAGAGAAGGAAAATGCATAGTAAATTCCAGGTTCAGTTTAGTTCCTCCTTAGATGATTGTTCAATCTCAGCGTCTCAGACACAACAATGATAAAAATCAAAAGAGATGTTTCCTTAACCACCAAATCTAACATCACGCATGAACAGAAATCACAGGCAGACGTAAGTCAAGTTCAGGAAGATGACGACAGTTTCTCCAGAAAGTGTTGATTTAAAATCAGGAGTCAGAATTTCAGGAGCTTGAGTAAGAAATGACTGTTCGAAGTTGGACGAAATGACTTTTGGACGAAGTTGAACAAGAGTGTGAGTCTCTTATCTGCTCTGCAGGAGCAATATTCAAAAAAATTAAGATAATCAAGCGATCGTCCAGTCTTAATTCATAGTAAGTTTGAATTACACCAATCTTTTTGTAAAACTATTAAGATCAGGAAAAAGCTTATTGAAGTCCTGGTTTCGTCTAGTTCCTCGCCAGATGATTCTCCAATCGGCTATCAACATCTTGGACACAATGTTAAAAATCAAAAAAGACGTCTCGTTAACCACCAAATCCAACATCACGCATTTGCAGAAACAGTGGAGAAATTACAGGCAGATGCGAGTCAACTTCAGGAAGGGAGTTCCGTTGGTTTGCTAATTCCATGGTTCTCTCATTCCTGTTCATCAATGCCTATAATAATAATAAAAAAAAAAAATGGAAACATAAATATCAAGTGATTACCATTTGACATTGCAATATTATAATTAAGAAACAAGTAACAATTGTAACACAACAACAGGGAATAACCCACCAGACAAACCAGAAATTGAAGCCCCGTGTTGCCCCTCCCCCTACAAGGCCAAAGCCCAAAACAGGGTTAATGAGAAATACATAAAATTAATGGAATAAAGTCAAGTCAAAATGATTAGCCGACTCAGACAAAAAAAACCCCAAAAACAATGAAGCTTAAAAATGACACAAGCTGAGTCAAGACAACTGGTTATGCTAAAGACATAATTTTAATTAAATTTGGGTTGCTCCCAGCAGGCCGAGGCCCACAGCAAGATTGCTAAGCGCATCATAAAAAAAATAAATGGCTTTATAATTTCCCGATTATAATAATCAGCAACTTTAAACCTGGAATCCAAAATTTTAGTATGAAGCCTATAAAATCTGGTACTGAGAGACCAGAACGAGCTGATCCCTTAGCAAAATTGAGAGCAATTCCTTCCAATAAAGATGACACCAATTAAAATTCTTTTAAGAGCTTTATCAACCAAAGCCCCCAAGGAGAAGGGACGTATGTAAAAGGGTTCTCCGAAGTGATGAAAAGATGTTATGCAGTGTGAAGAGAGAATCAGTGGCATAAATGCAACATGCAAAATGTGTGAGATACAGACATGATCTGTAACTTATGTCGAGTGGAGTGAGCATAACTGAAAGAGACTCACAGGTCATCTGAACGAGGTCATTGTGCTGCATCGGCCAGGAACGAGTGGGAAAAGAGCTCGGATTGAGGGCCAACGAAGGCAGCGGGGAACCTCAGGAAATCGCCCAGTGAGAAGCTTGAACTGACAAGACCAAGTCTGTCCTAAGATGACGTTTGGAAAAGGTTGCACGAAAAAAATTGGCAAAGAGACCACTGTTGTGGCAAGACGATTCAGAGTTGCGCTTCATGGTTGCGCCTGCCCACTCAACCTTGTTATTTCGCCAGTGTTAAGTCAAAATCAAATGACTGTCTTCCCCCAGCTTCCCTACTCCCCAGACCTAGCTCCCTGTGACTTTTTTCAATTTTCATGTTGCATCGTTGTTCTCGTAAATCGGACATTGCAAAAATCGTCACGACCACCGAAACACGTTGCATTCAAATGGCAATAACTAGGAAGCTAAACAACATGTAAGAAACTTGTAAATAGTCCATTAGACAGAAAGATATGACATTGCCGTATTGCTAACCGCTCGTCGCTACGACGATCCTTTGCCGCATAATTAAAAAAGTTTGGTTATTTTTTGAACAGATCTCGTATATCTATATACTTAACTCAATTATTGTTCGATAACATTGTGTCATTAACGTTTAGAGCATTCTGTGTCAGCTCTTTGATTTACTCTTACAGATGCACAATGATGGGTCGATAAGACTGGGATAATTTCAGTACTTACAGTTCTGTGCCGACGTAGGATCATTGATTAGTCGCACCTTTGATGTAATGCCTTTTGTAATTGACATAACATTCTATTTGTCACAATAACGTGTCGCTTCGTTGAGCAAATCTGATCAGAACACTAATACTTGTCTGGCTCCCTCCCTGCTTTCTCACCAGCTTCCTTTAGATGGATGACACTGTCGCTTTGTCAGTTCCAGCTTCTCACTGGGCGATTTCCTGAGGTTCCCCGCTGCCTTCGTTGGCCCTCAATCCAAGCTCTTTTCCCACCCGATGGAAAATTCCTGGCCGATGCAGCACAATGACCTCGTTCAGATGACCCGTGAGTCTCTTTCAGTTATGCTCACTCCACTCGACATAAGTTACAGATCATGTCTGTATCTCACACATGTTGCATGTTGCATTTATGCCACTGATTCTCTCTTCACACTGCATAACATCTTTTCATCACTTCAGAGAACCCTTTTACACACGTCCCTTCTCCTTGGAGGTTTGGTTGATAAAGCTCTTAAAAGAATTTTAATTGGTGTCATCTTTATTGGAAGGAATTGCTCTCAAATTTGCTAAGGGGTCAGCTCGTTCTGGTCTCTCAGTACCAGATTTTATAGGATTAATACTAAAATTTTGGATTCAAGGTTTAAAGTTGCTGATTATTATAATCGGGAAATTATAAAGCCATGTATTTTTTTTATGATGCGCTTAGCAACCTTGCTATGGGCCTTGTCATAAATTTGGACTAAACTTTATCAGCCTGTATCTACCGAAAGAATAACTTTCTGAAGCTGATTCTTTAGATATTTGCAGCCTGTCAGCATCATCATAAAGGTATGCAAATGGCATCTTGATTGCTCAAATAATAACAGTTATTTAATTCTACTCAAAATTTTTTATTAGTCAATCTTGGCTCATTTTCAAGAGGCGATATCTCAAAAGGGATTACTTGAATTTGATTTATCTTGACACCATTGAAAAGAGCTCACTTTGTTTGAACAGGAAAATTTGTTTTTATTTTTGAGACAGACAAGTTTAAAGATAACAATGAAGTTTAAAAATGTGCTTTGACCAAGATTCCTAAAGGCACTTTTGGATGAAGAATGTGCAGATTTGTTGAATGTGTACATTTTTAAATGATCCAAAGCCTGTTATTACGAGTTATGTGTTTTTCTGCAAATAAAAAACTTTTTAAGCTATCTGACTTCTGATTTGGAATTCAAAATACTGCATGCTTCATCACTGTGAAATTTGCCCTGGAAAAAAATCTCTGCAATAGTTTTTAGAAAGCAGTTTTGAAGACAGTGATCCAGAAGCTATTATTGAGTTCAGTGGGTGCACATAGAGACACATTAGAAACCAAGCAGTTGACTACTGAAGATTTTATTGAAGACCTCATTTCAAAAATTGACAAGCTTTCCACTCATCATTATTATTTCTAAACACCAAAGTAAGCATCTAAAGCACATGAAGGAAAGCCTGAAGCCACCAGAATTGATCATATTAATGGAAAGCTTTCTCATGTAAGTATTGCAACCTTACAACCAGGCCAATACAACCAGGATGGAAACGGTGGATTGGTATTGTCTCTGAAGTTTCAAATGAAGAAAAGGATGTCTTAGTCAGTTTCACAGTTCATTCCACTGGCTAGCCAAGCAGGGCATTTTCTGAATTCCAGACCAACACATTATTTCTGTCATTCCAGCTCCATCAGCAACAAGAATGGGTAGACAACATACGAGGGTTATTTGTAAAGTAAGGTCTGTTTTTTGTAATAAAAAAAAAAACTACTATATATATTTTCAAAATTTTTTCTTTACCAGATTCTATGTACCTTTAACTAATTTTCCACACAGTTTCCAAGTTTATTTAAGCACTTGTCACAGCACTCAATGTACTTCCACTTGTCACAGCACTAATCAGATCTTTTGTTTGGGAACAACTTGACCACCTGTCTTACAATCCAGACCTCGCGTCCAGTGGCTATCACCTGTTCCTGAATCTAAAGGAGTTCATCGGCACCCTGCATTTCAGCGACAATGAGCAAGTGAAAACCACTTGACCTTCTTCACCGGCGCCTGCTTCTATGAAGTGATCATGCGGAAGTATCAGGTCCAGGGGAAATATTACAATAGGCGCTCAGATTAATGCATAAATGATTTTTTATTCATCGACTTAATCTCCATCATTATCAACAACCTTCTCTAACGAGATGCTAAATCATAAATTCTTTTTTTATAACAGTCACGAGTTTTACAGTTGAAAAACACACCCAGTTCATGCTTTAGCTCTTCTTCTGTCTTGAAGCACTTGTTTATCAAATGGTTATCAAGAGATCAGAAAAGGTGATAATCTGTTGGAGAGATATCCGGAGAGTACTGTGAATGAGGTAACATTTCCCAGGCAAGTTTGTTAATTGCCTGACAGGTCAGCTTTGCCGTATGCGGACATGCGTTGTCATGAAGAAAAACACCCTTACGGTTCGCAAGAGGTGGCCGTTTTTGCTTTTTTTTTTTCATGTGTACGTTGAAGCTGACCAACATACACGTTTGCTGTGATAGTTTGTCCTAGATTTAGGAGCTCATAATGGACTACACCAACTGTTGTCCACCAAGCACTCAAGAGAATCTTCAAGACCCTCATCACCAGTTCTAAAATTTTTGAACCAATTCTGTGCCATCTGATCGGTGATAGAATCATCACCGAATGTTGTACAAATGTTACGAGCGGCCTCTGCTGCTTTATGGCCAAGTTTAAATTCATACAACAGGCAGGCTGGAATTATTGGTGATGTAGGTGCCATTTCAGACGTTTTTTCCAAAATAAAATCGAATGTTTTCACTTGGACGAGTGCAAAAGAATGGCCACTTATTTCTCTTTAATGTATAAAAAATTTGCATTATTCAAATCATCCTACGAGAGGATTGTAACCATTCAAAAAGGTTGAAAAAACTTTTCCCTGGAATTGATACATTGAGCCCTATGACAGGTGGAAGCTATGTGAAAAAAAAAAGTTAAAGGTAATAAAATCTGGTATAGATAAAATTTTGAAAATATATATACTGTAGTAGTTTTGTTTTTATTACAAAACGGACCTTACTTTACAAATAACCCTTGTAGCTTGCCAGAAGCAACTGTAATTGTTTCATCAACACATTCCAGCAACTGAATCAATGAGAAATGAAATACTATGGCTTGGGAACCATGAAGAGACTTACCTTAGACTTGGGAACCTGTTAGATACCCACATTCAGGCTTGGGAACCTGCTAGGCGCACACAGTCAGGCTTGGACACCTGTGGTAAAGTGACCCACCCGTGAATGGACTCACCTGGCTATCAGGCGTGGTCAATGGGGTGGGATACTAGACTGGTAAGTCACCATGGACCAACGCAAGATTGTACAACTGTGTATGTATTTTAACCTGATGAAGCATAAGTTTATTTGTTCCTAAATGCAGTATCTCAAAAATAAACAACTTTTCCTGATCAAACAAAGTGAGCTCTTTTCAATGGCACCAAGAAAAATCAAATTCGAGTATATGGCCTCTTGAAGATGAGCCAAAATTGACTAATAAAATTTTTGAGTAGACTTTTTACTTAGATAACTCTGTTATTATTTGAGCAATCAAAATGCCACTTGCATAGCTTTATGACATAGTGACGGGCTGTAAATATCTAAAGAATCAGCTTCAGAAAGTTATTCTTTCAGTAGATACAGGCTGATAAAGTTTAGTCCAAATCTGTTATGATAAGATTTATGAGCCACTTTGATTGCGATTTGTGATAAAGCTTCCATAAATTAAGCTTTGGTTCTGCAACTAAGCTATTGTACCCAAAAGGTTGAACAGGATCACTGAGTTTCAGCATGACATGTTCCTTAGATCAGGAGCAATGCTAAAACAAACTTGACAATTTATTCGTTTAAGTCGCAATATCAAAAAAGTAGCTTCACAAAAATATGGCTAGTGGCCCAACCATGTTACTTATGGAGGTGTAATTTAGCAAGGACTCATGTAAGACCCATATGTACATCCTGTAAAAATTTCATCAAAATTGGAGAGGGTCGAGTGGGGACCTTATCCAAATTTGGTCCACTTGACATTGAATGCCCCTAAAAATTTTGGATTCCTTATTTATTTATTTTTTTATCTAATTTGAAATCAAATGCCAATCTTAAAATATATTTAAAGATAATAGCCCCAACAGATATTACCTATTTTTTTTATTATAATAAAAAAAATTAAAAATTAAACTATGTTTATCACTGAGAATGTAAATATTTACACTGCTAGCGCTTACCTTTTCGTCTAGCTTGAAATCTTCGAAAACGCCGCTCTTTCTGTTTAACAGCTGATTCGGATATCTTTTTTGTGAAGAAATATCGTGAGCTTCCGGTCTGGATCGCCTAATGAAAATTTACTATTAATGCTTTCGAACTATATCAATATCAGTGCTCAGTTATAATAACAAATCAAGAATTACCCGATATGAAGCGGAGAGAACACAGCCAGGGAAGAGGGAAAAGTGTGCGCCGACGGCTGCCACTTCCTTTCGGCCAACAGCTGAACGACGAGGCTCATTTTTAGGAAAGTTACGCATTTTTATCGTTGCTAAATTATTTGTCAACCTTATCATGGTGCTGGTTTCACGTTTTTTAGTAACTGACATTTTTTTTTTCGTATATTTACCTATGTAAAATTTTAAGCTACTGCTCGCATAGGCCTGCCGGTTTGAAAATGAGCTTTCAACTTCCGGTTTCAACAGAGAGGCGACAGTAGCGTCGGAAGCTTTGATCTCAATGTAACAAGTTGACTTCATGGACGATGGTGGCGCCATCGTGTAGTATGTAAGGACACGGATTCTTTCCCTGTAGTTTTCATATGGCAAAATCTTGAATTTTCATATTTTCTCTCAGACACGGGTTAATGTTTAAAAAATAATACAAATTGTTTTTTAATTAAATATGGTATAGTCTTTAATTAAAATAATTTTCGAGCCAGACGATTAATAAATTTTAAAAAATATATATTTTCCTAACCCAACCAAAATTTCTTCAAGAATAATTCTCTGCTCTTGAAGAGTCCGAATTGGAGAAAACCTTCGAGCATAAAAATAGAAAACGAACACAAGAAACGATCACATAAATTAAAAAAAAAAAAAAAAAAAGTTTTTAAAATTATTAAAAAAAAAATACATTTTTCTTATTTTTTTGTCAGTTTTATAACCATTAGAAATAATGGATTAAAGTATCATACAATGTATTAAATACATTACACTTTAAGCAATAATAAGAATAATAAATTTTAAACAGTTTAAACTAAAATTCTTATCATTGCGCTTTTATTTACCAATTCTTCAATAGCAAATTTTATGGAATGATGAAATTGAAGGTTAATTAGTTTTGCAGTAATATTTTTCGAATAAATATTTACTGTCCTGAATTATATTGCCTGCAGTAAGATTTTGAATTTTGTTCATGTCGATTATTAAGTAAAAATTTTAAAAAAATATATATTTTTTTTAGAAATTGGAAATTATGACAGTAGAAAATGGAGAGAGTACCGATAGTTTCCCAAAATCAGATCTGTTATTTTCGAACTTTTCAAAAAATCTCTGGGTGCGGGTGAATTAATTTTCAATGATTAAAACGAATTTTTCCTCTTTCTTTCATTATGCGGAAATTTTATCAATATTATTTTATTAACAATGAAGATAAAATTTTATTAAATTAAATTTCTTTCGGTTTTTTTTTAAATAGATAGATATATAATTCAGTTTTATTTCCTATTTTGTATATACAAAAAGTGGAAAATACATACCGTACGTTTTCACAGTTGCTCACATACACATTCACTACATATGCATCTTTACGTACATTATATTTCAATTAAAAACCATTACATTACGAATCTTTTCATATATTAAGTATTTATGAACACCACAGAAATTATTTTGGTTCTACCATGACTATCATCTGCATACTTTAACGTGTATATTTTCGTTTTGCCCATTTTCACCCCACCTACCCCATTCCTACTTAGCTGCTCCTCCAACTCGCTTAAATTAATGCCAACAGAGTGATGCAAACAGGGACTCATTACACACCCCTGCTTTTCCAGTCCAAAACTTGTCAGGTATTTTTTGCCCCCCCCCCCCCCCCCTCACTCTGCATGCAGTTTCCTTGTAAATATTACGTATAATTTGCATTAAGTTCCCTTTTATCCCTATCGTTTCCAGTCTATCGTTACCCAGAGTACTTCCCTGTCTATATTGTCAAATGCTGCTTTCAAATCAATGAAGAATGCATATAATTTGCCGCCATTTGAGTTTGTCATCTGTGCCGTGTGTTTAAGCCCGCTTGTGCCTCCGGCATTATCTGGTTCTCCTTAATCCATTTTGTCAGCCGGGTGTTTAATATTCTCATGAAAACCTTGTAGGTAATGGATATCAATCTAACCCCTTTGCTGCCTTATTCCTTTCACCCTTCTTGAATAACGGACAAATTAATATTTCACACCACTGTTTCGGCACGCGTCCCGCGTCAAACACCTGTACCTGTCAAACAACCTTTTACTACCTCTCCGCCCGCATTTTTTATGTATTCCGCTGGTATTCCATCCAACCGCATTGCTTTATTTGCTTTCAGTTTTTTAATCGCTTTCCAAGTTTCCTCTCCAGTGATTTCTTCATTTAGCTCGCTGTGGTGTTCGTCCTCTTTGTGCTTCTCTATTGACTCGGAGGGGGGAGGCAGAAAAAGACGCTTTGCCGCCTTGCCGGTCCAATGTGTACGGGGCCTTATCCTTTTCTATTTCCCACCTATTTCTGACTGTTCTGATCTTATCGTCCACCTACTTTCTTCGTCCCTCTTCTTCTGTTTACATATCCTTTGAAACTCTCTCTTTTCCTTGATACATTCTTCCCATAACACCTTCCTGCCATCTTTTCTCATTTGCTCCAATTTTTTCTTCACTTCCTTCTTTTTCTCCCTACACTCTTCATCAAATCACGTGCCTCCCTTCCACGTGCCTCCCTTATTACCTCTTACCGTGGCCTACATAATAGATAAAGGCCTGCTCATTCGCTATGAAATCGTGTAATCAGGGGCAGCTGCTGGAAGTGCTTCTTACTGGAGACCTCTACCGGCAAAAAGCGAACTGTTATATCTTTCTGTCGGTAGAGGTCTCTAGTAGGAAGCACAAGCACGGCCTTCTAGAAAGCACAAGCACGGTTGTTCTAGGAGGCCGTGGCGCAAGTCCTCAAGCAACGTTGCCAATTTGGCATTTTTTTTCATGCGCTTTTCCTTTGTTAGACATTGTTAATAAAAACCAAACAATGCAGAAAACAATAAAAACATGTCTAAGCGCTTTTAAAAAAAATACAATATAAATAATTATTATTATAAACCTTTATTACAGGATAAAAGTACAAGTACATATAATTTAATGTTCATAATAATCGGAATACCTTCTAATTTTATCTTGTAAAAAACTTCTTTTTACGAATTTTCAAATTTTGTATATTTATTTTTTAAGTATTTTATTTGTAAACTCGACTTTCCAATATAAGCCAATAATGGCTTCTGTAAATGCCAGATTTTCTTTGTATATTTCATCAAATATTATAATAAATTTTAATTATTATTATTATTGTTATTAAAGTTGAGTAAATCTATGAGAATAGATCCCAACTCCCATAAATGTCGTATGTGCTAAAGCCCTGACGTAATATGTGAAATGTTAATACTCTAAATTCCCTCTAGGTGTCGCCAGTAGGAAGCACATGCTAATGCAGGAAAGCCCAACCTGACTTATTTCATTTGCTACCACCGTAGAGAAGACGAATGAGCAGGCCTTTATCTATCACGTAGGCCACGCTCTTACCATCCCCACTTTTCTTCATTTCTTCCCCAATATTCTTCATGCTTTTCTCAAACTGTTCCAGTTCTTCTGTGGGTTTTTTTTTTAATAATTTTAGTTTGATTTTTTTTTTAATATTTTAAAGGCCGTGCTTTATGCGTGGCCTTCGAGATATTAGGCCTCCGCATCGGGTTTGAAATTGCGTGCCGAAGCAGTTTCAATTTTTGACCGCTAGTTGGCGCTCTTCAGGGATAAACAACTACTTTCTACCTCATCGCTATGCTAATTTATCCGACTTTATCTCGCAAAATTCTGGCTCTCACGACAAAATTAGGCCTAATAAAGAAAACTATCTTTCATGGAAATGATTTTATAGAAAAATTCTTATATGCTCAAATTGACAGTGAAATAAAAATTCTATAAATATGTGGAAAAAAAAACCCTACCCTCATCCATTCATGCCTGTACTTATGGGAGGTTCTCCTTGTTATAAAAGAACATTATCACTTTAAAACTTTAGTGAAAAATCATTACTTAACTAAATTTCCTTTATTCATTTACATTTATGCATATCTTTATGTAATATTGATGAATTTGTCTTTACACCGGTTTATTGTATAATTTTCAGCAAGAGCAAATGACGCGATCCTTATGTGGTCTTGTTTTCATTGCACTGAATGAAATTAATGAAACGAAATTATTCCAACAATTTTAACATTTTTCAAACGTCACGCTAGCACATTTTAATGAAAACGAATTACTGTTTTGTGTTGTTGGTTTTTCTTTTGAATCGAAACTTAATAGAAATCGATCTGCATTTATCATAATGAGCAATATATTCGATGTAAGTGAAAAATCGGTTTAAAATCGGAAATAAAATTCCCACACAAAATATTGAAATAAAATGTTTTATCAAGAACAGATGAAGGGCGGCGAGGGGGGGGGGGTATTCACACATGTAACTTCATCTGTTCTTGGCTTTATCAATCATTTTAACATAACATACACATAATGCTAAACTACTTTTCACCACACATGTGGAATGGTCTGCATAAAAACAATCATTGATATGTGGGCCGATATGAGTCTATTGCGTTCAGACTCAAAAAACGTCTCCTGACGTTGGTTAACCGATTTCGAAAAAAACGATTACCCCGATTTGATATCATCAAGAACAGATGAAGAGGGAGGGGTAATCGTTCGATTACCTACCTTCATCTGTTTTTTGATATCATGCTCTAGACGATTTATCGAACGAGATCGTCTGTACTATTATCGATTTTATTGATACATCCAACAACAGACTGCTGAATGTACATTCAACTCAAAAAAAAAAAAAACAACTAAATACCTCTTAATGTAGGTTTCGGGCTGATGACAGCATAAAGCGAAATTGGATTTCAATAATTTCAAAATAAAGTACTTTTATTAAATGATTCATTTAATAACACATGGCCTCTGCAAACAAGGAAGTTTACACTATAACACTGAATCAGGGAGGCAAAGGTGTACAGAGTACACGGGCGCAACGAATTAGCACTTTAAAAACAACGAAATATCTCAGTGAGAGAATACAAAAAATATAAATTATAAATATATATAATTAATGAAAAAGCAAAATACAAATTAATAAAAAAATTGCGTTCGAAGTGTTTGTTTTTCCACTAAATTCACGAAATAATTTTATCAACGTCTGTAGCTTCCATAGATTTAGCTTGAATCCACCCTTGTTTTTATCCCTGATGATCCCCCTCTAGCGTTAAAAAGTTGAACTTCCGCTGGCACGGACGAAAGCATTGAAATGAGAGGCGATGCGGAGGCCTAATATCTCGAAGGCCACGCTTTATGACGTCACAAGGTCCAAAACTACTATACCAAGAACAGATGAAGATTGCGATATTATTCATTACACAGCAAAATGCCATCATGCGTGATTGCCACTTTCAATAATACAAAATGTAATACAAAGGATAAGAATATTATTTTTTCAAATAACATCAATTAAAGGATAAGAATGTTTCCCTTTTTTTAATTTCCCCAAAGATCCAAATTTAATTTAAAAAAGAATTAATATGCAAATTGGATAAACTAGCGTTACCAGAAGTCCGGTTTTTGAACAGCAGTCCGTCCGGAGTCGGCGGATTTCAGAAGAAAAGAAAGTGATTTCTTCTGCTCTATTTCACCCTATTTCTGTGTAGGAAGTGTAGACACTTTAGGTCTATCATAGTGCCCACTGACGAAGATACTGTGCGCTGATACGAAATATGACAGTCTAAATATGTGAAGAGGGTCTAATCATGGTTAATTTCTCCATGGGTTTAAACAGAGAATGTGATGTCTTGAAATGCAATGCGTGTAATCTTCATTTAAGTTCACTGTCTTACTTAGAATCTTGGACAAAACAGGTTTAAGAATATGACAAAACATATTTTTGGTCGATGAACCAGAAAAGTATTCTGTCCGGAATGATATACAGCCATCAATATTATATGCAAGAACAATGAGGATTAAGATTGATGATGTACAATTATTTGCCCAGCTATGTAACTTAAAAAATTTCGGAAACCAATCTAGATATCAGTGAGAGATATCTCCCCCCCCCCCCCCTTCATCTATTCTTGATATCTCACATAAAAAAATGGGCACAGTATTTTCACCAGCGTATGTCTAAAGATGTAGTTAAGAGCTTCTCATTATGGCAGGAATCTTTCTTGCAATCCACTTTATAAAGCTGATGTAGAGAGGATATTTTTTCTTTGATTCAATGGACCAAGGGCAGAAATGGGCTAATAGTCGAGTGTGTCAAAAATATTATTCTGGTGCAATGTAATTTCAAAGAGTTTTCACGTGAAAGAATTTTTTAATATATAATGAATGTGATAGGTTGATACAGTGCATTGTAGATATGATTTCAACCTTTTCAAGTTTGTTTGGTATTAACGTCCTTTTCAACTGCTATGGTCATTTCAGGACGGCGTTATAGGGGCCGCATATTTTGCCTCGCAAGGGTTCTTTAACGTGCACCCCGCAAACGACTACACGGGACCAACGGCTTTACTTCCCTTCCGAAGGAAGTGCGTGATCTCAAGATTTCCCCCTGAAAAATCCTCGTCGTCCTCGACCGGGATCGAACCCGCGCACTCGGGTATCAAAGGCCATCACGCAACCACTGAGCCACCGAGGCCGATGAACCTCTCCTGGGATGCCCACATTAATGCTTTAGCTTCTACGCTAAACCAACGCTTAGGCCTTTTCTCCCGTCCTCATTTCTTACCCCCTCCCCCCCAAAACCCTCCTTAAACAGGGTGTAAATGGACGACGTTTCACAAATTTAAGGATATGTAGAGGATGATGTGGTGAACATTTTTTATTAATAAACCCATAGTCCCAAACGAAAAGCGACGGAGCCACAGTAATAATAAGCAGACCACAGTGTACACTGAGATAATTTGTGGCGATCTGAAATGGGACAGTCCAGTAACAGTTCTGTACGTAATTGGGTACGAAAGTTCTCGCTGTTTCCTGCCTCACAGTAAAGTCCATTCCTGAACTCATACAGCACAAAAAGTAGAGCGCAAAAAAACCTTCACCCTCCACCGACATCCTTTTCATCTTTTGTTTCGAGCGTACTGTATTGAAATTTAGTGATTGTTTTGTTTAATTTTATTCAATCTTCCACTTTGTAAAGCATTAAATAAGAGCGATATCGTCCTTTGTTTTCCTACACGTGACTATTCCAACGTGCGGTGTCCAGAAGATGTTGTCAGCTGGGACCTTTCCGATTGACTAATGCTGGTCATTGTTGTTGAAGTTTCTGGTGCATATCGTCGATTTGTTGAATGTATGACTGGCAGTAATGGTTTCACCCTGATGCAGGAAGATATGATGAATGAGTCCATTGTAGACCATCAAACAGTTGCCATAGCCTTCCTTTAGTGCAACTTAGACACCCATTTATCGAACTTTTTCACCTTTACAACTTGCTTCGAGTGGAGAACGACTATAGAATGATCTACCTTGAGCCCTTTGGCATATTCTCGTATGGATTTACGCGGGTCGGGTTCGATTAATGTTTTCAATTGGTTGTCGTCAACTGTTGATGGACGGCTGCGACCATCCTAATTTTCAAAGGTGGTATTGCCGCCACGGAATTTTTCAAAACATCGTCACTCACTGTACATTAAGAAGTTGTTCCGTCATGCCATGCTTTGATGACATTTCGAGTTGCTTCAGAATGACATGTAAAGGGACTAGATTCTAATCCAGCAATTAGATGAAGACGCAAGGGATTATCTGTTTTGACCAACTCTGCACCATCCAATTATCATATCATACACTGAGCGGCCAGCTTATTAGGAACACCCATGAACTAAGCAAATCCATTGGCATAGCAATAACTACGTATCAGTTGGTCACGTGACAGTCGGTACCAATATAAAGCGAGAACACACCTGTCTACAGCAAGTGGTTTGACCGTCACCATGGGGAAAACAAAGGATCTGAGCGACTTCGAGCGCGGGATGATAGTTGGTGCCCGGCGAGGTGGACTGAGTATTTCCGAAACCGCACGTCTTCTAGGCTTTTCCCGAACAACCATTTCAAGGGTTTACCAGGACTGATTAAGCAACCAAAAAACAACCCAGCCCTGTGGTCGCAAACGACTCGTCGAATCAAGGGGTGAGCATAAGATGGGAATGCTTGTTCGTGCGAACAGAAACGTCACGACTTGTCAACCAACCATGGAGTACAATACTGGACCGCAGAATAACGTCTCTCAATGCACTACACGCCGTACATTGGCAAGGATGGGCTACAACAGCTGACGGCCAGTCCGGGTACCATTGATCTCCACCGAAAACCGCAAAAAACGTCTCCAATTTGCCTGTGATCACCAACACTGGAAGGTCTGCTGGTCGAATGAATCTCGTTTTCTATTGCACCATGCAAATGGCCGACGCAGAAATTGGAAGCAACAGTATGAAGCGATGGAGCCCTCCTGTCTGATTTCCACTGTTCAGGCTGATGGAGGCTCTGTAATGGTCTGGGGAATGTTTTCCTGGCATACTCTTGATCCGCTGCCGCTGATACCTGTAGAACAACGCCTTAATGGTTAGGGCTACCTGAACACTGTTGGCGACCACGTTCATTCGTTCATGGCTACTGTGTTTCCCCCATTAGAAGGATACTTCCAGCAGAACAATGTTCCGTGTCACAAGGCTCATATCGCCATGGAATGGTCCCAGGAGCACGATAATGAATTCAACTTACTCCTCTGGCACGAATATCTTTGGGACGAGCTGGAACGGGTTATTCGAGGCATAGAGCCACCACCATCCAATAAGCATCCGCATGGACAAACATCACGGAACAATGCTTCCAGCGACTAATTGAATCCATGCCATGGCGAATTCGTGCTGTTACAGCTGCTAGGGCTGTTCCTAATAAACTGGTCACTCAGTGTAATCTGTCGTTGCTGGATCGGTTGCGGTACTGCCAATGACTTATGATTTTGCAGTTGGCCACAGGTCACCGGATCTTATTTTCCGTAGATATTTTTTGGGGGGCATGGGAAAGATGCTATTTATTTCCACGTTCTGCTCGAATTACGATGGCAAATTGTTATTGCTATCGAAGAGAGGCTGCCCTGTTTTTGGGAAAAATTAGATTATCACTTGAAGTTCCCACATTGAATGCCTGTGATTCATTATGGTATAGGTAAACGACAGTCGAACCTCGATATTTCTAATTTCGCGGGAACAGTAAAAGATTCGAGCTAAAGAGATTTCGAGATATGAAGGGTTACTTTTAAATCAACTCAGCTAGGCTTCTGATTGGCTAACAGCCCGTTCTGGCGCCACGCCCAGTTTTTTCTTTTATTGCACAGAGTATAAGAAGACTGATGGCATCCATATCACGTGCCCATACCATCGCAAAGTCTCAATGCAGAGAAGTAGCGGCTCAACACTAAAGACTCCATTATTGTGGTGCTGTAGGCTCTATCTAGTAGGGCAAACACCAGCCATACTTCTCAGAATCTCATTTCGGCTGCTTGCGCCGCGATCGCATTCTTTCAGTCATTACCTAACACTCGTGACCATAGATGAGAATGGGGACAAAGGAAACTGAGAGCTTGGCTTTGTTTTCCAGCTCACATTTCGTTACCACGGATCGCCACAGTTCACGTCTGACATAGCTTGCTGCACCCATCCGAGCATCCAATTCTCTATCCTACCGCTCATCATTCGTGAATACAGTCCCGAGATATTTGAATTTCTCCACCTGTCTCAATGGGGCTCCCCTAACACGGAGAGTATACTGAGCAGACTGTCTTGAAAGGACCAGAACCACGGCCTCCTAGATACTACTAGACCTGAACATGACGTCAATAATGTATTCTGACGTTGAACTAACTTCTGTAATAGCACCACCAGTTTCACGTAACAATGTTTTATCTTTTCCATGTTCAGGCCTGGTAGTTTCTAGAAGGCCGTGTCAGAACGCCAGTCTTAACCACACTAATTTTCATTTGAGCCTCTTCACACTTGACTGCAAACCAATCTAGTGCATGCAGAAGGTTGGTGCGAGAAGACCAAGGAGGACAAGATCGTCAGCAAAGAGAAATCTCTCCACCAAGTAGTCACCCACACAAATACACTCATCGCCTCACCTGCCATAGTACACTAGTGTTTATAAAAATCGCAACACCGTGATGGAATAGCCCAATCTGCATTAAATTTGGAGCATTTGCATATCATGGGTCAGAAAAGAAACCATTAGATTTTCAGGTCAATACAATGCGTTTTATTGTCACATTAGTATCGGGTGAAACCACCGTGGGATGCAATTACAGCCTCTATACGTCGTGGCATTGAGTCAAACAAGCTCTGAATAAGGGCCATGCTCTGTCTACACGGGTATACAGTTCATCCACAGTTGCTGCTGCAGGAGTCTGACGAGCCAATCGATGAGCAACCCTGTCCCACACATGTTCGATTGGGGACATGTCTGGTAAACGAGCAGGCCAGGGGAACAAGGGCGTCTGATGTGCTTGGAAAAAGGTGAGGACATTTCTGGCCACATGCAGTCGGGCATTGTCCTGTTGGAATACAGCGCCTGGAAGGTTCTGCAGGAAGGGGATGACCTCGGGTTGCATAACTTCCCTGATGTACCGGTCACTGTTCAGATTGCCATGGATTCTGATCAGACGGGAACGGCCATGGTAACCGATTGCACCCCACACCATCACCCCTGGCGTTTGTCCTGAATGACGCTGCAGGATGCATTCTGGAAGGTCGCGCTCGCCACGATGTCTTCTGACTCGTATCCTGCAGTCACGGTGCTGCAAGTTAAACCTTGACTCATCCGAAAACACAACTTGTTGCCATTCAGCTTGCCACTGTTGGTGTCGATGGGCCCATTGCAACCTGAGGCGCCGGTGGTTTTGAGTCAAAGGAATCCGCAACAATGGTACTCGTGATATCAATCCTCTGGAAATCAAACGGCGTCGTACAGTGCTAGCAGACATTGTCCTGCCTACTGTAGCACCCCACTGTTGTGCTAACACTGTGGAAGTGGCTGTACGATCTGCTACACACATGCGATAGAGGTGTCTGTCATCTCGCGGTGTCGTCGTGCTGGGTCTTCCTGAGCCTGGTCTTCGGTGTGCCCTGTTCTCTTCGCTCCACTTCCTCCATGCACGCATAATTGTCGTTGCATTACGTCCTATACGAGCAGCAATGTCACGATACGACCATCCCGCTTCACGCAGACCAATTATGCGTCCTCTTTCAAAGTCTGTCAGCTGTTGATATGGTACCCTTCGTCGTCGTCGAGGCATGGTGTTCTTTCAAGCAATTACTCTTGAAAATCTAATCATTGTATGCAAATATTGCAAATTGCATATGGATTAGACCATTCCATCAGGGTGTTGCGATTTTTATAAACAGTAGTGTATATTCTCTGTAGTACACGATTTCTTGTTAGTTTATCTGAAAGTTGTTCTTCCTCCTCTGTTGAAATGTGCGCTTGACTCTGCACAACAGCAACCATTCTGTATAAAGATTAAGAGGAATTGAAATTTCATAATGATACCACTGTGTTTGTCTTGCACAAAATGTATCAAATGTCTTGGGATATTTTAAAAACTTTTGAGATCATATTATTAAATGAAGAAAAGTAAAACCGTAAATTTGCCGCTTTTGGTTTCTAAGTTGAACAAAGAATGAAAAGAAGTTCTTCGTGCATGCTTTGTACGGAGGGTCATTTCTTCTTAACTTAGCCGATTTCGGATGATTGTCA
Source organism: Rhysida immarginata (assembly GCA_023313115.1). Classification (NCBI taxonomy): domain Eukaryota; kingdom Metazoa; phylum Arthropoda; class Chilopoda; order Scolopendromorpha; family Scolopendridae; genus Rhysida; species Rhysida immarginata. The sequence goes on along the minus strand of JAHWFO010009452.1, from coordinate 142,786 downwards.
CTTCACGTGAAGCCTCTTCTCTACCACCGATTACGCTACCCTATCGTAAGTCATGGGACAACCCTGATTTGCATGAAAATGGGACATTCCTTTGCAATTTCACTGTTGGCATTCTTCCCAGCACTACATAACAGAGTATGCTATTATGAAATGATGCTTGCGTGAATGCTGTAAGAATATCTCAAAGAAAAGAGCTTTCAGACTTCCAAACAATTGCTGGGTGCCATCTCGCAGGCAAAACTGTTAGAGAGACGTCAACCCTCCTAAACATTCCGAAATCGACCGTTCACAACGTCATCCGGGCATGGAAAGAGAAAGGCACCACAAGTGTCCGCCTAGGACTGGAAGACCCAAGATCATGTCGACCAAAGACCAAAGGGCTCTTCGTAAAGTGGTCACTGCAAACCGGCACACATCGCTTGATGGACGGACAAGATCGTTCATAGAGTCGACGGGAACAACTGTGAGCACCCTGACTGTTCGCAAGGAACTCCATGTAATGGGTTTTTATGGCAGAGCGGCAGCTCATAAACCTCACATCAGCACCAGCAACGAGATTGTAATGGTGCAAAGAGCGACATTGGACTCTGGGTCAATGGCGAATGGTTGAATGGAGTGATGAGTCCCGCTACACCATCAAGCAATCGAATGGACAGGTTTGGGTATGGCGAACATTATCTGCCAAGCTGTGTTGTGAAGTTCGGCAGAGGGTCGGTGATGGTGTGGGGGTGCTTTTCATGGTATGGGTTAGGTGCAATCGTTTCTGTGGACGGACATCTAAACGCAGAGCGTTGCCAAGACGTTCTGGCAATGGCCCTTTTCTGTTTCGGCACGATAACGCATCTTGCCATAAAGCATGGTTTGATGAAAAGGGGGTTCAAGAACTTGACTGACCTGCCCAGAGCCCCGATCTGAACCCCATCGAACATCTGTGGGATGTGGGGACGTGTTGGAACGTGTCCAAAACACTTATGGCAGAATGGCGAAAATTACCTGTTGAAACGTATCAAAAAGTTGTGGACAGTATGCCCCAGAGAGTAGAAGCTGTGATAGCAGCAAAAGGTGGACCAACAAGATACTAAAATATGTATATTTTTGAGTGTTTCTATTAAAGTGATGTTGTCTCCCACTTATAAGGTGTATATGTTCAATATGTTTCCCGGCAATAGCCGGGCAGTGTAATTTCCAATGTAGCAGACTTCTTTGCAGGTCGGCGACAGGAATTTCATTTCATACTCTTTGCACACTTTCCAAAGTCCAGCGATGGTTTTGGGGCGACGCCTTCCGAGACTCCTTATGAAGAGGCAGGTAGGGATAGCAGGGAAGGGTATTGCACGAATACCGGGATCTCCTCGGTGTAAAAAGGTTTCAAATGTTCTCCTGGTAGTAATTTGTATTCACCTTAACGTTTTTCTCCATCCGTCGAAGTTGCAACCGTCCTTTGAGCAGTACCCCGCCACCAAGAAGCCTTTCAGTAAACTTTCACGACATTTGCGCACCCAATCAGTTCGCCCTTTTCCATCAGCTGGACGGTAGGCAATTGTACAGCCTGTGAGGTAAACCCAACGTGACAACAACCTGCCATTTCTCGCCTGCAAGGTAGCTTTCGTAGCGTTTGCAGCGATGGTTTTGCGTTCACGGATGTGACTTTCATTAAGAGCATGAACCCTGGTTTTATGGAACTTGCGCAGGCCTAAGTTGCATTTAATTATGCGGTTTACCGTTGACGCAGACGTTCCTGCATTCTGAGCCATAGCCTTCTATGTCGGAGGGTTTTCCTGTGCTACCATCTTCCTGATCTTTTTGGCTGTCAGGTGAACGGCTGGGGTGGGGTCTTTTCCGAGGTAGCTTTTCATGGGTGAACTTGTTGGGAACGCCCGAATTACGTATGCCACCCAGAATGGAGTTAACAGCAGCTTACAATAATGAAATTCCTTCAGTCTTGCACTGTTGCACGATACATACATAATTTTTCTAGTTATACTGTGAATTTTCTGTGCTCGTTTCCTGAACAAATATTTATGGAATGGCCACTGATACACCGCCTCATTTACATAGGCTCGGGCGCATTCCATTGCTGGGGTGAAGTGCTCAAAATCGGTTAAGTTAAGGAGAAACGACCCTCTCTATATGAAGTAGAGCAGCAGAGTGTTGGAACTGATCACTGGAGCCAGTTTTTAAAATTTATTTAAAAATTCTACAGCTTTTCCCTGGTCACAGTGGAAAATCATCTAACAGATGCAAAAGAATATCTAAAGATGGCCCTTGAAATTAGGTAGTGTTTTGGGCCGTTCAAGTTCTTCATGTGTATGCTAAAAATTTACCAGCACAACTCTGGAGTATAGTAGTGGCATATGATATGCGGCCTAAAACCAAAGATTAAAAATCACCATCCAGAATTTAGAAAGAGATGACATGGTAATTCTGGTTGGTTTCTTGAAAACTTTCTATCTCAAATGATGCACTATGTAATCAAACCTTCACATGATTATGACATGTAAATTATTTAAATAGCATCACACACTTTCAGACACATATCTGCTTCGTATTATTAAGAGCTCAGCAACTTCCAGGATGGAACCATCATAGGATGCCACTTGTGCAACAAGTCAGTCCGTGAGATTTCCACCATTCTACGAGGGTGGGCTGCAAAGTAATGCCTCCATGGCTGTAACTTTTTGTATCTGATACTCACATTTCTCCTCTATGTAATGCACTATTCACTTTTCGACATAGTCCTCATCCCTATCCACGCATTGTACCAACACGTGACTAGTCGGATGAACCCGTCGGAGAGGAATTCCGGGGTTGTCGTCGACACGAGGATTGAATGGCAGCTTTGGATCCTCTTCTGCAGCACCCTAACGCCCGTCCGCACACGATCGCCACACATCGGAGGGGGTTGCAGCGCCTACAGTTCAAAGATGAAAAACTGCAGTTCAAAAGTGAAAGACTTTGCACCTTGCGACTTTCACCACTTCCCAAAGAGGAAAGAGCACCTTAAGGGGCATGAGTTGCGTTCTGACGACGAGGTGAAACCTGCTGTTCGGTCTTGGTGTCGACAACAACCCCGGAATTCCCCTCCAACGGGTTCACCCAACTAGTCACGCGTTGGTACAAATCGTGGAAAGGGATGGGGACTATGTCGAAAAGTGAATAGTGCATTACATAGAGGAGAAATATGAGTATCAGATACAAAAAGAATTTTGAAAATCGGTTAAAAAATAAAAAAGTTACAGTCATGGAGGCATTGCTTTTCAGCCCACCCTCGTACAAATACCCCGTACAACTATAGGCAATGTGACTGAAACGTGGAAGACCCAAGAATCAACAATAGTGCAGCCACAAACTGTCGGACCCAAGAAATTGAAAGACAGGGATCATCGAGTGCTTGCACATGTGAACCAGAGCAATCGAAGGTCTTCTGCTGAAACAACTGCTACAGAGTTCAGAAATTCTGCTTCCTGTGTTGATAGCACAATCACCATTTGTTGGGAACCCCATTACCTGGATTTCCACAGCCGTGCTGCTGCTCACAAGCCATTCCTCACTGACAACAATTCCAGGCAATTTTTGGAGTGATGTAAAACTCACAGAAACTGGGCCATGGAACAATGGAAATGTGCTCTATGGACTGATGAATCATGGTACACTCTGGCAACCAGATGGACAAGCTTATTAATTCTATTCGTTATGCCGTCGCTGCTCTAACCAACTGAGCTATTGTAGACACTGAACAGCTATACTGTTACTAATGTCTTCTTAGAAGCCCAGAAAGACATTAGTAACAACAGCTTATCTGTTCAGTGTCTGCTATATCCCAATTGCGATAGTTGTGGTCCCTGGTTCGAATTCAGGTTGTGGAATTTTTCCTTCTCTTTTCCTTAATCTAGATTGCAGACTAGGTTTCTACAGAGTCGAGTCACATTATTATGACCACCAGTTAATATCCTGAATATCCACGTACAGCAGCTAGATGGTGTGGAAGTGAGTCGATAAGATTCTGGTAGGTTTCTACTGGTAGCTGTTGCCATGCAGACTGTAAAGCATCTGATAGCTGCTGAAGGGTATGCGGTGGTTGTTCCATAGCACCCACATGACGATCGAGGTGAACCTAAAGGTTCTCGATTGGGTTGAGGTCTGGGCAATTAGAGGTACTTGGAACTCTTGGTCGTGTTCCTCAAACCACCCCCGAACAATTGCAGCCGTATGACACGTCGCATTCTTGCTGGAACGTGCCATCCCCCTCTGGGAAGACAGTCGCCATGCATGGGTGTATTTGATCTGCAATTATGGATATATAACCGAATCGGCTGAGAGTGCCTTCCACAGGTATCAATGGGCCCAGACAATGCAATGAGAAATTCCCCACACCATGACTCTGCCGCCAACCACGATTGCAGGATGCTTGTTCTCGGAGGTTTCTCACCTCGCCCACCAACGGCTGTCACTTCTGTGGAGCAGAAATCGTGACTCATCGGAGAAGGCAACTTTTTTCCAGTCAGAAGTGGTCCAGTTTCTGTACTGTTGGGCAAATTGAAGCCGTTTTTGGCGATAAACCTTCCTCAGCATGGTTGCGGTGACGATCCGTCTGCTGCGGAGGCCCATACATAGCAGGGTCCTCTGTACTGTAATTTTAGAGACATGTCTGGTAGCACCCTCATTGGTGTGAGCGGTAAGTTGGTCCACTGTAGCTCTTCGGTTGGCCTTCACACACCTTCGCAGCCGACGTTCACCTCTCTCATCAATGGCACGTGGTGCTCCACAGTTCCCATACCGTTTATTCTGAATGGTCCCATTTTCCCAGTCATGGTACACTTTAACTACAGCAGCACGAGAACAGTTCACAAACTGCGCGGCTTCCGAAATACTGCCTACTCTTGGTCCGAAAGCCAATTATCATCCCCTTTTCCAGATCTGATAAATCACGTTTCTTACCCATTGCAGCACTGAGTGATATGTTTTTATCATATCAGCAATGAGTGGAAACCTACCTTATATAGTCACCTAACCAATTCCCAACACATGACATAGTTCCTCGGCAGCCCCGAAGACAAACGTAGAGAGTGGTCATAATAATGTGACTTGACCCTGTAGCTTCACGACATGATGCTGGCATGTCAATTGGGGACAACCAAATTTTATTATAAAGTTGCTTTATTAAAATGAAATAAATTTACAGAAATTATTTTAACATTATTTTACAAATTCAATTATAAAAAAAGCAATCTTAACTTGGAACAAAAGTAAACTCTTAAACAATCTCTTCCACATCTAACAATTTGTTTTTATTATTTGTTTAAAAAATTAAATTTTTAAAAAAATACTTTCAAAGAAATTCACCATAAGCAACCGAGCCAGTCGAAGTGGATATCCAAGTTTTTGCTGTCAGCCTCTTGTATTAATCGCTCGTAATCATTCTGAGAAATCATATCACATGACCAAATGCGTACCGTTTGCAATATTCCTTCCGCAAGCAAAAGCTCATGCAAAATATTAGATGTTATGCAACTGCACTCTTCAAGAACAAGCCTAAAAAGATTCAAAAGAGGATTAATGTTTAGAACGCTGTTAATGAGGCTATCATCAAAACAGGCACACCGTTTGACATGCAACTCTTCCAGCAGTGAGCAATGAGAGAGCAGAAACTGCAAGACTGTGGGCTGCAAGTCATCCTCGTCGATACTGGAGATCTTCAAAGATTTTAAATTGGTAAAACCTGCCTCGGGAGCGTTGCAGGAATTGAATTCGTAAAATGTGATCTCCTTTAGCGACAAGGATTGCAGTAGAGGGCAATGCATGTTTATGGAAATGATATTAACGGAAAAAATCTTGCTCAAGGCAAGTTTTCTGAGTTTTCCACCAGAAATTTGAAGCAAAGGTAAAATGCCATCATAGAAAGTTAATGTCATTTCTTCACCATTACCCAGTGACAATTCAGTGAGGTGGTTTAATTTGGTAAGCAGCAAGACAGTATCATTAGATAAATTAGTATGTAAAATTGCAACATGAGACAATTTTGGACAAAAGTCTGTTGCTGAGAGCAAATTCTCATTAGAGACTGCATTCCTTGAACAATCGATGGTGATAAGATTATACAACGTGCTGCCATCTAATTTCCTTGGCAGGAGGTTAACGTTACTAAAAAGTCCAAATATAGTGTCAAAACCCAACTCTCTCAAATTTGGAAGAGTACGCAGAGCAAATGCTGCTCCTTCCAGTGAAACGCTGGTTTCGTGAATATCCAATTTTGCCAATTTCTGACATTGTCGTCTATGATTTTCGACGTCATAGCATAAACTCATTATACCGTGATCTGACACTGGGCAGAAATCAATGTTCAAACTGAGTAAATTGTGGCAGTTTTTACCAATTACTCCTAAGGCAGTATCTAAACATATTGTTTTTGCCAAATTAAGAATCTGTAAGCAAGGCAGAGCTTCAAGCATTTGCAAAATCATTGTAGGAGCAATTGTTTTTTGATATGACATATCTAGATGTTGCAAGTTCTGAAAAAGAAAAATGGTTTGATAAAAATATGGTAAAAACAGATAAAGGATAAGAACTAATTATTATGCTTCGCATCTTAAACCCTAAATTACCGTCCAAGAAATATGACATGGTAAACTATCTTAAACAAATATCGATGCATTTCGGTGTTACACCATTACCACAGGCAAAACTAGATAACAATGTTATGAGAATTAGTTTTATAAACCAAGGCTCTGATTGGTAGGCTACAGAACCAGAGAAGGAAGCCTGAAGGTGGAGCTAATAGAGAATGGGTTTGACTTCAGAAATGTTGATGTTCTTGGAAGTTACTAAGATTGTAGAGGGAATCCCAAAGGTGAACCTAACAGAGAACAGGTTAGCACTTCGAATGATTATTTTCCTTTTAGAAGTCGTTAAGAAAATCCAGGATGGCATCCTTTCAAATGAGATTTGGTTATTTGAATAACACCTGATCATTTGAAATGAGACTTGCTTGAGATAAGACAGCACGATCTCAGGGGCCACGAAAAATTACTTGTCAACCGAGTGTCATTTGAAAGGGATACTACCCTGGATTTTCTTGGTGACTTCCAGAAGGAAAACAATCATTCAAGATAACAACCCGTTCTCTAGTAGGTGCATCTTTGGGATTCCCTCTACAAGTTCCAAGAACACCAACATTTCCGACATCAAACCCATTCTCTATTACCATAAAATCTTGAATACACACCGGTCTCAAATAAAAGCCGGGTGGGGTGTAAAAAATAGATTAAACGCCGGGTCTTTTTCGGGTCATCCATATAAATTCTAGCGCTTTTCCTCACTTTGTACACGGTGCAAAATCTGTTAATGTCAAGAACACAGGTCACGAAAAATCGCATGCAACTGTTGTTCTTGCTACAAAAGAAGATGGTAGTAAACTGAAACCATCTGTTGTTTTTAAGGGAGCAATAAGAAAAGTGAAGACAATGCAAAAAAAATTCAAAAGTAGTGGTTGCTGCTTCCACCAATGGTTGGATCAATCGAGTTTTAGGTAGATTTTCTTTTACTAGAAGATTATTGGTATGGGATTCATATAAGTAATAACCCTTAATGCCGGGTCTCGATTAATTGCCGGGGGAGTCCGATCATTGAAACAAATAGACGCCCGGGCGTGTATTCAAGATTTTACGGTAGCTCCATCTTTCTGCTTCCTTCCCCAGTTCTTAAATCCAGCAATCAGAGCCTTGATTGGTGGACACCCTTATTCTGTTATTATATAAATTCTCGATGTCATTCTTATCTTGTTTTGTAATTGTTTTGCTTGTGATAATGGTATAACACTAAAATGTGTCGTCGTTAAATTAGTTTCTCTGTATGTGTTTGGGCCGGTTTCTTTGTATTTTTTTAAATATTCAATCATATTAGTCCACATTGCCATTTAAATATTGCTGATATATCACAATACTTTAAGACAACCTTACGTTATCATCAGAACAGCTTTGAGCAGTCCTTTAAACCGAGCATTTATTTAGAAATTAATTAACACACTCACTACCATTGTCAACAGCCACTAAATTACCAAGAGACACACTTCAATAAATTGATTTTTCTAACAGCTGGCGTTTTCAATGGGTGGCGGTATTTTTTTCTGGTTCGTTGTATAGATTCAGAATGTGAAACTTAAATGATAATGAATTTCTCGACAGGAGGTGGACAAAGGTCATAAAATTATAACCTTGGCAGCAAACATGTTAAAAAAAAAAATAATAAAATAAATAAAAAATTTAATGAAAAAGCAATATCTTGTTTTCAGCATCTTCTTATACAATTGGTTATTTAGAAACATTCTCATAGGTTCCAATAGTTGACATAAAGTGAGTTATTAACTACATATAATTTTCAATCATACAAAATATACAAAAACAAGTTTGATTAAAGAGTGAGGAGAAAAGATTGAAATTAATAAAGGGAACCAGGGGTTGCATGAACTTTGATATTTAAGGCAACTCTTTATTTATCTTATTGATTACAATGTGAATAATAATTTTGGGTCAACTCTGGCAGTGCATTGATTAACATAAGATTCTATTAGTTAGAAAAGAAAAAATCAACAAAATTAAATATTCAAATATTCTTTCATGAGCAATATGAAAAAGGGTCAAGAGAAATGGCATTTAATATGAAATTAAATTTATTATTCTCCGAAAAAGAAGTATAAACTCGGGTAAAGGTAATGTAAATGCCTAATTTCATGAATGCAACTGGCTTTACATAAAACTACAAAAAACAAGCAAAATTACTGAAAGCAGTGAAACTCTTATTGTGAGATAAAAAAGCAAATTTACTACTACCCATTATCCTAAAAAATGCAACAACAATGACTTTTTTTTAAAAAGCAACAGACATCTGAAAAAAATGTTCAGGAATCCTCCCTTCTCATATTTTACTGAAAGTTAAATCAGGAATCTATGAAAGGGTTTTCAAATTTTATCTTCATAAATTCATAAATTTTAATACATTTAATAGCATGGATTCAATAAAACGCCCTTTATTATAAAATATTATGCAGATGCATTTCGATTTTACATTTTCGTCAGGGGAAAGCAAAAAGAATGATTTGTTACCGGGAAATTTCAATTTTTTAAAGACTTCATAATATTTTATAATAAAAAATGTTTTATAGCTCCCTTGCTATAAATTACATTAATTTTTAAACAAAGGCATTCTAATTCTTATTAAAATTCCCAACGATTTCATTTGATTGTATGTATGCCTTTTCTCCTATTCCAGCTTGGTTTTATTTAATTTGAAATGTGGTGGTGTTGTTGTTTACAAAAGAAAGCAGGCAAGAAGTGAAAGTTGAAATAACTTGTTCCTTTCTCTACTTCCTGAAACTTAATGAGCCTTTCACCTTGGCGAGGAGGGGAGCAGCCAAAAGCCAATGTCCCTTTTCCATCCTCGTTTCAAGAGCAAATCTGTCATTAAATTTTTTTATTTCCTTATGCAGAAGCAATAATAAGCCTTGAAAATTTTCTATTACTAGACAAGAAGTTCAATCAACTGAATTGATTGGCAAAGATTTACAAAGAATACAGTTTTATTTTTTGTTCCTTCTTCCCTGCTCTAAATGAGATGCTGAACAATAGTCCCGAAGTCAAGGGTTGAATAATTTGCTTTTTTTTTTTCCCCCTTTCAGATACACCCCTTTGTTTGAGACATCAATTAAGTCAAACACTGGAGAGCATTGCTCTAATGATACTCAAAATGTCAAAACATGTAATTGTTGTCCTAAAGAAATTATGTGCTTATTCCATCTTATTGTATTTAAAGCTCGAATTTAAAATGTTCGTTATAAATGGAATTGGTTTTATTTTTCAGATTTCATACAAGCCTGTCAATTAAAACAAATCTTAAAAGATGTATTTTAAAAAATTGCAATAAAGGGATCCAAAAAAGCAAATTTTAAATATCATTTTTTTTTATTGAAACAATTCAAATTTCATGAATATCTTTTAAGTTATCAAAAGTTTCTATTTATTTCTTAAAAAGAAAAAATGCTATAAATTATGCTATTGATACGTGCTCAATTAACTTTTCTAGTAAATCTTTACTATCAATAAATTTTGGCTTTTATAATGCTGAATATCAGCACCAATTGCCAATAAAACAGGGAAATTTTAATAAGTGTCACATTTTTATTCTGTATATAATATAATCTACTACAGATTGCATACAAAATGATTTTTAATTAAACGAAGAGATAACCCAGATGATTTATGAGTTTTGACACTACATCTTTTAAGCTAACCACTCGCCACTATTCACGTTTACTTTGGTTGAGGTGATTAATATTACATTTTGTAATTCAAGAATATTTTTTTTTTGCCCCTAGAAAGGTTATAAAATTTTTTGTTTCTCGTGACTTTGTGAGAAAATTGCAAGCATTACCTTTGAGAAAAACTGCTTTCTCAAATCCTATTTCTTGTCAGACATCACAACCTGTTTCTCGCATTGAGGCCCTTTGGCTGTTTTGTGAATTTTTATTTTAGCAAATTTTTGAGAATCTTTTATCTAAAGGTGTCTGAAAAGTATCTTTACATGTTTAAAAAAATCGTTAAAATGAAACAAACAAGATATGCATTTACGTTTTTTTGTATTGAATAAAGAATGTATCAAAGTATCTATTTTTATAAAGTGAACACTAGATGGCACCAGACTGGAATTTTGGAAGTGTACAATGTTCATCAGATGAAAATTCCCGAGACCTGGGATTGGAAGAGGAGGTCTAATACCATGGCCACCTAGATCTCTTGCTATCACGCTTTTGGGCATTTTTTAATGGGTTTACGTGAAAAACACTGTTTACCAATCCTCAATTCGTGACGCAGATGAATTGAAAAGTCTAATTACAACAGCCATGGCGACTGTCGGTTCCTCGATGCTTCACAGAGCGTGGTTAGAAATCTTTTACCAAAACAATGTGTTGCATCCGACTAATGGTGTAGTTTACAATTAAATTTCTAAACCTGTGGTTTCCCTTTTAATTTTTAAGGCAAGCTATGGACCTACACCTTTAAATTTTGGTATATGTATAGCAGTAGTTGAGAGGGGTAGCAATATTAACAATTAAATTACCAACTTTTATTTATAAGCATAAATTATAACCTGTAGATAATGCCATGGACCCCCTGGAGTCCACAGACCACAAAATAGGTAACAGTTATAAACCATAGGTTCCCAAACTTTTTTGACTTGCGAACCCCTTTCACAGAAATCAAAGTTGGGCAAACCCCTGACTTAGGTACATATAGTAGATATGCATATAATAAGCTGAACTTCAAAATTCGCCATTATGAAAAATCTTTGGCCAACCCCTTGAAAGATTTCATGAACAGAGTTTGGGAATTCAAGTTTTTCCTGACATTTTCTTTATTGCATACAAAAAAAACCAACAAAAGTCCATAGCCTTGTTTGTTTCTTTTTAATGATTTTCTAAATACTTTTCGAATGCCCTGTATTTCTTTGCCTTATTCATTTGTGATGTGTTGTTTGCTATGCAACAATGAGTGGTATAGTTGGGGTTTCACAATTTATGATATTGCCCAAACACACTCCTCCACAGCAAAAAAACAATCATTGAATACTTATGAGATAACAGTTACAATACACCCATGTAACATAACCTTAGTCTAAATTCTCTTATTAGTATCACTTATGAAGATATTCTAAGTCTATGTTCCCTTCCCTGAGGCTACGTCACGTTAACAGTCCCACCCAGGTATAGACTTACTTTTCTCAGTTTCTCAAATTTTTATTTATTTTTTTTTTTATGTGTTGTGCCCGCAATAATCTTTCTTACGTATTCTTATCATTTAATAATTTAACTACTGCAGTATCAATATCCTTTATGATCAGTTATAACAAATAAATGCATCATAATTTAAAGACTGGAACTAATTATTTTAAGAAAGAAAACAATCAATTATGATTATTCAAATTGTATCGTTTTATTTATTCAAGGAATTCAATTTAGCAAACTTAGATTGTTAGTCAAATATATATGAATATAGCATGTAAACAATTCACAATACTTCTGAATTTCCAAGAATTGAGATTTTATGATAACTGACTATACTTATTTAAAAGCTTTTCCAAGACTATCATTTAAACGTGCAAATGCAATAGTTCAATTTAAGTTCTATGTTCTCTCTCTTATAGAATCGAAGTGAGCTCATTTTAATTGTAAACAGGAAACATATGTTCACTTATCACTTATCTGTGTATTATGCTGTCACACCTCTAGCAGTATGTTAAGGAACCTGATGAACTTGCTGTGGTGTTGCTTTTGTCAACCATTGATATCTTGATCCGATCCGCTTCTCCTCTCGTAGAACTTGGTCGACGCTGATCCTCCACCCCACGGCTACCACCGCCGTTACCTCGTGGATTTAACAGCTCGCTCTCAGCTTAATCACTCGCAAGAGACCTGGTTGATCCTTGCAACATGTCGTGGACAATTGCCACCCAGTTGAACTGCTTTCATTTGCATTTGTTCAATGCTTTTGAAACCTGGTTGATCTGCCTAGCTTGATTTTCAATGTCGCCAAAGCTCCGATGCTATGGTTTCGATTTCGCCATTCAACAGCAACAGTTCCATGTGTGCATCGTTTTAAGTGAAACGTTCACGTCAAATCATTTGATATTCACAATTGTTCATCAAAGATAATTGAGAAATCAAATATGCTACTTTGCATTGGAAGGTAGTAGTCCTAAAACTTCCTGTCCAAACCCTCAGGGAGATAAGGTAACAGGTGAACACTTTACATCAATAAACCTGTAGCCAAAAATGACTATGGCTGCTACAACAAGGGGACATTGACTACAAATGACGGCCTGTGGTATCTGTTTCATGATTTTTATTAATCACAGCCCTAGCCCTATCTTAGCTTACAATAGAGAATGTGCTCGAAATTCCAACTACTACTCTCAATGCAGGCCTCAATCACCTAAACAATCAACAATTCATGTGTCTCTTGAACTTCCATTGCAGCAGCTACCACAAGATCTTCTGGTGACTCGATTGGGGTTTCATACACTGCACTCTTCATATGGCCAGAGGAAGGAGTCCAAGCGAGGTGATCTTGTTGGCCAGTTAAGACAGGTCTGCATAATATCTATCTGAAATCTATTATTTGGAAATCTGGTGTCTAGGTAATCATGCACCTCACGGGTGAAATGAAAAGCTCTCCATCATATTGAAAAAACAATGAAAAGGCTTCAGCAGTAAGTCCTCAAGGAAACTGCGGCAATCAGGCTCAGGTGAGCAGGCATTAAATAGAGCAAACCAGTTGTTTATGTACAATTCCAGCCTACTTGTTAACACTGTAGCACTCTTTAGTGTGCATGAACTGACTGTGCATGTGAGTTATAGGGCATCCACACTTAGAGTTATGTGAATTAAATACACTTTCTCATGCAAACAGAATCCTATTCAGGTTGATAACAAATCCCTTATAACCTGTACATATCTGAATATAGATTTATCAATGAATAAATAATAAGAGACAAACTTATAGATAATCTTCTCATAAGTTCTTTGGCATCTCTGAAGAAAAACAAATAAACAAACAAAACTAAAAATGTAGCTTTAATGGTTTTCTTTTTCACCAAAAATTATGCAAGCATATAGATATTGTATGTTTTTTTGCAAGTTTAACCTCGATCCAAGTTTCACCTCATGAGGAAGAAAAAAAAGGCATACGAAAAAAAATATGTTCTGAGGAAGAGGAAATGAGATTTTTTTTTCCAATATAGCAGTGATACACATATGAAGTGAGTCACAGAATTGTTCATCATAATTAAAAACAACAATTACCTAGTAATTTTGCCCTTAGAGTTTTTTTGTCCAAACCAGGCTTCGATGAAGATAGTCCCTGGAATGTAAGCATTGAAGCTTTTGATCACTATTCTGCATGCTTGATTGAACGAGTTTTAATCATTTACGCATATGCCAGTTTCCTTGTTCTTTTGTGCTGGGTAATATATGTAATTTAAAATAGAGCAGCCTCCCTGAGACCACTGCTATTCTGCATTTTCTTGTTTGACTTAGAAGCTTAAGTATACAATAAAAGTGTGAATGTCTTGTGTCAAAGATATTCACATTGAGAAAATATTCACAGTAAGATGGGAACTGGGAAGACAACCCACCAATGGTTTATCCTCTTGAACTCATAATATAACTATTGTAAAAAACAATTTAACAATTTAAATCTGTGTTTATTGCCCTAATACAGGGTGATTCATATAAAAGTAACACATTTCTTCCGTTATTAATTTGTATGGAAATTCACTCATTGGCTTCTTCCTATGGAGCTACTTAAAGGACAGATTTTACGCCGCTCGCCCCTAAACACTGGACGATTTGACATAGAACAAACACAGATCAATAACGTTGACAACCATAGTCTTCCAACGAGCGACCAGTAACATGCAACAACATCTTCAGTTGTGCCTAGAGCAGGAGGGAGGACATGTTCAGCATTAACTAATGAGGAACATAATCTCCAAAATATACTGTACATTTGAGGATGGAACAAAATGTGGTTAGCATCATTCTTGTTGAAATAATAAAGAAATAAATGTGTTAGCTCTTATTCTCTTATTAGTGAATTTTACCTTCAATATTAAAACTGCTTGCATGTCACTGTTGACATGTATATCGTAGATTCGTCACCACTAGTATATTGGAATGTAAAGGAGTGAAATTCTGTATTCAGATTCTTCTACACCACCTGCTCTAAGCAATCAGTTTACTATGAAGTTGGGCCAGATCGTCCCAGTGGGGTCAGAGTTGTGGGAGTAGCAGTCAAATGGTCTTTAGAAACACTTTCAAATGGCAAACTTATGATATATGGTATTTGATTAAGAATGATGAGTTCTTTTTCGTTTTATAAATAAGGGAGATTCATATAAAACTAACACATATCTTTTGATAAAAATTCGTATGGAAATTCACCCAAAGGGTCGTTTTTACAGTCAAAATAAGCATGGTCACTGGGAGATTTGATTCCCTGCTAAGAGAACATTGAAATAGTACATAACACAAGAGATCAATGGTATTGACAACAATGAGTGGCAGTAACATGCAACGACGTGGTCACTTGTGCCTATTATGGGGACCAATGTCCTTGAATTCTTGGGCTTCCGTACTTTCCTATTACATTCTTGGGGGATTGATTTCTTACTATTATTATTAAGTAGCAGAAGAATGGAGTTACTTATTGGTTTTACAATGTCCATCTGTTCCTTTTATATTTTTTACATTTTTTTGATGTAGAAAGTTCACATTCAGATTATAGCTCACTAGGAGATTGTCCTACTTCACTATTTAGTTTGATTTCAATTGACTCACTGGGGTCAGAGTTATGGAGGTAGAAGTTAGAGGGGTCGAACTTGTCTATATTGTATGTAGATATGTAAGGAGTGAAGCTTGCTATGCAGATTCCTCTGAGTAAGATCTACATTACTATGCAGTTTGGGCCAAATTATCCTGATGGAGTTGTGGGGATGGTGATCACATGGTCTTTAGAATTATTAATGTTTACAAATGGCAATAATGGCATGAGATATGTCATTTAATCGGAAATGACGAGAAAGGAAGAAAGATAGGGTTCTTTTTGATTTTCTAAACACTATGTCCGAGAAAATCAATGTTTTGATTTAAAAAAAAAAAATGGCAATTAAAAAGGGTGGTTAAAAGAGGTAAAAAATAGATGAACTCAGGGCTTACGCTATTTTCCTATACTCTCCTCGGGGGATAATTTCTTTTTATTATTATTATTATTATTAATTGGGTATGTTTAATTTACAAACTTGATAGGTAAATGTATTCAACTATTAATGGCAATTAAAACATGTGTCATTGGAGAAAAACAAAAAAAAACATACAGTGCTCCCTCTATACAATGGGCTGTACATAACACCAAATTTATAATGGCAAGTCTATATAACTAAGTTTTTTTCTGGAAAATAAAAACTGCAGACATGAATGCAATACTTTCCCATTCATCCCAATTGCAATTTTCAGTTCTTGAACAGTTTGTAACAGGTTATGATCTTTGTAAACCCAGCGTGCAAGCTATCCCTAGACATTTTCAAGATTGAGGTCTAGGGAACAAACAGCCAGGCTAAAATGTTAATATGATTTACATGAAAACAGGTTTTCATCACTTTTGTGATGTGGCAGGGTGCATTATCTTGTTGGAAAATCCACTTTTTTTTCTCCAAGAATTTTAGCATAAATTCCCAAGTTGTAGTTCTAGAAGCCCTTATAACCCAAGGAATTCCTTCGGCAATCCCATTACCAAATCACTTTTACCCACAGAGGAAAACGAGCCCTTAACCACAAATGAACCACCATTCATTTGACAACTCATGTGAACCTTCTTTTCTTTTCATAGATCATGCCAGTAAGCATCCCATCCACTGGGGCTGTTTAGGTTAAATCTCTTCTCATCCAAAAAATCATTCCATACCATTCGTGAGTCCAGGGCATCTTTTCTTTAGCAAGGTTTAAACTTCCTGTTTTTTGAACTTGTTTCAAGGCAGTTTCCTTCCCATCTTTACTGTAATACAAAGAAACAGTTCAGGGCAAGAACTATCTGTTATAATATCAGCAATAGAAAAATTTCTCCAATTGCAACGTGGCAAATACGAGATGCAGCTCTGGAGTTGAAGCTTTACTTCCTATCCAATTGCTTTTTCACTTTGCCACCAAGTCCTCTTGCTAGTATACTGAGATCTGTTTATGTGAGCTGCTATTTGTCTCTGGGACATCCCACACCATGCGTCGTCCAAATTTTATGAATTTCTTCCTTCAGTTCAGATTATTTGACACTGTGAATAACAGATTATTCATTTAATCCCGAGTGCAATTCTAATTTAATTCTAAACTGCTTACATTCATTCACATAAAGTGGACCGATCCATTTTATTCAGGGTGAATTTATAATTTTAGCCAAACAAGATATACATCTTTTTTTTCTCCAACTTTTGAAATGATTTATGAATACAAAAATATGACACAAGTTTTAGTGATCATTTGAGAGCTGAATACGTTTACCCATCAAGTTTGTAGTGTATTTTTTTCTTTTTCATTAAAGTTTTGCACCAAATGTATGTGAGCTTATAATTTTTTCCAGGAGTGTAAAATTGAAATTGAACGAAAATACCATTATTAAAATGAAATTTCTTATTTTAATATAATTAAAATTTAAAATTAATTTAAAATATCTAAATTTAAATAAATAAATGGCTAGATCTTTCTTGCAGTACTTAAACGTTTAATACGACTGCTGATCGTTTCAGCTATTTTGCCATTTTCAACGTCAAGAGATTACAAATATTTGAAATTTAACAATACAATTTAACAGTGATCCAATAATGCATTTACAATAACTGAATATTTTTACAACAATAGTAATAATATAACAAATTTAATTATATGAATTTTGAAGCTCTGAATAATAAGTCTGCATTGGATGCAGTTTGATTACTCAATAATAAATTTTCATTTTCCTTATACTTTCTATTATGAGAAAGTGTTGTAATTTATACTAGGGTTGTTCAACAATTTTTGCCTCCTGGTATGTAACTTTTTTATTTGTTAACAGATTTTCAAAATTATTTTTGTATCTGGTACTTACAAGGATCTTTAAATGGTATCTTTCACCTCGTCATCATGCCCTTAAAGTGTTCTTTCTTCTTTGGGAAATGGTGAAAGTCACAAAGTCTTTCATCTTTGAACTGTAGGTGCTGCAATGCCTCTGTTGTGTGGCGATCATGTGCGGGTGGGCGTTATCGTGCTGCAGAAGAGGGTCCAAAGCTGCCATTCAATCCCGGTGTCGACAAGCACTCCAGAATTCCTCTCCGATGGGTCCACCCGACTAGTCACGCATTGGCACAAGGGAGAGGGATGGGGACTATGTCGAAAATTGAATAGTGCAATACATAGAGGACAAATACAAGTATAAAATACAAAAAAGAAAATTGGTTAACAAATAAAAAAGTTATGGATCAGGAGGCAAAATTCTTGACCAATCCTCATACTTTGTATTACGAGAAAGTAATGTCATCGTTCAAAAATTCGACCTCGAGATTTTGATGAATCTCGACGTTTTTGACCTCCCCAAGTCTGAAAAACACATTTTTGGAATTGTGTCTGTCCATCTGTGTGTGAACACGATAACTCAAAATGCAACAAGCTAAATGGATGAAAATTTGGTATCTGGTCCTTACATCAAAATTATAGATCTATATCAAATTTTATACTGAATCTGTCAACCGCATATACCTAAGCACATATATGATTTTCTTCATATAAATGCTGCTTTTATCCATTACACCGCTCTTATCCATTACACTAGTTGTACATGTTTTGGCAATGATTATATATACTTGATCACGTTCGACTTAAATTATTATAAAGTTCATCAAAATCAACAAAACTGATATTTTTACTTATACTTCAACAACTAACAATTGAAATAAAGTAAATATCGCACACATAAAGAAATTAGAAAAAAAAAAATTACAATGCCTATAATAATTAAGCACACTCTGGACAGATTTGTTTTGCACATTTTAGGAAAACATGGAGTTACATAAATAACACATACATGTTGATTTATGATCGTGTTTTACTGGACAACAATGACCATTTTCAGTGTTTTTCATCAGCAGTTCGAGTTTGGGCAGATCAGGCATGTCAGTTCCTAACATACTTGTGAAAATCATCCATCATCCCCAGTTCACCAGACTGTCCAATTAAAATTGTATATCTTTTTTACATTAATTTGTCCGCTAATTCTTTTATAAACAATCTCCAGTCAGTATTACTTTATTCCCTGAAAAGAAGCACACGAAACTATAAATGGCATTTCAAAAAGAGTTACATAAATACTGGCCTGCAGTCTGACAGACCGCTCCAGAATTTCAAAGCTTTCATAATTACCGAATTTGCTCCCGCTGATATTAACACCACCTGCGATGGCATGGGTACTGTTAAATTGAAGCTACTGAAGAGCCTAACCCAACGGTCGGCAACTATTTTTATTACAGATTTTTAACTTTTTCTAAGATTTTTAATATACAGTACACTGTTTCCCAAAAAATAATTTAAAATTATCCTATTTCTGGCCGCTCATTACATTGTTCTAAAAAATCTTGCGGGCCGCATAGAATCCGGTAGCAAGCCCAAAAGAAACCGGAAGCGGACCGCGGTCCACAGGTTGCCGACCCCTGGCCTAAACCAACCACATGGAAAGAAGAGGGAGATTCCATGAATCCTGACTATCGCAGTGCCTGACAGACCACAAGTTAACAGTTAAAGGTTAAACAAACAAAAAAAAAAAAAAAATTAGTAAAGGTGTTTGTAGTGATGAAAGACAATTAAGATATCAAATGTCAGCCAAAGGGTTACTTTACCTGAATACTTACCTAATATCTAAATACAGGGTGGTCCATAAGTCTGTCCCCCCCCCCCTTTTATTTTTTGAACCGAAGCAGATATGTCAATTTTGATGAATCCAATGAATAGGAAGTTGTGGGTGGCCTATCCCATGGTGCACTTTTCATCATCCCAAATATGCAAATTAAGACACATTCAAAATTTATCTCAAAAACCGTAAGGGATAGAGAAAAAAACCCAATTGCAAACTTGTTCAGCATAAAAAAACAAACAAAACAAAAAAAAAATCATCCAAATCGGACCAACCAATCACCCACAATCACGTGTAGCTTTTGACCATTTCCGGAACAGTGTAGCTTGCCATCCTGGAATTGTTCTGTCTTCTGTGTGCTGAAACATGCCTTTTATTTGCTTTTCCGCATGAAAGTGAATGTGAGTATGGTAATTTATGTTAATTTTTTGATTTGCATGCTTTACATGGTGGAAATATCAACATTCAGTTTTCCTTGTGCAGTGTGACTGTTTGTAAACTACAAACAGTTCACCACATGATTGTGGGTGATTGGTTGGTCCGATTTGGATGATTTTTTTTTTGTTTTGTTTGTTTTTTTATGCTGAACAAGTTTGCAATTGGGTTTTTTTCTCTATCCCTTACGGTTTTTGAGATAAATTTTGAATGTGTCCTAATTTGCATATTTGGGATGATGAAAAGTGCACCATGGTATAGGTCACCCACAACTTCCTATTCATTGGATTCATCAAAATTGACATATCTGCTTCGGTTCAAAAAATAAAAGGGGGGGACAGACTTATGGACCACCCTGTATATTAGCATGATAATGTTTTAAGGCTGGATGTCATTCTCGAAAATGGGTGATACAAAATCCAACCCAAAAAAGCATTATGGAAACAGAAAGAACAATTCAAAGTCTTGCTTTATTGTTACACATTTAAGCATTGTTGGCACTGGCTTGAAACACGCAACGACACTGAAAAAATCATCTGACCATTGTAGTCCGAGCAACAATTTTTATTCAAAATCTTTACTACAAGAGATATTATTAAATATATTGAAAGCGTGGTATCAGATAGCACCATTATACTTCAATGTCTTAGCTCAATTAGTTCGTTAATACAAACACAAATGACGTGCAAATTTCTGTAATGGCATAACGTTTTGTTTTTAGTGTATTGGAGGAGACTCTTTGCCATTACAATAAATATATTTTATTACTCACACTTTAATTTATAATTTGTTATTTTGAAACACTGAAGAATCAATTAAATGCTCATTTAGATCTTTTGATGCTTTTTGAAATCTTCATCAAATTTATATTCAATGTGCTTCAAAGGGCTTAATATATTTATACAGATTCCTTCCTCTCTACAGTTAAGAATAATGTTCCGACCCAAAAAAAGCATTATGGGTGATGAAATAATTTTAATTTTGCATCATACAAAATACACTCGTTTTGTGATTTTAGATACGCTTTCACATGCCATGGTTGTGTGCCCACAATTGATTGTGAGCACAGGCCCAAGTAAAGAGATGCACTTTAAGCACAGACGCTGTGTTTACTTCACATGTTGAGATACTCTATAACTGTGCTTATATCTCATACTTCAGTTATCATAAGCCATTACTCAGCGGTACTGATGTACAGGGTGACAATTATTGAGCTATATGAAACAAAACATCAAATTTTCAAAAATTACCGAGTTCAAAAATTGTATTCAAATGTTAAAAGTAACTGCAGATATTCAGCTTATGACATTATTAACGGCTTATTAGTTTATGGCATGCTCGATATGCTTGCCATCAATGGCTATGAAGTGTCTTGACATTGATGCTTTCGATGACCTCCTGAATGGCCGTTTTGCGCTCAGCGATGGTTTCGGGGTTATTTGTGTAAACTTTGTCTTTAATAATTGCCCCACAAAAAAAGAGTCACAGGGGTTGAGATCAGGAGAATACGGTAGCCAAGCAATTCCCATTCCAGTCGCCTCAATGCACTCTCCAAAGTGCTCTTCCAGGACTTCAAACACTCTATTGGTCTGATGGAGTCGTGCTCCATCCTGCATGAACCACATCTTTTCGAAATCATGACAATGGATATATGCTCAGAAACGCTGTATTTCGACATTTTCAACAAAAAACGAACAACAACAATAAGAGTGCGCATGCTCAAAAAAATCCCAACACGCCCTGCATTCAACTGCCAAGTTTTAACTGAATCTCGCCAATTGTTCAAAAGTTATCAAGTTTTTTTTCATATAGCTCAATAATTGTCGCCCTGTACATGATTCTGTAGACTCGTCCATTGATAAATAAATAAAAGCTTTATGTACTGTATAAAATATTTATTTATTTGTTACACCTAAAAACATTATCATGATTCTTCAATGCTTCGGATTGCAGATCAGTCACTTTTTTTTTTTTTTTTTTGCTTGAAGTGAAACAAGTGATGCAACAAACGTAAACAATTAAACTTCTCCTTCCTTTTAACAATTAAGATAGCGTTAATTTTAATTATTGGTTAATTAAAACACTCAAAAAGAACCATATCTCGACAGCCTATGACCTGATTTGAAGCCAACCCCATTGAATATCAGAAAATGGTCTTAGGAGGATTTTATCACGCCATTACCTCCGATATTAATTAAGAAATAGGGAAAAATAGTAAAGAAAATTCCATGACCTGGATCGAACCAGGGACCTTCGGGTTTACACTCCTGGCTTGCGAACAAGGACCAGAGCTTTAACCTATGCTCATAGAGCATGTTTGATAGCGACAGCTTCCACATTTGCAGCAGCTTAGTGGTTATAGCGTCGGGGCGTAAACTCAAAAGTCCCTGGTTCGAGTCCAGGCTGGAATTTTCTTTACTATTTTTCCCTTTTCCTGATTCATTTTGCAAGTTACCCCATTTCAGAGGGACCTTATTTCAACAGTTTTGGCTCTATTGTGAACAAGAAAGTCTAGGGTAGAAGACTTTCGATTTTTTGGTTTAAAATTGTAATCTCTTGACTTTGAAATTGGCAAAATAGCTGAAACGATTGTCAGTCGTTTTATTAACCATTAAAGGGCAACTGACATCAAAAATGTCACTGACACTAAAAACGTTCTATTTTAAGCATAGTAATAATCCCGGGAAGAAGTTTAATGATAACTGATTCTTTTAGTTTGGATTGGTTTGTTTTTTTAATAAATAAAAGCTAAAATAGCGTGTTTTGTGCAACCATGAAAACGCAATCGCTCTTAACATCAGAGGCAGGTTCACGACATCATTAGCGTCAAACGTCCGTTAGATCTAATACAGCCATAAAGGCAAGGGGTTGACTTTGCATGCTATTGACTTATATTTATATTAAACGTTTATCCTAGTCAAAATGCAGGTAGTATGTGGGATGCAGCGCAATATCCCCATAATGTTAAAACTTACAAGACGGAAAGGTTCATAGACATTTGACTATATTAAGACGAAGATTCGAGCATAATAATATATCTACAAATACATATTATGTCAAGCTTTCATGTCCCAGTGGCGCAATTGGTTAGCGCATTGGCCAAAGGTTCCTGGTTCACATCCAGGCTATGGAATTTTCTTTCCTATTTTTCATCAATAATAAAATAGACGATCTTTCGGAAATAATTAATAACTTTGAAATACACATGAATGTGATCCTCTTTCAAAAAGACCAAAAGCAAATAGCCAAAAGAGGCAACGAGAAAGAAGCATGCTTTTACGATAGCAAAAAATCATCCATCGATAACGATAGTTGTGATCATGAAACCGGTTCTGATCTCGATTCTGCTCATGCAGAAGTACAAAATCCTGATTTATGGTAAATATATAAAAAAAATAATAATATTCTATTTTGTACTTAACTGTGTCCTTCCCGTTTCAGAAGTTTTATGAGAAAACGAAGTCGGAACTGCATTAGCATTCAATAGTACTCTACCTGGTGTAAAACCAATCAATTCTGCTATTGATGGCTTTATGTTAAAGCAATCATCTGCTAAATGCTTATGACAGAGCTATTGTGAACCGACAGGGTGAAAATTTTCGGACTGATGTTCATCAACCACTGCTTTTTTAAAACAACGTATTTGGGAAATAAAAAAAAACAAAAACTTATCTCCGCCAACTGAAGAACTTTGGCAACCGTACGCACAACAATAAACCCATTGTATAACGGTTGTACAAATGAAAATGAAAATTTGTGTGGGGCATAAAAAAGACGACGTATAGGATCGTAAGTTTTTGTTTTCAACAATTGCGAAACCCCACATGCAAATTGAACAATAGGTTGCAAGTGTTGCATCACGTGAGAAAAAAACAATAGCTCGTGCTTCGAAGCTCTGCGAGTGATCGCTTCGTCCAAACAAACAATCACAAACAAATCAAAGTCAAATTGCGAAAAAATCTAAAGCAATTGCAAACAGCACGGGGAAGGTGATGTTGACCACTTTTTTTGATCGCAAAGGCCCGATTTTAGTGGACTTTCTTGAAAAAGGCACCACAATTAACGCAGCATGATACGGGGAAACATTATTAAAGGCACTGCGTGCGGCCATCAAATGCAAGCATCCTGGACTTCTTACAGACGGAGTGCTTCTTCTCCATGACAATGCGAGTCCTCACACTTCGAAAGCAACGGTAGACCTCATCAAAAAGTTCAACTGGGAAGCAATGCAGCATCCACCTTACAGCCCTGACTTATCCCCATGTGACTTTCACGTGTTTGGGGATCTAAAGAATCATCGGAAAGGCCGCAGGTTTCAGTCGGATGATGAAGCGAAGGAAGAGGTTTTGGAATGGTTCCACACGCAACCAAAAGACTTCTTCCATAAAGGAATTACACGCCTTGTTACACAGTGAGATAAATGCCTTAATGCATATGGAGAGTACAGGTAGATCCCGTTATACGCGATACATATCAGTGTTCTCCCCAGAAAATTTTATCAAGTGGGTGGTAAGCTAAAATAACCAGGCGGACAAAAATTAAAAACAAATAAAATATTATGCAGTGTTGTGCAGTTTTTCGTGTATTCAGCCGGGCGGTCGCCAAAATCAGCCGGGCGGCGCACCCGTTAAAAAGGGCCTGGGGAGAACCCTGCATATGTTCGCGAAGTTGCCGTGTATACTGAATTCGCGTAAAACGGGTTCCATTTAACATGTACTGAATAGAGTTTGGTTCGCATAAGCATTAATTATTTTCCTGATATAACGTAAATAATTGTGTTATAGAAGTATAGGATTAGTAATACAACAGTTTTCTATTTGTTAGTCTTAAAATAGCACCTTATTTTATTTTAGAAAGCTCAAGATACACTAAAATACTCAAAATACATGTACACGTACAACAAAAAGAAGTGTCCACAATCTAAACTTTATATTGCTTTGGGTTCATCTGTACCAGAAGATTCTGATGCTGTTTCCAACAGTCTCCTTCCTGTAATAGTGCTGGTGGAATCCCGAAGAGAGTTTGGAAGAGGTGCTCGGACTGGATGTTAAGGGATCGTTCGAACTGGCAGGATGTTTCGTTAAAAATTGCTTGATGGTCGGCTGTAACGTTTTCTTCATCTTCATCGAGGACTTCCAACTCAGTTTCTATCGAGTAGGATTTTCGGGCCTGCTTTCTCCTTCGGTAATAATACTTTCTTTACGTTTCGGCGGCATTTTAAGTACTATAACAATAAATCTTTTCGCAAACTCAGCTGATCTTGTCCAAACTGATGAATAGCAATTTTATCATTCATAGATAGCCAGTGATGTGCTAAATGTGCACAAACACAAGGATAGGAACAAAACAAAACTCAAAAACGAATTCAACTCCTGACAAAAATAGAAGAGCTTTCGCATGTTGGCGATCGATGGTGTTACTAAATGAAATCGCATATATCCGAAATAGCGGATACCGAAATCGTGTATAATGAGATCTACCTGTATTCTTAAATTCCTTGTATACATTTTGGATAAAAAAAATAATTTTCATTTTCATTTGTACGACCCTTATAATTAGTTATTTTTTTTGACTGAGCTTCAACGAAATCGCTAGATGAAAGGATGAAAGCTACGATGAAAGCCTATGAGTCTATCAGCGTGTTTGGCAAATAAGACGTCACAGAACTTTTTGTCGCCTGGTACAAACAATTTTGGTTGCAGAAAAGTTATAATTTAAAAAAAAAAAAAAAAAAAAAAATTAAAAAATTTTATAAAAGCAAATACAGATTTTGAATCTATGGAGTCTACTTAACAATTTGCCAACGTAAAATTACAACAACTTTTTGATACTTCAATTTTGGTATCAGTTGCCCTTTAAGTATTGTCAAGAACAGACGAAGAATGGGTATGATGAAGAAGGTTGCCACCTTCAGATAGTTTCAAAACCGGAGAACCAGAACCGGAAATTGGCAAACTGGAAGTCAACATTTTAAGATTGATTACCGGAAATGGGCATTGTATTACTAATAGAGCTGAGGTCAAAAACTCTAACCGGCGAGAAGAGTAAGGGTGTGTCTAAAAAGCCCGACCGATCGCCAACAGGTTACGTGGTAGGATCAGCGTCCGTTTGCTTCAGTTTGTTAGTTCATGGACAGCGCGGTTGTGAGCATTTTGCTTCACAATGGCGTCGCAGCAAGGTTCCTCATCATATTTCGCCATCTCCTTTCTCCAAAATATATTTATTATGTATCGGGCACTTGAAAACTTGAATTTTCTACTTTCTTCTGCCATTTTGATTCTACTCACTGAGGCAGCCGACCGCGATAACTACAACCGGCATTGGATTCCGGTCGCGACATGAAAACGCTTATTGTGACCAGTCGTTACTTTATGAATCGAGGGTCGTTCGTATCAAGCAAAAATTTAATATGAAAAAAGCCAGTTACGTATGCCTGCATCGTTCCTGCATCGATCGGACATTGTTGAAATTTCGAGTCAGTCACTGGTGGCTCCAAAACGAATTTTGCGACGGGGTTTGACCATTAGCGACCGGTTGGACTTTTTAGATACACCCTTAGTGATTAGTTGGTCATAAATCCTGGTGAGAAAACTTTGACGTCATTTTAACGCCGTCGAAAACGCCACTTAGTGCTGCTATGCCTAAGAGACGTTTTACTATTATGGTCTAACTATCCTCACTAAGAAAAAGACAGTTAGCCAGTGAGAAATTACGTCATTATTCTCCCACCGGTGAAGGTTTTGATCACAGCCCAAGTCGCACATTGCTTTAAAAAAATAATAATAACAATGATATAAATTGCATGTAAATTATATGATAAAACACATGTAAACACTTACGATTTAAATTACTAGATTCAAATTAAAAATACATAATGTCACATTTTATTAAATTAGAACGCATATTTTGAATTCTCCCAACAACTTTTCAGCGAATTTAACTGTTCTGGATGTTTAATATATTCATAAAACTCCATGCAAGTCATGTTATAATTTATTAACCTAACCTAACTTTCAAAGTGACTTTTGAGAAATTGCAAAACCGGAGATTGGCTGTTTTTAACCGGAGACCGGAGAAATAAGACAAAAACTGGAGAGCTGGCAACCCTATTCATCCATCCCTGGTATTGTAAGAAAGATCCATACAATTTAATGAAATCTAATACAAGATCCACATTCTAAATTTAATTAAAGAAATAAACAAATTCAACGTGTTTTTTTTTTTAACTTCTATTTTTATATCCATAAGCTTTGTTTTCTTAGCTTATTTAAGGAAGGGGGAGGGCCAGTAAATATTGTTAAAAAATTTTCCGCACATTTTTAAGGAAAAAGCGGATGATAAAATTTCTTCAGAAAGTTTTATTTACTTTTTCTCCTAATAATGAAGATAATTTTAGAGAGGGAGGGTGCGTCACTGCAAAACACTACCGCGATTTCAACATCCGAGTCCTATTATTAGTAGTAGAATTTAATGAAGCGTAAAAGTGTTGTTAATCTTCAACTTATTTTTATTTTCCACGCAATAACTTACATGACATCTTTCCATAATGAACTGCACTGCCAGGTACATGTCTCCGACGCCATAGGATAAATCGAGAAATCGCAGATTGGGATGAAGCAGGTAGTGTAAATGCTGACGTCGTAATCGCTTGTGCGCTTTTAAAGATTCGATTAGATCTTCTATGAGTGTCGGCGCTTGTGGTGGTGAATGGAGAAAATGGAAAGAGAAAAACAAACAAACAAACAGAAAACGTCATCATGTTGACAATAGTTTTAAAACCTTGGTTCGATCGTAAAATTACTCTAGGTACAAATACCTACGGAAATCGATAAACGGTCCGGGGTTTGATGAGTAATTCATTTCTGCATCGTGCTGATCTTTAGGATTCGTGTTTACATACCACGCATCGAAATTCTTGCAAATCGCTCGCAAACACGTCTTCTTCAAAGTATAAGCTGATTTCTTAAATGGCATTCTGCTGATGTTTGTGTTGTTTTTTTTTTAAATCGCATAAACTGAGGAGCCCTCTCGACTCGACGTCCACGAAAATTCGTGTGATAATTCCTCCTCTGCATGACCTATTGGAAATGAACTCGGCTGAGATGCTTTCTTGGCTCCATCAGCGGGCGGCGAATATATCATGAAACTAATGAGAATATAGAATTCATTTCTGATCCCGATCGGAGGGTACGAGGCTTTATGGATAATAAATTCGTGTTTTCTCCTGCCTTACTTATTGATTCCTTATAGGACGCGATATAATAATAAAATCCCATTCATCATCAAACTCCAGCATCCGAGTGAAAATAAATAAACAAACGAACCGACAAAGCGCTCTAACCGGGAAAACGGGAGGAAAAAAAAAAAAAGCTTTGATTCGCTACTCACTCGCTACAGAAGCTGCAATTGTAGTTGCTGATGCATCCGCTCGAAGCGCTAAGAGCGAAAGCGTTTTCGGCAGACCTACTTCTAATGGTGAGCGATACATCTGGATTAGATGCTCCACTATACGGATCATGGCGGACTTTTCAACGACGGAGCAAATGGCAGAATCGAGAGAAGAGCCCAGCACTGACGAGGTGGAAAAAGAAGACAACTGCGAGGCTTTCAACGACGAAGAGTCGTCTCCGCAACCGTCGTCCGACGAGAAACCGTGTGTGCAAGGCCTCGATAAAGATGAGGTGCTGAAACTCGTAAAGCGTGAATTTCATAACGGCCGCTGCCTTCTCGTTAAATACCTGCCACAAGATGCTACGGAAGAGGTTAGTCCGAGTTCATGTTTACAAATTTTGGTCCGGCCGAGAAATAGCCGTTTCCCGAGGCCGCCGCAAAGAGGAACGATCGTCCGTACGCTGTGCGCGAGGTGGTAAACAGTGGGGATCGTTTGATTTAAGTTTTAGGGCTCCTCGTTTAATGGCTAAGCATTTCGTACGCTGCTGCTACTGCTGCTCGTTCCTTTTTGCTACATTTCAATTACATTATTATGGTAGTGAATCCCTGGCAAATATGGCAAAAGGGGGAGATCTTCTGCCTACGAACATCTGTTCAATCAATTGCTTATTACTCAAATACTTCGAAAGCAAGCGCTAAGCCAATGCCTCGCGTACACAATTCGTATGTTCGGTTTCTCGTTTTGTTTTTGTTTTTTTAAATTATTTAACTTAAACTTGAAATTAATAATTTCTTACTCAACAAGCCCATTGACACGGGATGATTTCATCCCGCCGCCAATTTCAAGTTAAGTAGATCGTAGGAAAATGAATAATTTCTTCTAAATTAGTGCTCGCGTCTGTTCTTCATTACTTTTGGAAGAGATATGATTAATAGAATTTTAATTAAAAAAATAAAATAAAATAAACTTTTCTAATCCCTGCACTTCACAGTTTCGCGAAGAAAGCAATTAATCGCAATATTCAATTTATAAAATCGAATCTTAAAAGTTTATATCAAATAAGATGAGAAAATAAAAAACAAAAATATCCCTTACCATGTAAGGTAAACAATCAGCCCTCCTTTATTATAATAGCAACAACAATGACACCTTGTTTACCTAAGGATATGCCTGATATTATAGAAACTTTAAAAATAAGATCTACAAATATATAAAAATTACTATTAGTAATAGTTATGATTTTTATTTTATTAGAATTATATTTAATATTTTAAGGAATTGAATATTGAGTTTGTAAATTATAATATTAAAGTCATATTCTTTATTATTCATTATATTTAATTTTTTATACATACTAGAAGAAGGCGTGGTTTTAATATTTTTTCTGTGTTTTTCTGTTTGTAAAGGAAGACATTTTTTTTTGGACAGTTTTATTAATTTTATTAATTTAGTTAGGAATCCGAATATCAGAGGTAGCCCTTGTAAAAATATTAAATTTAAACACAACATGAAGCCTATTATCTTAGTTTTTGCTAGAGTTGCCGTGTAAACCTACTTTTATTATTAATATTAAGATAGGTCATAAATTCTTAAATAAAGAACAAAAGTTTGTTCGTAGCTGCTATCATTCATCCTAAGCAGTCATGAGTATATTAAGAATTATCACATTCCAAGTATTGAATCATTATATTAAAATAACTTACCAAGAAAATATCTTTTAAAAATCCTGATTTGGATTTAAAATGCATTCGCAACCAAAAACAACATCCAAGTGGTCGCTCAACACTAATTACTAACTACGAAATTGTACATTTATGAAGGGAAAGGGGTCTATGAACTTGAGTGCATCTATTGTGACAAAAATTATACTGGAATGACAGTTCGGATATGAAAACATTAAAGAGCCATCAAATGTGAAAAAAAGAGATTTTCTATTTAAAGTAATATCAAGTTTTGATAAAATTTAATTCCGAGGTCAACAAAATAATCCCGGTCTTTGTAAATCAATAAAGTAGATATTAAAGATAGACTATTAAGCAACCAAGTTACCCGAGTCGTATCATTAACATATAATGATATACATAGTCGTCATCTGTTTACATTATTAAGATTTCCCAACAATGCCTGTCATCTTATAAAAGAAAATAATAATAATAAAGCTGGATGATGGTTGTTTTATAATAACTGAATCCTTAATTTATTTATATATATATTTTTTTTTCTGAAATTCTTTTATGTGTCGAAAAATAATTTTAAATAAAACTTTCACTTCTGTAAAAGAAGAACGTTATTCGTATTATTTTTTTTATTATTTTTTTTTTAAATTTAAATATCTTCCACTTTTACTAGGAGTTTGGTTTAAGAATTTTCTTTATCAGCTTAAAAGGAAAAACGACTACATTATGAATGAAAAGTAGCTCAAGTTGAACGTGTCGGTTGGTTTTGATGAAATAGAAAGCAATCCTTCTCTCTTTCTTGAATCTCTTCTCTTGTAGCTTAGCGCAGGCTATTCACCTTGACTTTCACTGGAGTTGACCAGAAGGAGCTCCCTGCCTCACCTGGAAGGTTGCTTTTTGCCTGAACTCTGAACCAAAGTCATTGACTTCTTCCGTAGTCTGTCTTGGTGAATCATCACAATGCATGTTTATACTGAAAATGGAAGAGTTTCTACTCATTTCGGGTAGTTTTCCTCATAGTGATGAGGTCTTTGCAAATGAATGATTGGAAAATGATAGCGTGTGAACTTTTTTTTTCTTTCTTTTTTGGAGTGTTAATTGCTAAGTTTGGTTTCCAATCCTCCTAATATAAGGTCATTTGACTTGCTTTTTTGGAAAGGGCATATGAAAAGTTTTCCTTTCATTGTGACAATCGGGTATTCATAAGGTAATAGGAAATGAGGAATCTAGCTTCTTCATTGTAATATTAGAATTCTAAATTACTGACCTGTCAAAATTTGACTTTATTTTGCCAGTTCACGAAGCTAATAATTTTAGGCAAGGTAACTCTTTAGATCCTTGTGATTCCCTGGACAAATCTCTTGTTTGACAGAGTAGGAAATTTTTAGTGTAGCTGGCCTAGTTTAAGATTTCCTTTTTGTCAATCATGAAAATTGCATGTTTCAGAAGATAATTGTTTTATTTAGAAAACGGGCTCTAAATAAAGGACCTGAAAGCCATGGATTATTATACAATTTTGAGATGAACTTAAAATGAAGTTGCCGAAAAAGTGATTTTTTTTTAAATTTATGTTTTAAAAAGTTAATAAATAATGATTTATAATTTCCATATTAGGAGAATTTCAAATTTAAAAGTCATTTAGTTCAATAAAGTTATTCTTAAACCACTGGATATTTGATTTAAAAAAGGGCAGGATGGGAATAAATAAGTAATCACAGGAAAGCAATGAATAAAAACTGGAGTTATTAATGCTCCAACATAAGGTAAAGACATTAACATGAAAAAAACGTGGGAAAATTTTTGTGGCTGGATTGAATCGGGAACCACGAGTGTCCAACTTATTGCCTCAATCGACTAAGTAAAGTAAAGAGATTTAAAATGATAATTCATATCCCAAAACTTTGAGCTTTTTCATTTTGTTATTCTACTATAGAGCCTTATCAACATAGCTCCTACAATATCGATTTTAAATTTGAGTTGGTCGAAAGTATCATTTAAAAACTGAGAATTATCTTTAAAATCATCGAAGGTCAGTTGAGTATATATAGGTCATTCGTAGTGAATCAAGTTGATATTGTGGTTCCAGCATGCGTTCAGAATGCTAAATTAGACAATTTCTTATTCAAAGGGGTATTTGCTGTTATGGAAGCATTCAAACTTCTATTCAAAACAAGAATTGTGCTCTACTGTTGAAAGGGTTTCACCTGTTCACTATAACGTTTATAATGATGGTGGCTGTGTATTATGTATTCAGCTTGCCTGGATTAGTGGCAGAAGGAAGATGTAATTGTTGCTGCTCCAGTTATTAGGCTTTTTGAAATCGACTCTTATACAAAACATGTATCGACATTGTTCCTTATGGAAGATAAATATAGGATAAGAGAGGTACATTATGGTGCTTGTTAGCTAATTGCCCATTGAATGAATGCTGCATGATCATTGGAAATACCCTACCTAGTCATCAGACGAATATGATAACACAACCGATTTAGGTGTGTCCATCTGCACGAATTCACTCTTTAGTGTTTGTTTTGATTATTTTTTTTAGGTCATTATAGAGTCTGTGCAGTTTGATGGGCTTTGCTTCTGTTTCATTTGACTATTTATTTATTTTCTTTTAGCACTTAATGTTTCTTTATTTGTTTTCTTTCCTTGTTTGTTTGTTTTCTTTATGGAACTTAAAACTTTGATCACCAAGTTGAATTACATTTAAAGATTTTTTTTTTTTTTTTAACTATTTAAAATTAACTTGAAGAATGAGAATTAATTTTGATTGAATTTAATATTAATAATGATCTAAATCTTTTTACGAAGGAAAAAAGTATTCATTATATTTCTTCAAAATCTATTAAAAATATTATTTTTTTTTTTAACAATCTTGGCTTATTTAACGTTGCCCTTGAAACCTGTAGATTAACCATAAAATGTTTTTTTTTGTTTTTTTTTTTTGTTTTTTTTGTGTTAAGTGGTCGTTGTTCCATTAAAAATAGTTAAGATTTATCCAGGGGGAAAAAAAAAAAATAAAAAAAATAAAAAAACTAGCTGTGAAACGTTTTTTAAATTATTTTTCTCAATGGCCTTATATGTTCATTTGAAATCTTAAAGTTTGTTTAAGCATATTAAATCTTATTTTCTCCCCAGTTCATAATTGGTTAATGGCCCTAATCACCTAAGTTCATGTAAAGTGCCCTCTTGAATTTGTCTCATTTGAGGACTTAATTTCTTTTTTCCTTGAAACAATTAAAACGTGGCTTGTCAAAGCCTGTGCTCCCTGCACCCCTTCAACCTGATCTTTGACATTTGTAACAAAATTGTCACAAACGCGCACACACACACAAACGCATCAGCACACGCAAGCACATGCTTCTCAAATTGTACGTTTGGTATGCAATAAAGCAATTTGGCTACCATTAACATTTTTATTTGTAACAATTAAAAAGGGAAAAGAGAAAACAACGGAATTTTCATTGTTTTTAATGCATCTAAAATGCGATGGGATTTTTCATTATAATTTGATAGGTATTTTATTTATAAATAGAGAGCATTGCATAAATATATTTTTAATATTATTCGCAACCTTATAAAATTGTTTAAAAAAAAACAAACAAAAAAAAAACGGGGTTAAAAATCTCTTATTTAAACAAAAAAAAAAGAAAAAAAAATTCACATGGAATTCCTCAGCATCCTTCTTTTTATAGAAGAACTTTTGGAGTTTTTAAATTTTACCAGTTTAGCATTCTTTTCTTTATTATTATTATTATTATTATTATTATTATTATTATTATTATTATTATT
>JAHWFO010009452.1:709-109006 GCA_023313115.1 Rhysida immarginata | reverse complement strand
TTATTATTATTATTATTATTATTATTATTATTATTATTATTATTATTTACTTGTACAAAACAAAACCTTTTAACTTTGTTGACGTTTATACAAAGTTAAAACAACGATTTTTCAACATGTAGTAAAGGGTTGCAGCTTTTAACAATAGAAAATCAAAATGCTAGTACCAAAATTGTAGATAAGAGATATTAAACCTGTATACCATAAAATTTATATAAAAAGGAAACTTGAATAACATATTACAATATTGCAAGGACGAATCACCTATGTGAGTCCATCATTCAGCTGAAAATCTGATATTTATTTATTTATTGTTTGTTTGTTTGACAAAGAATGGAATCTGCTTTTTAGTAATTTAAAAAATAAATCTTATTAAAGGGCATGTAAAACAAGCTACATGGCTTTTTCGTTCCCTTCCATCCTGGTGTTTTTCATTTCGAACAACATTTTCATGGTAAACACATGAATGTATTTCCTGCTAAATTTCCAAAGAATTGAAACAGGCGAGTCGGAAAAGAAATAAATAAATACTATAATATGACTAAGTAACAAAATAATTTTTTTTTTTTAATTTTATGTATTATTTGCTTATTTATTTTTTACTAAATTATTAAATATAGCCCAGTAATTGAAAAGAGCTGAATGTCATTTCTTTTGTAACTGATTCAGGAAAAATAAACTTTTTAGAAGATCTTAACAAATGCAACTGTTTAAGCAAAAATTAACAAAGAATAAGATTTTCCCCTATACATTCAATTTGTGTAAAAGAATGTTCTTAAAACGACACATTTTTTTTTTAATCGGGAAAAAATAATCTATAATTTAATAACAATAAATTAAGCGAGTTCTGTATTAAATAATATTAACAAAAAAAAAAGAGTTCCCATTTAGGTTATGTGCTATTCTACACATCTTTCATCTGAATTTTCCTGCTCATAATGAATTTACTAACAGAAATTTCCTCCTTTTGTCAGAACCAGGAAGTTTCGAGCTGCTTCAATCATATTGCAAAGGGATTTTTTAAAAAAAGATCCTACAGTTTCTGTATTATAATTTGATAGCAATCATAATTAAATCGTTGAGAAATTTTTTGGCTTAAAGTCAAGGAATAAAAGAGAAAATAAAACCCCATTTTTTTTTTCTTTTTTATACATAACCCGATGAACATTTGTCTATAAAAATAAATGTTAATTATTTTCACGTGCTGTAAGTTATTTAAAGCATTTTAGGACAATGCGGTTTTGAAAGCTCTCATTAAATGGTGCTGTCAATTGTTAACAGTGAAAGGATGTTTTCTTTATTTGTATACCCTTTCGAGCAGCTCTTACCAGCTCTGAACAGTAGTGAAGGTGATTTGCAGAATTTATGGAGAAAATTATGATAAATGCGTATATACATGGATTAAATATAATTTGAATATGAATTATTGAGATTGAGTGCTGTTTTGAATTGATGAAAAGAAGTCTTTCGGCAATTAAGCGTTAATCGGATTTATTATGTTTCTTTTGTAGAAAGGATTAGTTAGTTATTTAGAAGGGATTATGTTAAACCTTTCTTTTTATTATGGAAATTGCGGCCATAAATATGTTTATCTTAGACTTCTGATCAACTCTGCATTTAACCCTCTTATGGTTTTAGTTGATTTAGATGTTTTGAGTTTATTATTATTTGATACACTTTGATTGTTTATAATTATAGATATACATATCGTTTTCGATCCTCCCTTCTAATATTATATAATGTAATTTTAGTAATAGTGTTAATTTTTTGGCTTGTTTAAATGGATTATAATAAACCGGTTCAATAAGATTTTCATTGAACTTGGCAATTAAACTGGAACAAAAGTAACATTTGTATTAAAGCAGAGAGGGGTGAACATACGTTAAATAAATTAAGGCTATTTGAATGTGTTTATATAATCTAGCTTAAGTTTTGATGTAATTAAGGAGAGTACCTAAGTAATTGAAGTTTCATTATCAGCAGATGGTTGTTCACGTGTATGTCTCTCTCTCTTTCTTTCTTTTTGATAAGATATAAGGTAATTTGTATTTGCTAAAGTGTTTAGGAAATGTTGAAGTATTTTTTTTATATTTAATGAAATGTGAAACTATGAAATGGGAAAAAAAAATCTCTCTGATGTAATTTTATTCGTTATACAAATGCAAGAACGTTTCAGATACAAAGGCAGATTTTTAATATCTGACTAATAATTTATTAACTTTAATAAATCTACATATGTGATAGCATTATGTAGTTGTTTTATTTCTTTAAACCAAACCAGTTTTGAATGTTCTACTTAAGTGATTTTCGTAAATGATACAGTTTATTGCCTTAACGTTAGTTTGTTACTTTTTTTTTTTCTTTTTTTACACTTAACACACCTTTAAAGAGTAGTAGCTTCGATTGCAGGATCAAAGTTTTGTTTGGATTACATTATTTTTATTTTTAATTGCGTAATGTTTAGGGAATATATGTATTCGGATATGAAGTGGTTTCGATTTTTTATAATTTTCTAGAAAATATCAAACAATTATTTTTAATTAATGTAATTAATATCTCAAATTTGAAGGCTCTAGTTGACTTTTATGAAGATAAAATTGTTTATTATTGATTTCTCACATTCTCTCCTCATTTTGCAGGGGTTTGTTTATTTATTTATTTTTTTTGTCCTTAATGTATACGGTATTATTGTGACTATACCCCATACTCTTTTATTCCCAGCTTGGTTTACTGTATATGTGTGGCAAAAAAAAAAAATTCGAAAGTGAATTTATAAATCAAAAATTGAAGGAACAAAAAAAAATTAAGACTGTACCCCTTCCCCAGGGATTATATTTGCGAAAATATGTGGTGTATTGGATTTATCAATAAATAAAAAAATAAATTCAATATATTTATTATTTTTTTTTGCATTACATGTTAAAAACAAATTTTTAAACTATTATTTGAGAAGTACAACAAATAAAGATTCTAGCCTGTCCGTTTCCCATTTTCATTTAAGTGTGCATTTCTGGCAGATTTATTTCTGGTTTATCTTTGATCTTATTAAAAGGTTAGAATATCAAAAATATAAATACGTTCCTTTATCATAAATAAATATTTGTTCTACGTCTTAAAATTTTTTTTTAATCTGGATCACATAGCTCTTCCATCGTGACAAATTGATAAAACTTACATTTTATTTTGTTTTTGACCTGCTTTAAAAGATGTTGTAATAGTGCAGTAGAATTTATCAAATTGTACTCATAAAAAAGTATAGTTTCTCTTGAATGTTTTTATTTTTGGGATTAAGGCATGTGAATGATCTAAGTAAAGCTTGAAACTGGATTTAAGTCTTGTCATAGCTTGGAAATAACTACTGGAAGCGGAGAGAGTATTGTTGTTTGGGAATGCTTTTTAATTGTAGTTCTATTATTTTTCAATTTCTCGGTGATTTTGCAGTATATGTTCTAGTGGAGGCCATTCGTAACAAATTCCGTCAGAAATGTGGAATTGAAAGGATTTTCAAAGAAATATAGTACATTTACAATCAAGACATGAGTGTTATTATTTTATTCCTAAATTGGTTCGAAAGCTTAGGGACTGAAACTAGAAATGAAAATTAGTGGTAATCTTAAATCAAAGTTTAATTACATCCATTTGGGAGAAAAGTTAGAAAATAAATGTAAAAATAAGAGAAGACAACAAAGGTGAGATACAAGCAGTAGTACATTGAGTGAGGAAATCGGTTGGGGCCAAGTCTGGTGAATACACACGATGAAGGAAAACTTGTACCCAATAGCATTAATTTTTTGCCGGGTTGCAGCAGACACATGTACGAGCACCATTTTGGAGGAGCATTGGACCTGCATGATTCACCAGTGACGGTTGTTTTGTTCACAATTTCTGATGGCATTCAACAGTAATGATGATATTCAGAAACTGTGTTAGAGCCTCATGATATTTGAGGGGAATTATGTTTCCAAGCGTTGCTGTTGTTCGGTGAGAGCATGTGACAGTTTCCAAGTGACCAGTTTTTTCGACTTGCCCACTTTTGCCAGGTATCTGGTTATGGTTGCTGGTGATTCAGTAAACTCGTTGGACAGCTTACGTACAGTGGAAGTCTGATTTTATTCCACTTTCTGTCGTAACTGTTTGGTATTGTATTTAACTCTACAGGCTTACGAGAAATGTTCATATCTATGGACAATTCTGTCGTTCAGAGTTCACGTTCCATTAACATTAGCAATAGTTTCTGGCTCATTTCGTCCACGTTTGTATTCGTGCTCCATGACGTTAATGTTTGCACCGCTACACATGCAACTAATGCAGAAACTTCTGTACCAGTCCTACCTATTTTGTAGGGGGTCGTCATAGTTTCTGAAATTCCCTTTCAAGTAATAGCAAAGCATTGAGAATTATATGTTATACTGAAAATACAGCCGAACCTCGATATCTCAAATTTCATGGGAACAGAAAAAAATTCAAGATAACGAGGTTTCGAGATATGGATAGTTACTTTTAGGTTATTAAAGGTAGTGTGAGAATATGGAGATAAAAGCCACATGAATAAAGTTACGCCACGTACAAGTGGCGCCACTAATGTCAGAAATGCACAAACAGTCGTGCTCAATCATCCCGTACACAACCGAGACTTGCCAGCAAGATCAAAAAGCTTTTTACTTGAATTTTTTTCGTAATGCAAGAGAATTGCATGATTTTAACAGAAGTAGCGTCAAATATTTTTGTTTTTATATATGAAAAATTTCTCTTTACGAAAAAAACACATAATTCTTTGCATTTCGCTGGCACACGAAGTCAAAATTCGACATAGCGAGGTTTTCCGAGAAAATGTTTTGAGATAATGAGGGAAATTACATTAAATTAATAGTAAAAATGTAGGGAACTAAAAATTTTTTGAGATAGCGAGGTTTTACTGTATTCGGATATCTCGGCAACAGAAAGAAAATTGATCAACCAAAGAAATGATCTTTAATTACGACATATATTATTACATGTCAATTATATTTTTTGATATTTATAACCTCCTATCTATTATGGCATGATTAAAGATCATTTACCTGGTTATTTAATACCGTCTGTTGTTGATATAGTAGACTATGTTAATTAACATTAAATATTTCACATATTATTCATTGACACCAAAACATATCTGTGAAACGACATATGAATAACACATTAGATATTTTATAGAAAGTATTTCTCTTTGTGATTCATGTAAATATTTTGAAGTTGAGAGGTAAAGCCATTAAACTTTAATGTGTGAGTGTGTGAAAGTAAAATCACAAAATACGATTTTTACTTTGAATTCAAGTATATTGGTAACCTAAAAATATGTGAGCACCGATATTTTTGGTTTACATTTGTAATAAAGGTTATTCAGTTCTTAAAGAGAATTTCTTAAAGGTTGCATCAATTTAAACGTCTTAAGTCAGCAAAAGAAATTTAATGGGATTATAATTTTATTCGCAATTATTTAATTAACATCATTTGGCCATTGGAAATTGCAGTTAACTCTTGTAATGTTAATATTTTTATTGTTTTATTAAAACTGTTCTTTCATGCCATTTCTATAAGTTTTTTTTTTCCCATCTTAAAAAAATTCCTTAAAAAAATAAAGGGGAAAAATTGATGTCAGTAAAAGAAAAATTTGTGGTGTTGTGAAGAGGAGGGCAAAATTATTTAACAGAGTTTAAATGACAGTAAATTGGACTTATCTTTCAACATGCATCAAGTGTTTGCTTAAGATTGAAATTGCTGGCATGGTGCCTTATCTTATTACTTTGGGAAAGGTATTAAAGTAGCTTTTCTTATCCATTTTTTCTCGCTTGTGTTTAATGACATTTCCTGATGTCATTATTTTGAAAGCTGTTTCATTTTACAAAATCAAGCCCATGTTTTCTCTCCCTCTCTTCCATTTCTTTTCTTTTTCCAATTTTTTTTGAACTGTGATTTTTTTTTTTTTTATAGCAAACATGTGCTTCATTCAAAAATAAGAGGATAATTTGGTTTAATGACGGATGATGTTTCAGTTTTGAATGCAATTTAAAATTAGAAAGGAGGGCCATTATTTGAAATTGAATTACAATTTACTTTATTAACCTTTGTGTTAAAGAACGAACACGTCCAGTAAAAGCGTTCTGATTGAATTTCCTCCTCCTTCCTATGGACTTTTCATTATTAATTCATAGCAATGAAAGTGTTTGAAAGTAGTATTAAAGTTATTCAATAATGTCATATACGGGATCACATCTTGAAGAGTGCCTTTTTTTTTATGCTTCCCTTAACATTTATTTTTATTAAGGAAAGTGCATTATCCTGTTACTTAAATTTGCATGACAATAAAATTCTAGATCTAAATGGGAGATAGAGTCGGGATGAGGAAAGAATCTCTTGAAAAATAAATAAATGCAGTAGTAGTAACGAGTGCATTGAGGAAATTAGTATGCTTGATCCGTGAACTGAGATTGGATTAACTTTAGGTATATGAATTCAGCCCGAGCATATAATCTTCCTTACCCTTCTCTTTTTAAAAGACCTGGAGGTTTTGCCTCTGTACGTGCGGAATTTCCATTAAAAATCTAATCGATACTGTGCAAACATTTATTTGACTCAAATGACAGATTCTGTATTTTCCATAATT
The DNA here is from genome assembly GCA_023313115.1 of Rhysida immarginata. Lineage (NCBI taxonomy): Eukaryota > Metazoa > Arthropoda > Chilopoda > Scolopendromorpha > Scolopendridae > Rhysida > Rhysida immarginata. Next base: position 102,363 of record JAHWFO010009452.1, on the reverse strand, counting down.
TTTTTTTTTTATTTAGGAAACCATTTGCAACACAAAAATTTAGGAGAAAATATATTTAAAGAATTTGTATTTGGATAAGAATAATGTTCTTTCTTAGTATAGAGATCAGATTTTGATAAACCTTCCCTGTACTACCCATTTATTTCTACGGTATATCAAACCGTGGCCTACGAGATAGATAAAGGCCTGCTCATTCGTCTTCTTTACAATGGTAGCAAGTGAAATAAGTCAGGTTGGGCTTTCCTGCATAAGAATGTGCTTCCTACTGGCGACACCTAGAGGGAATTTAGAGTATTAATATTTCACATATTACGTCAGGGCTTTAGCACATACGACATTTATGGGAGTTGGGATCGATTCTCATAGATTTACTCAACTTTAATAACAAAAATAATAATAATTAAAATTTATTATAATAGTTGATGAAATATACAAAGAAAATCTGGCATTTACAGAAGCCATTATTGGCTTATATTGGAAAGTCGAGTTTACAAATAAAATACTTAAAAAATAAATATATAAAATTTGAAAATTCGTAAAAAGAAGTTTTTTACAAGATAAAATTAGAATGTGTTCCGATTATTATTTATATTTTATTTTTACTAATATTAGGATGATAAAAATTAAAATTTATGTTCTAGTTTCCGACAGCGTATATTTCATTTACCTTCGTATCCATGTTTTTATTGTTTTCTGCATTGTTTAATTTTTATTAATAATGTCTAACAAAGGACAAGCGCATGAAAGAAAATTCCAAATTGGCAACGTTGCTTGAGGGCTTGTGCCAAGGCCTCCTAGAATTTGTTTTTCTGATGTTCTAGAAGGCCGTGCTTGTGCTTCCTACTAGAGACCTCTACCGACAGAAAGACATAACAGTTCGCATTTTGCCGGTAGAGGTCTCTAGTAGGAAGCACTTCCAGTAGCTGCCCCTGATTACACGATTTCATAGCGAATGAGCAGGCCTTTATCTATCTCGTAGGCCACGATCAAACAGATATCCAGTATCCAAGATATGGATCATCTAAAAATGTCTAGAGATGTTTACTATATTTCCCATGGACATTTAGATGTCCCGTTTCCCTTTATCCTTGTGGCTTGCTTTTCAGGTTGGCCTATTCATGCTTTTAAAAATTATTTTTATGGAAACTATAATAACAGATCTAGAGGGCTTTCCAACAGCCAGAAGCTCAACGGCAGTTATTTGCAAAGCACAAACAAACCTCCATCACCCCAGTGAGATTCAGACCTGCGACTAGTTGGTCTCGAAAGAGAAAAGACTGTGCCCTAGCGTTCTTGGCCACAAATTCTTGCTTTAATTAACTACAGTCGAAACCCGTTAATACGAAAACCTGGTTAATAAGAAAAATTTTGCTGGCCCGTCCCCTTGAATGATATTTACATGTAAAGTCATCTTCTTAATACGAACGATTTTTAATTAAAGTCCATTTAATACGAAGGAAAATTTTGGAAATTTAGTGAGAAAATAGTGATCAGAATAAAAATTCTAATAAGTTTTCAGAGTATGGAATTTTCTAAAATAAAAATTAAATGTTTTCTATGATCTATTCATCTTTTTAGAGAACATTGTCCATCAGGAGGGACATGGTAGTCCTCCACCATTACACCCGTTCATTTTGATTCCTAGGCGTTTGTATCGTCCCGTAGCAAAGCTGCAGAAATAACGAGCTATTGCACGATCTTTGGGGGGGGGGGGGGACAACAGGCTATGCCAAAGAAAATTTTGTTTTCATTAAATAAAAAAATTTGATAATTATTTTCTTAGTTAGAGACGTGTGTCTATTTGTATTTTTTATAATTTTTTAAGACTCGCAAAAGGGTTAGGAGATTGTTGTCTCTTTGAAGAGCAACTCGACGGTCTCTAATATTTAAATTGAAATATTAGCACATTCATAATGTCATGGCATATTTAAAATTTTTTAACTTGAATCTTAAATGTGTGAAACGACGGAAATTCCAAACGCAATTTCCAATGGCGGGGCATCCATCTTGATGATGTCAACAGAGGCGTTGTCATAAAATCATTACAATCAACACGAAAGAACGGTCATTTTTGAAAATGCGTGGTGCCACTGGGAAGCGACAACCCTCGAGTGCTGGATGATAACAAAGTGCAGTTTGGTGCAATACCACTAAATTCGGCCAGAGTTGAAAGCAACATGGTGCAGCTTGCTGGAAAATGGAGTGCGAGCCATGATAAGGTGCATGCATTTGAAAGGGATCAACGCATTCATCCATAGTGACAAGCTGCTCAAAAAAATCGTCTGGGTCAACCTGACACACATTCAAAAACTTGGAAGCTGCAGGAATCTTATCACGGCTCGCACCTCCAATTTTCCGACAGCCTGCACCATGTTGCTTTTGCCGCTTTGTATCCTCCAGCACTCGAGGGATGTCGCTTCAAAGTAATCCCCGTCAATGATAATGCACTTCTGGGAACGGCTGTACAAGTCCTGGAAACTCCTGGCCTTTTTAGGGATAGCCTTCAGTTGAGTCCTAACCTTACGTTGGATGTCTGGCCACTTCGGGGGGCATTTTCCACGTGTTCCGGCCTCCTCAGAACCATTTAAACCACTCATAAACAGACTTAAAAGTGATAGCACTTTCTTTGTAAACTGTTGTCAGCATTTCATGAGTCTGTTTTGTTTGTTAATCCGTTTTGGGTTTCGACCGCGTGCACTACACCTTCACCCTTCAATGTCCTGTTTAAACACGATAAACACCCTCGCAGCACTGATACTCTCAAGTTTGTTTAAACATCTCTCGACCTGTCTGGGGCAGGATACGATGGTGGCGCATTCTTACGACCGTTAGCAGTATGACATCATTCACCGAACTTTATGGACAGAGGTTGTATTTTCAGATTTTTATTCTAAGATTTATCCAGTATTTTATTAAAAGTTTCACCTTATCCCTCATGCAGATTTATCCACGAAAGACATGTTTATCAGTGATTCATGTAGGCTCTCGTTACATGGTCCAGTTCCATGATTATTACCAAAAAAATGAATTCCCAGTAAAAATATGTTTAAACACTCTTCCCAATACATATCTAAAGCATCTACATCTTTTTTAAATTAGGTTTAAATATTTGCAGGAGGTACAACTATTGTTTTCTCTTTTTCAATTTTGCATGTCATTTATAAAAAAAAAAGAAAAATCAGAATTACTTCATTTTGTAGCCAATTTTTAATAATGAAATAAAAGTCTAAAAGTAAATTTTCTAGGAACTGTTACTTTTCCTACGTATTGGTATTAAATTCAAATGTGTATAAATGTTAATTAATGATTCTCGAATGTCAGTTGCAGTTAGCTTTTGATAATTCAATAGAAATTAGTTATTTTCAGATTTTATATTTACGCTGTTTTCAGATTTCTTTCAAGATGGTCCTATATCCTTTTCCCAGGTAGATTAAGAATTCCTTTAAATTCTACTACGTGTATATTGTTTTTTAAAAATACTGGGCATTTTAACGTTATTTATAATTTAATGTAATTCATTCTAATTAAACTTAATAAACTGACTCAAAGCGTGACTCATGCTTATAAGATAGCACCGAAAAGAGGTTAAGGAATTTTGTGGTTGCATTTTACTTCTCCTAAGATATTGGCTATCGTACTTTGAATAAAATCATTTTTTTTTTTTATTATATATAAACGACTAATTTGTATTTAAAATGTGCAGAAACTTATTCCCATGGCCACTATATGTTCTCTAAGGATAAATAGATGAAATAACTACAATGCACTTAGCAAGACATTTTCCCTTGGCAGAGACTAAGCAACAAAACAAAGTCTGACTCTATTTGTAGTTAGTAAATGGTATATTATTTTATTTACTAACAGTAGTCTATGATAGTCTTCACGATTTTAAAAATTCGTTGGTAGCTGAGCATTTTATCCATACTAAAAGTTACTAGTGATTTCTGAAAATAAAAAAATATATATATATATAGACTACTGCCCCCCCCCCCCCCCCCCATCCCTTGATAATATTTTCTATCAATATTTTAAAACTCTTATTTTTAAAATTTTATATGATTCTCAAATTCAATTTAAGAAGTTGAATTATAAATTTTGAAAATAATTTTAAACGTTATTTGAAATAATTTAGATATAGGGCTTTGCAATATTTCAATTCAGTTGTTTGAAAAATAAGCTTCCATTTAAGTATTATGCGGTTCACTGTGACTCTTGAGAGACATCTTAAATGAAGATAAATTGAGAGTTTGGCAATTGTTATTCCTATTTATATAACAAGCATTGAGAAGTCCTGTTTTCTCTATTCTTTAGTCATGCTGAAAGCATGCCCTTCCTATTAGCCAGTTATTTTTAATTACCATCCTTCTCCTTGAAATGTTTGTAATATGGCAAATATTTGTTACTTATGTCAGTTTGACTAGATTTTTTTATAGTTGCTCCATGTAAATAATTAAATAAATAAAAATATGCTTAATTTAAACGTATTTAATACCTTAACTGTAGAATAATTATTGTTTGACTTGATTATTAATTGGATGGTCAAAGTTTGAATTGGAAAATATTTTCTTATATGTCGTAATGTTATTTTAGTACTGTAAGGGAGCAATAGTAAATTGATGACGTTTTGTAAATATTTTCTGAAATTTGATAAATCGTAGTGTGATGAACTTAATCTTTGTAATAATCTGAGGGCATTGTTTTTGTTCTTTTTTTTTTCTTTGAGATTTATAATTCATCAAATTATCAAAGCAATTATTATTACTACAGTCAAACTTCCATATAACGATACTCGAAGGAGTGATTAACTTTTAAAAACTATAATTTTTCATGGTCCCGACTAATTTCCTATGTTTTTAATGTTAAATATCCCTCATTATAACGAAGTATTTTAAGAAGCAGCCTGTTAGAGCGATAATATTTTCCAATTTTATTAAAAAAAAAATATTCTCAGTTGGAACGAATAAGAATGAACAGTGCATGCAGTTCTACAGCAGATTGAGCCTGTATGAGTAAAATTGGTTTCTGTTCAATGGAAATTGGTAACCTTAGAATCAAAGTTGGCAGCATTCAAGTATAGATGGAGGTATGAAACAAATGGATGTTTCAAAAAAAATATGACTACATTTCTTAAGAAAAACAAAATACTTAGAAAATAGATTGAAAATAGTGACCTCCGATCTCTGCAAGTGTGGTGTGCAGGAATCTGTAGAGCACGTTTTGCTCCGCTGCCCCCTTTTTCGGTGCCAGAGGGCCCCCTTCATCCATGAACTCCAACGGAGAGGAATTGACTTCTCTCTACAATGTATTCTCTTGGCCACGCCTATGAGCCAAAAATCGAAACGTGTTGTGATCAGACTTTTATTCAACTTTTTAAGTGTAATAGAACTCCTGGAAAGACTACAAAAACCCCTCATTAATCGTTAGGTGATTTTGCATTCAATCTTAACCTAGGATTTGCCTGAACTGCATCAGCTAGTCTCCTATCCTCTAGAGACGTGGGCTGTGAAAGAAGAAGAGGAAGAAGAAGAAAAACAAAGAAATTGAGCATGTTGCGAGTGGATTTTTACTTGTTCCCATTAAAATATAACACAAAAGCTGTTCAAGATTTATAACTTATTATTTATGTGCACAATAAAACTTATATAGGTACGGTAGATTCTTGATCTTTTAAACCAGCACCACTCTGTGAGTTGACAAGTAAACGGACTCATTGAATTGTTAATTTACATCCGTATTGTTTTGAAGAAAAGTGTCACATGAGTACCTCTTGGTATGGCTTGAAGTACCACCAGTGGTATGCATACCACAGTTTGAGAAGCTTGGCAGAAGATGACAGAAGTTCGTAAGACACCAGTGTTTCTGAAAATTGCAGTACCACATACCTAAGTGCTTACAGTTTCAGAGCAATACACGTACAACAATGTTCTTTGTGAAAAGTGAGGGTTTTTGTGAAACTTCCATGAGCTGCAGTAAGGGCTGCTCTACTTCAAAGAGACTTCAGACGTTTTCTTGTGGAGCTGCTTGTAAGCAGGTCCACAGCACAATAGAATTGGAAGACCTTGACAGGCTAATTGCTGAGCGTGCATATCCCATATATGTTCAATAGACAGTATATCTGGAGAACATGCATATCTAGAATGAAAAGAGTATCTTCTCTGTTGCAGTATGTGGCTAGATATTGTTCTGCTGGAATATAATGTCAGGGATGCATTGAAGGAAAGGTATGTGTCTACAACTTTCCTGATGTAGTGCTTGTATAATTAATACAGAACATATTATTATGGCTGTAATTGCATCAGTGTTACAAAAGATGTTCGAAGTGGCCTCCTTGGGATGCAGTGTAAGCGTTCACGCATCGCGTCATGGATTGCCGCACTCGTTCGAATGTTCCAGCCTGTACCCAAATAGCGTCATAGGCTGCATTAACACGCTGTTCAAGTGTGTCCACATCAGGAACTGGCTCCACATATGCAATTTTTTTTTTGACGTGCCCCTACAATTAAAAGTCAAGGAGGTTTAAAAAGCTGCACTGTGTGTTCGCCTCTTCCGTCAAAGGACCACTTCTCACACAAAAGCTAAAAGATGGATGCAAATGTTTTGTGATTCTGTTGGTGCTGTCTGTTGGGATACTTTTCTTGGTACATCCATACGGCCTCTCGACCATTTCCATGTGCTTTTGCGTATGTGAAGACCATCTCTGTTTATTCTTGATATGACTGCCGGACCATTGTACCTTCGCCGCACGATGATCACTCAAAAGTAACTCTGCAACAGAAAATAAACATACTGTCTGTATTGTTATGGGGGCATGATGTTGTGCATACAATTATTGCCACTTCCGTAGAAACTATGCATTTCTGGACATACGTTGAGATGAACTTCTTCGTTAGTTTTCTTGTGAGGAATCGCCTCTGAAGTTTGCCCTTATGTTTTTAATTTGTCCTGTATATGCACTGTATTTTTTGTTGTTGATCTTCTTGTTAGTTTTACTACTATTTGGCATGTGACTGGCTTAAACGACCATGCCCTAGCCAACCAACCAACAACTATTATACAGGGTGTAAATTTTAAGTTGACAAAGCAGAATAACTCGAAAAATAAGCTTCACACGAAAAAATGCGTATAATCCAAAGTTGATTATTTTCGAGGGGGCATCTGCTGGTGCTAAAATTAGCCCACCCCCCCCGGCCCCTGGGGGTGGGGCGGGGGGCAACTTTAAAATTTCAAATGGGAACCCCTATTTTTTATTGCAGATTCAGGTCCTACATAAAAAACTACGTACATTTTGTCTGAAACATTTTTTTTTATTTTTGGTAGATGGCGCTGTAATTCAAGAAAATCCATTTTCTCATTTTTGCGTGGAAATGGTTACGGAGAAATAAAAAATACTTATTTACTTCGTAAATTTTGCCGCAAAGTTATTATTTTATTATTTTTTGCCGCGGATTAGGATAATTTTGTTTTGTTTCGTGGTCATGAGGCCACACAACTTTATAATTATCAAACAAATCAACTGATTAGCTAACTAACTAACCGAACATCCTACGTACTAACGAGTGAACTCATTAACTAACAGAGTAAAAAAGTAAAAGACTGTGTAAAGATGAAGTTATTCCCGTTTAAGATTTGGTGGTCCTTAAAAGGACCGATTGTTTTCGTTTTATTTTTTCTTATTTGCAAATACTTGCAAGTAAATGAATTTCGGGGTGCTTGTATTTCCAGTGAGTCCCCTCGCCTCTCACTTTCGGCCTGCTTGTTGTCCTTAAATCCCTTGCATCTCGCCGTTTTATGAAATTAAATGTTCAAATTGATGACCTCCAACTTCGATGCATTTATTGACTCGTTTTGTAAATTCCTGAACACATCTTGATAACATGTCTGGTGTAATTGCAGCGCAAGCATCTCTTATTCTTTGAATCATGTTTTCGCGAGTGGTTGGCGTTTCCTTATAAACGATATCTTTGAGGTAACCCCATAAGAAAAAATCTGGCGATGTAAGGTCAGGCGATCTGGCTGGCCAATTCACAGGACCTTCCCTGCCGATCCAGCGACCATGGTAAAGTCGATGTAGTACTTCGCGCGCTACTAATGAATAATGCGCTGGACAACCATCATGTTGAAACCACATGTGTTGTCGAAGTTCAATACTCAGGTCTTCAAGTAGATCTGGTAGTTCATTTTCAAGTAGGTTACGATATTTGTTGCCATTCAAATTACCGTCTATAAAATATGGACCGATAAGTTTATCGCCAATTGTCCCACACCAAACATTAATTGACCAAGGTCGCTGATGGTTGACTTCTCGAATCCAGTGTGGGTTCTGTTCACTCCAGTAATGCATGTTATGTCGATTAACTTCCCCGTGGTTTGTGAATGTTGACTCATCGGAGAAAAGAACTCGTGCAAAAAAATGTTGGTTTGTTTGCATCTGCTGAAGTGCCCAGTGACAAAACGTTAGACGGTTTTGGTGGTCATTGCCATGTAGTTCCTGATGCATAGATACATGATATGGATGAAATTTGTGGAGCTTCAGCATTTTCCAAACACTCATATGTGAAATTCCTGATTGCCTTGATATTTCTCTTGTGCTCGCATGTGGATTATGAGCCACAGCAGCTAGGACTGACACTTGATTGTTTTCTCCACAAACAGTAGCTGCACGGGTTCTTTTTTTCTGGTTCACACTACCTTCCGCAGTAAATTGTTTAATAACTCGAACAAAAGAAGACCGTGATCGCGTTTGGCCAGGAAAACGCTGAGCATAAAGCGCGACTGCATTATCAAAATTTCTCCCACTTTCTCCATAAATGTACACCATCTCAATTTTTTCTTCCACAGAAAGATAATTCATAATGTAAATTCAAAAGCAATACGGCGTTGTACACTCACAAAAACAGTTGAAAAATTACAATCTTTTCTTCTAAAGATCAGAATTTAAAATGTAAACATTCTGAAAAAAATGCCAATGTTTACGTTATTTGTTTGTTGACGAAATGTCTTCAAATTACATTGTAGTTAAAACAATGTAGGAATCGAAATGAATAATAAATTAGTTATTTCCACGCAAAAATGAGAAAATGGATTTTCTTGAATTACAGCGCCATCTACCAAAAATAAAAAAAATGTTTCAGACAAAATGTACGTAGTTTTTTATGTAGGACCTGAATCTGCAATAAAAAATAGGGGTTCCCATTTGAAATTTTAAAGTTGCCCCCCGCCCCACCCCCAGGGGCCGGGGGGGGGTGGGCTAATTTTAGCACCAGCAGATGCCCCCTCGAAAATAATCAACTTTGGATTCTACGCATTTTTTCGTGTGAAGCTTATTTTTCGAGTTATTCTGCTTTGTCAACTTAAAATTTACACCCTGTATAACTGTACAAGGCTTACCTTATCATTACAGTTTGGAATAATCAAGTTCCTATTTATATCTTGTGTTAAATCCATATTTATTTTAGGTTTCTCTGGTATCTTGGAACTGTTCAGCCGACTTGATGGCCAAGAGAGTTCATGCATAAGCTCTCCAGTTCTTGAATCTCTTATTGTATTGATTCAAATCTTACCTGGATGTTTGTATTTTCCCTTTATGTGTGTCAACGTATTAGTCGTGTGAAAGGGTGCAAATGACGTAGAAGTAGATTTGACCAAAACCTTAACAACCATGCCCTTTGCAAAAAAAAAAAAAAAAAATTCTGTGTTTTATGTTTTACTTTCCAGGTAGCTAATAATTTTAGCCAGCACGGTTACCCACAACGCTGAGTGCAGTCATGGGTTCGAATCTCGTTGTGGGCATGGATGTTGGTGTTTGTCCCTTTACTACACCATAACCTGTCTATAACAAAATTCACGTGGACAAAGAATTTTTTTGTTATAAATGGGATGTGATATGAAAAAAATTATTAAAAACTGATTTTTGTTTTTAAAAAATTTCATTCACGATTTATGCCATACTATATTCAAACTATAGAGTTCAGGGTTTATGTAGCAGTTACTGACCAACAGTGATGTGTTGTTTATTTATGTTTTATGTAAAATCCATTTATGAGAGCACTCCACTTAGAAGAGAGTTTCGCTTAGAAGAGCACTCCGCTTAGAAGAGTCGTGCATAACTCGAATGTAGTTTTTAGGAGAGTTTTTTTTTTTTTTTTTTTTTAAACAAAAAAAGACTACTTTTTCACCAGAAAAGTCGAAAAATTCTTTTGTTATAACTGAATTTTCATAAAAAAAAATTCTTCTTTATATCAGAGCAATTTTACGTGTACATTTCATTGGCGAGATCGGACTGGAGAAATATTTCGTTATAAGTGAAATTTCGCTGTAAGCGGGTTCGTTATAAATGGGTATGGTGTAATAAGCTTGAAAGCCCAAGCAAAGCCTCGGTAGGCTAATCTCCTGGTTGGTTAAATTGCAAATCGATCCAATGGTTATTTAACATCCTCGACACTGAAAAGGTAAAAGAGAGAGAGAGAGAGTAATTTAAATCCATCATGAAATCTCTGTATTAAAAAGATTAAAAGTTTTTAAATTGATTGCAAATGACCTCAATGAACTGTTCCTAATTATAAAAATTACTCAGAAAATTTTAATTTGAAAGGAGGAAAAAAAAAATAAAATAAATTATAATAAGTTAATGAATTAAAAATAAGCAATTTTTTTTGTCTGCCGAAGACTTATAAACTAATTGATGATGAATTTTTTAAGTAGCATATTGACATAAAAATAATTTGTTTTCGGTTTCAATTTTATTTGTATATAAAATATGAGCGAGAATATTTACAATTAAGCCTTCAACCAGGAACTCTCGTAAATAATATACAAGCTGTAGAGGGAAAATGAGCATGATAAAGATATAAAATTACAAATCCGCAGAAATAATATAAATTATCTATTTAATAAAACTGAAATAAATAAATAAGAGGTTATAGACAATTTCATCCTACTAATCATGTGATAGATAATAATAATAATAATAATAATAATAATAATAATAATAATAATAATAATAATAGAAATTCAGAAATAAATGGCCATGGAATATTTTTTATTGACGTGATTTCTGCATGAATTACACATGTGAAGGATGTGCTCCATATAAGGTTAAGACCTTGATGAAGTGAAGGGTGTTTCTTGCAATGGAACAATTCTCCACCCAGAAAAACTAGTCAAGATTTTTTTTTTTTTTTCCTTCTTCTTCTTCTTCTTTCTTTTATTTAAACATGTGAAGTGTTTTCTCTTGTTACTCACAGATTCTGAAAATACCATTTTCAAAGCTCAGAAGTTGTTTTGGAAAAACTTGTTGTAAACAAGAATATAAAAAGAAGTCTAATTACAATAACATAAACTTTTTGATATCATATCCAACAGGCATTATTAGCAGATGGGAACTAAGAAAATTAAAATTTAATTTATTCACCACATGACTCAAGGTACCTGCATCATGCGCACCCCCTCGTCAGTGAGTGGGAAGGCGAGCAAGTTATGAATGCAAAGTACTTCTCTGTATGACAAGCAGAGGAGGGGGCGGGGAAATATCATTTTACAATAAAATTGTTTTGCCTTTCCTTCCAAGATTCAGTTTTCTCTGATCGTTATTATTTTTTTTCCTTTGATATTATAATAGCTCATAAAATCACATTTTAATTCACTCGAGAGCCTTAAGCTAACATGTCTAATCCTAAAATTAGGAGTAGAATAGCAACCCTTCTTTTATCTCACAAGTGCTAATAATATTATGGGTCACTCTCTAAAGAAATCTTACTCTGACCAATTTGATCACAGCTGGAACTGGAAAAAAGCTTTCGGAGAAAGAATTCAGGACAAAGTAACTTCTGTCTAGATGCTCCGCAAAGGAAGCAAACAAAAAAATAATAATGAATTTAAAATAGAGAAAAAGAGAGAGGGGAAACGGAGACAAAAGTGTGACAAATCAATCTCCACCTGTCTGGGGATTGATAAATTTTAGAGCTCGTTAATTACGAAATTAGCGTTCACTTAATCGTCGGAAACTATATTCATCCAGTTTCAAAGGAAAATGTATTTTAAGGTTTCCATAGCAAGCTGGATGCATAATGTCATTGTTTTAAATAAAGCAAAGTATCCTTTAACAGGAGAATGATGCATATGCATTTATACATTTTTTTTTTTTTTTTTTGTATCCAAAAGAATCGTTTGTATTTGTAGGGTATTATTAAACGTTGAAATGTCTCAAATTTACAGGAAATCGATGAAAATGTGAGCATGCTATTAAAGTTATTACTGCAAGTTCATATGTTACTCTTTCAGTGGGAAAGTTTAATCAAATGTAATATGCTGACAGCAAACTATTCTATTAGGTGTTCTCATTAAGAATTATGACTATGACGTAATGTTGTAATCACTAACCGACACTCTACTTTTGTTCTTGGTTATGTTTAATTATACAGTATTTAATTAATAACGTATTAATTATATCTTACCAGCGTTAATATTTAATGAGTTGTAATATTAATGTAAAAAAAAAAATGAACATCTCTCAGGTGTAATATGATAGGACTGAAAGATGATTAAATTTTTATAGTTAAATAGTTCGAACATGCTGTAATTATTTAATATAGACATGTACATCAGCACAGTTCAAAACTATTTTTATTCAATGTAAAAATAAATTAATAAGCTTAATTTATTTTAATAATATGAAATCGGGCATTTTTGTATTTTTCTATGGTACGTACTTTGAAATTTGATTTTTTGTAAGGACTGTATAAAATTTGACCTTTTCTTCTAAAATGTGTGTGTGCAGTACTTTTTTCAAGCATCATTTGCTGTTGATTTAAGATGTTAATTAAATAATTAATTTTCTTTGAGAAAGAGAGGTTAATTTTAATAATTGATTCATCAAGAGGATTGTAACATGAGAAAATCATAACTAGTGCAATAAATAACACTTTTCCCTCTAAATGCTGTCAAATTGGATCTTGAGCATCAGTTTCATGAGTGCTTTGTTCCCCTAGAAACCATTTACTATACCAGCTTAAGGGATCAATAATCAGGAGAATAAAAATTTTTTTTTTTTTGTTTTTTAAAAAAAGGAACATAATCTCTCATGTACAATAAATCAGAGATGCACTACAATTTGCAAATCTCTGAAAACTAAAAAGCAGCCTCCATGATCCTCTGTAATTAATATCGAGTAATACGGTGTTACAGTCTTGTTCTTCTTAAGTAAGGATTAAAAATATTCCTTTGCTTAACTTTTGATTTACTGATAAAATGTTTAAGAAATGATAAAGTGTTAACTTTACAATGATTGATGGACTTGCCAATTGTAGAGAGAAAAACAATGACCTAAGATAAAGAAAATATTTATAAATATCGCAGAGGTTCAGGCACTCTTAGTATCACTATGCGTATACATTTTAAAAGTTAATATTGTTGTAGGTGCAAAACATAAATATGCACATAGACACTCTAAAGAGCCAGGGACACTTTAATCAGATCAAGTTTTTATTTATTTATTTATTTATTTATTTATTTATTTATTTATTTATTATTTTTTTTTTTTCATCTACATTTTCATGTATTCCAAGGAATTATTTCAGAAAATTTGAATCAAAATTATCTATATTTAATTTAAAATATGCACAATACATTTAGAAAGGAAATAGGCTGTTTTAAACTTGTGAATTATAGAGTTACTTTCAATATCATTAACATAGAATGTTCTTCCAAAGTTTGATACCTCTTTATATTATCTTATTTCATTTATTTTGGAAGATTAATTTTCTTTGATCAAAAATGTATTGCTATGAGATGATTACGAAATGGCAAAAAGCACCGTTTTCCATATTAAGGGTGTCTAAAAGTTCACATTTCTACGAGCTCTCAGTAGTTGTCAGTATTGATCAGAATGACTAAAAATTTGCATGCTGTCTATCGAGGCTATGGATATTTATTTATTTATTTATTTATTTATTTATTTATTTATTTATTTATTTATTTATTGTTTTGGTGAAAATAAAAAGCTGTTTAGAACGCATGGTACTGCATTACCAAAACAATGTTAATTAAAAGCATCATTTGGGAAGTTGGTCGTTCAATCACCAATTTTTATAATTTTTTGTGTTTGGCTTCTGATTCCAATAGAACATCAAAAAGTGTGTAAAAGTTGTAATAGTAGCACTTACCCTATCTGTTTAGGAACATGGCCAAAATGATAGTTAAAGTTAAACATTTTGTTTTTGCGACTCACCCCGAAGGACCAAAATGTTAATATACTTATAACTTTTACTTACATTTTGATGCTTTATCCAAATTTGAAGTTAAAATCAAAAAATTACAAAAAAAAAAAAAAAAAATTGGCAACAGAGAATGACTGACTTTGCAAATTCAGAAACTGTTTTTAACATCGATGTTTTTATACTCGTCAATAAATGGAATAATTGGTGCTTTGCAATAAGATTTATGAAAGCACATATACGGTATATTAAAGACTTTACACAGAGTTAATCGGCCTCGGTGGCTCAGTGGTTTGCATGATCGCCTCTGATGCCCGAGTACGCGGGTTCGATCCTGGCCGAGGATGACGAGGATTTTTCAGGGGGAAATCCTGAGATCACGCACTTCCTTCGGAAGGGAAGTAAAGCCGTTGGTCCCATGTAGTCGTTTGCCGGCTGCACGTTAAAGAACCCTTGCGAGGCAAAATTTGCGGCCCCTATAACGCCGTCCTGAAATGACCATAGCAGTTGAAAAGGACGTTAATACCAAACAAACCAACCTACACAGAGTTAAGTGTATGGTCAACGTTACCAAAAAAAAATCATGCATTTATGAAGTTGCTTACCAGTACAAGAGATGTGCCTTAAAAGTTTTGCAAAAATTCAGAACCTTAAAGCTTAACAAAGGTCTATCAATTGATTAAAAATATATACTCCTTTTAATGGAAAATAGAATAACATAAAATGAAATAATAAAAGTCACCCAATGTGGAGAATACAAATGAGGTGGAAGTCTTATGGAGACTTATGTGGACAAAAAAAAAAAAAACACAGGTGAAGAGGTCTTATATAGTAACAGTCACAGTAGAAACACAGGAAGATACACAAGAACAGACGATGCACATAAAAGTAGGAGAAAATCTGGTGATGAGGTGAAAAGCACAGTTGAAAAACAAGTATTTTTTCCTACTTTTATGTGTGTCGTCTGTTCTTGTATATCTTCCTGTGTTTCTGCTGTGACTGTTACTCTACAAGATCTCTTCACCTGTGATTTTTTTTTCTCCACATCAGTCTACATAAGACTTCCGCCTCATTTGTATTTCTCCACATTGCGTGACTTTTATTTAGATTTTATTATTTCATTTTATGTTATTCTACTTTCCATTAAAAGGAGTATATATATTTTTAATCAATTGTATATTACTACAACTCCTACTCTTATATAATTATTAACAAAGGTCTAATAACGGCAAACAGTGTAAGAAAAATGATGAGGAAATTTGAAAAGACAGGTTCTTTGAACATCAAACCTGGGAAAAGGCAAACAAAAATCCATGGCCTTAATTGATACCATGCAAATTTCAGGTCACTCTGATCAATATTGAATCCCTATTTTTTGAAATGTGAAGTTTAATTATAGACACCCTGTATATATTTTGTTTTGAATGGTATATAATATCAGAACAAATGCACAAAATTTCTTCAGTTAATCATTACTATTAAGTCTTATGATCCTGTTTTACAGTCTTATCATTTAGTTATCATAAATTGTCATTTCTTTTCATTTTTACAAATATCTAATATTTAATTCTTTAATTTTGCTTTTTTTTTTTTTTTTTGTTTTCTAGGAAGTACAGCATCTGCTTGAAAATATTGTTGAAATTAAACAAGTGCAGTTGAATAAAAGAATTCATAGTGGTAAGTAAGAGTGATTTTCATTGGCATTAAATTATGGCAACTTGTCACGAATTTGTAATGCATCTACAAGGTTATGGTGCCATATATGTCTTGAATTTCTGCTTCCAATATTACTTAACAATTCTGAAATAAGGGTTCTTTGATTCACTCACTCCAGTTTCTGTTCTGCATAATAAATATTTTAAATGATATTAGTTTCTGATTATAGTTTCCTCTCACATCAACCAACTCTTTCTCCTTCTTTTTTTTTTTTTTTTTTTTTAACTCGTTAATCAATTGAGAACTTTCTTTTACCTTAATTAAACTAATTACATGTAGTGCTTTAATTCATAATCTCCATTTGAAATCTAAAGGTTAGGAACTCCTTTTCCTCTGTCTCATTTACACTTTGCAACAGGGGAAAATTGAAATTCATAGAAAGAAGTTTATATTTTTTTATGGAAATGTGTGTTTTTCAATAAATTTACTTAATATCGTAGTTGTAAAATATCATTCTCTTTAAAATGAGCTTTCTAACTGTTTTTTTTTTTTTTTTTTTACTGTAATTTTCTCCTTTCCCACGTTTTACTTTTACTGTCTTTTCATTCTTTTTTTTTATTTTTCTTTTTCTCCTCTTGCACTTCATTAATCATGTTTAGAACCTTGACTCAATGAGCTCATTGAAAAATTATTAAACTTTACAATTATAATATTTATTTTATAATTAATTATACATGTAATTTTATCATCATTTATTATTCCATTATTTTCTTATTTTAACCATCATATTGATGTACTTGTATATGGGTAATTTACATAGCATATAGAATATTAGTAATCATTAATTTTAGAACTTAAAGTATTGTCGGATGTTGAAGAAAAGGAGAACTAGAATAAAACAAAATGGACACAGAGTAGTAAGGATAGTCTCTATCTGAAACTTTGGCTTTTTTCAGGGTCTTATCACTCGGTATCCAACTGAAAATATTGTAATAGATTATATGAATCCTAATGAAATATATGAAAAATAAAAGTCATAGGTTATCTCTCTTTGAACTTCTCTGAAGTACTATTTGATCATTGTTTATTGATAAAGAGAAACACTTGATACTTTAATATTTTAATTTAATAGCTCAAAATACATAAAAATAAGTACACAGGTGTACCCTCGTTATAACGAAAATTTGGGATAAAAAAAATAAAATCGATCTAAAAAAATTATTTGTTTCCAAAATATGACAGTACATCTGTATGCCTTTTTTTTTTTTTTTTTTTTTTTTTTTTTTTTAAACTTTTGCAAGCATTTGCAATTTGTGCTTCAGTGTCATCAATTTTGACTACAACTGTATTGGGAACATTTTCTTTCGATTGATAATAATAACAACATTTAAAGTTGAAATTGCTGACTAAGCTTGTTTATTAGAAACAACAGCAAATGGCACTTCATTTTCATCATCAGACTGAGAATTGTTAAGATTTAAGTCTTCATCCTGTTTTCCAAAATATCTTCATCATGCAGTTACTTCAGGAGCCACCAATAAGATATCATCTGCTTTAATATAGGAACGAAAATAATTATATTTTTTCTTTATCTTTGATGAAAGTTGATAAAGTCGATCGAGATAGTTTAAACTTTTCGGCAACAAAACTTTTCTTTTCACCATTCTCCATGCATTCTAAAACTGAGTTTGAAATCAGTGGTAAATTGTTTTCTTTTACAAGCCATATTTGCGATATCCAGACAAGTGGGAATGTGGGATTCTGATAGAATGAAAGCCCGTTTCCTGTAGGGTTTTTGTTTTTTTTCCTTTCTAACGCATGGGATCATTGGTAGCGTGATAAACAATTTCTCTTTCCATGTTTTGTGAAAATTCGTTACAACAAGCAGTTACGATATTGCAGGGACCAAAAATTTTTGTCCGTTATAATGAGAAGTTCTTTATTGAAATTTGTTAAGAGTTTTTATATTTAAATCTGTTACAATTTGCCGGGACTTCAAAAATAATTTGTTACATCGAGGAGTTTGTTATAACGAGGATCCACCTGTATAAAGAATTTTTCAAATGACATGAATTTTTCTTAACAAATCGTATGCATACAATTTCCTTTGGAAATAAATTTTCTATAAAATATAATCTTCTCCAAATAAACTTGTTAGTGTTTGTTTTTTTTTTTGTTATTAAATAAATAATTCCTATTTTATAACCCTTGAATGGTCATCCTTAATCTAAATACCATTTTTATTCTAATAAAATATACTCTTTAATATACAGTTCACTTTAACCCCCCCCCCCCCCCGTCAAATAATAAATAGTGCTCTCAACTAAATGGCATACCTGAAAATACATTAGGTCCATTTTGCCATTATCTGTGTTTGTTCAACTTTTTATTATTTATTTGTTTATTTCTATCAATAATATATTTCTGCTAACTGTTCTTCTATGTCACCACTTACGCCATAATTAGTAATTTTTTTTTACGTGTAATTTATATCTGTAGTTTGTTTAATGGTATCCATAGTGTTCCGTCCTTGCTAGGTTTTATTAAACTTTATCAAAACAATGAACTTCGTCTGTTGTGTACATTTAAGAAATGTTACATGCAGTTTCGTTACAGGCAACATTGTATTTATTCTAGTAATCACCAACCTCTGATAAACAGCTTCAGCCAATAAAAGGTGCATCAAAAAAAAAAACTTTTATTGATTAAAAAATAAACTTCACACATTTTATTAGAATCAATACGGTATAAGCCTATAAAAGCCTAGAACGTGTATGTTTCTGTCGTGTTCATTTTATTTCAAGCACTTACAAATTTTGAGGATAACTCAAAATGTAATTAATTATTCTGTATGTAGATGTGCCTTTTGATAGTTTTAAAAATTTATTAAAAATAAAGAGATCAGTGTCAAATGTTGATTAATCTGTATTTGAATGATTATTTTATAAGCATGGAACAATTTGTGAAGATATTGTTTGGCCACCTGTTAAGGCTGGGAAACAATTGCAACTACCAGATGTGAATTTCATTTGTGATGTTAACAAGCTTATTTCTCCCCAAAGCAAGCATATGCATGTACTAACTTTATTATTGAGGGTTTTTTTTTTTTATATATATAGAGGCAAAGGATTTTTTTTTTTTCCCATTTGCTATTGAAAGTAGTCTTTAATTCACTTCTATTATGTGGGATAGAATAATTTTATGTATTTATTTGGTATATTATAAATAAATAATTAATCACAATCTTTATTTTCCTGTTTTTAAAATGGGCATTATTAATAGTACCTTGAAAATGCCAAAAAGTTGAAAATGATTGACAGACTGTAGAGTCGTAACCAATTTTAAAAGTTGGTGTTAAAAAAGTAAAGCAGTGGTTCTCACAATACTGATGAAGAATTCTCCTTACATTGATAATGATGTCTTCCTTGAATTGAAAGATAACCTTGATGTCCAGCATCTTATGAATACATTTATTTCATCTCTATTGCAAGAAGCATGTGAAGTTTAAATGACAGTGCTGGGGAGGGGGGGGGGGGGAATTAAAGATTTCAATCGATTTAAACTTTGCCCAAATAAAGATGATTAGTGAAAAATGAGATCATTATTGGTCAAAAACAAATATTTTTGGGGCTGTCTAGCACCCTTCTTTAGAAGTCACTGAACCAATCCACATTGCATATACAAAAAACAAAAACATGTGACTAAATAAATGAAAATTGTGGTTTTGTTTTTTGTGTACATGTTTTGTGGATTGGTTCAGTAACTCCTGAAGAAGGGTGCTGGATAGCCCCAAAAGATACCGTATTTGGTTTTTTAAACAAGTATTTGAAGAATTGTGTATACCATAATTTACGGTGATAATGCCGTGGCATATGCATTAAAAAAGTTTTTTTAAAATGCCTTTGCGGCTTAACTATTTCTGTGGTGTAACTATTTTTTTCTTTAAAGCATGACAATTGAATCGACAACGATTTTCCGAAAACTGATACTGTACCACTCTGTCCAGTGTTGCATTCTATTGTGATGAACTTCAAACAAATTAGAGTATAATATATATCGCAGTACTTTAACTATATAGTATATACAATGAACAGTTCATTATATGTACATTAATTCACTTTTATTTGAATTTCCCATCGTCAAAAACTAATACGAAAGTAATAACTTCTCCAAAAAAGATGGCAACTTCAAAACTGCTTCAATCTGATGAAATTTTGAGCTGCTGGTTTACTATACAAAACTATTGCTAATGATAATGATGAAAATAAAGAAAATGAAAGGTTTCAAATAGGGTAGTGATTTTAATTATCTATTACTGTATCGCCAATATGATAAACCATTCTCGAAGGTGCAAAAACATTCTTGAAGTTCAATTTTTATGTATTTGATTATTTTTGCATGTATTAAAATATACAACCTGGGACAATAAAGTTCGGTGAATGATGACATATTGAGAGTTGATTGCTCGCTTACATGAAATAGCAGTTACTATTCTTCAAAGTAATCCCCGTCAATGGTAATGCACTTCTGGGAACGCCTGTACAAGTCCTGGAAACTCCTGGCGTAGTCGTTTTTAGGGATAGCCTTCAGTTGGGTCGTAACATTACGTTGGATGTCTGGCCTCTTCGGGGGGGCGTCTTCTACGGTGTTCCGGCCTCCTCGGAACCGTTTAAACCACTCATAAACACACTTCAAAGTAATAGCACTTTCTTTGTAAACTGTTGTCATCATTTCATGAGTCTCTTTCGTTCGCTGATCCATTTTGGGTTTCGACCGCCTTCTCTCTTCAATATCCTGTTTAAACACAATAAACACACTCGCAGCGCTGATTCTCTCAAATTTGTTAAACATGTCTCGACCTGTCTGGGGCAGGATACAACGATGGTGCACTCTTACGACCGTTAGCAATTTGACGTCGTTCACCGAACTTTATTGTCATAGGTTGTATATTGCTCTTAAACTAAGCCAGTTTGTTTTATTTTTCTACTTCTATCAATTAATTTCTTGTTTCATTAAATAGCGTATAACATTATGATTGTTTTGTTGTGTGGCATACGTAGTCTTCCTATGTGCTATTGAATCCATGTTTTTGACAAGGTTCGTTTGATACAGAGCTAGTTTTGCATGATGATTTTTGGATGTTACACCATTCTTGGTACAAACAAACATGTTGGCAGTTGTGGAAAAATAAGTTGGATTCCAGTTTCTGGCACTGACTACCTTGCCACATTCAAATGTCATTCAAATCTTAGGTTTTCCCTATCTTAACAACAGTAAAAAAAAAAAAATGTGGATAATAGTATAAAATATACAATCAATATGGTACCAGGGATTGATGAAAATAAAATCCGTCCCTTATGGTACTTCTTTTTCCATGATATTCAATATAAAATAAAAACTTGTATGTATATATATATCAGTAGCAAAGCTAGCCTCATTCAGCCAAGTGTTTCAAAACTGCTGTCCATCAGATATGTTTTTGAATGTTGATTTTAATTAAAAACTATTCACTATCATTTGTATAATTTTTTGTAATATTAATACTGTATGTGAGATATGTTGAGGGCTTTATGTAGCCTACACCTTGTATATTAGTTTCCTTTGTTGGAGTGATTAACTATTATTGATGGCAAGTGCATTTTAATAGCATATCATTTTAATAGCAATGAAGATACCCTTCCTTGTCTTCTGTAGATCAGCTTAAAAAGGAAAAGTTTGGTTATTTATAATTTTAAAAGAAGACTGGTACTTTATCCTATTTACACTATTACTCTTCTATGCTATGACTTGGTCCGAAGATTACTGTTATTAGTGGAGAGCAAAATAAAGTGTCATTTATTCTTGGGGGGACTAAACCATTCAATAATTTAGGGTAATTAAATAATTCAAGTGCAGCTATATTATCATTTTATATTTGGCATCATTAATAAAATAAAAAAAAAATTGCCCTAAAACACATCCATAATTGCATTGGGTTACTTTAATGAATTTAATTTCCAAAATCCCTAATTTTCATCGAATGAGTGCTTTGCATGCCAAGGATGATATTAAAGCATTCATGGTATTCATGGATTTCGGTTTTTAATAAGCATTGCCACTTGCATTCTTTATTAGCCGTGCTTGAGTAAGATATTAAGGAATCTCGTGCAGATTATTTTTCATGAATTTAAAAGCAATGAAGAGCCGTTATAATTATCCTAATAAATAACCAAATCATTTAAATGAGCTCGAGTTTGAAAATTTCATTCATTGTATGACAAGTTAAGTTTTAATTAAATAAACTCGTTTTTGATTTTTCTTTTGAAAATTGTAACACTTCATTTTGAAGAAGTTTTTAAAATCTGTTTAATATTGTCTTTTCTGTTAAACGGAAATAATCATTTTAAAAGGATGCCTCAAGTGCACTGGTGTGAATCTTTTATTTCATTGTCAATTCTTTTCCATTTGATAAAAACAAAGAAGCTGTATCGCGAGAAGCCTTCTTAACTTGGTCTCCTTCTTTTAAATTAAATTTAGCAGTAATTAACTGACATTGTTCTTACTAAACATTCCTTGTCTCATTTATGTGAGCCTATAATTGCTGAATGAAGATTCACTTGTGAAAACCGGTCTTTGATGTGGCCATCAATTTTTTTTTTTTTTTTTTTTTTTTTTAAACCAAAAAAATATTTGAGATGTGTTTAGTAAATTAGGGGATATAAACATATTTAAATTTACTGTACTTGAACGGACTTTTATTTATTTATTTATTTTTAAATTAAATTCCTAAATATTAACAGATCACACCTGAAATCAAGTATTTAACTTATTATTTATAAAGGGAAATTTTGCTATATATTTAATTCTTCATTGCCACAATCTTAATTTTTTCATATACAGTAGTATTATGACCTTAAAGCTTCCTGGCAATTTTTTTTTTTTTTTTTAAGTTTTTAAGATGTATGAATTATTTTTTTTTTCATTGAACTTGCGTCCTTACTGAAATCAGGAAATATAAAAAAAAAATAAAAAACCCAACAAAACCGACCATGAAATGGCCTTATCTTTTATCTCTTATTTCTAAAAAAAAAATAAATAAATAAATAAAAAAAAAATGAAATCAATTTTAACTTGTATGTTTAAGTTAGTGGGATTGATGGTATTTTGATAATCAAGGTAATAACATTAAATAAGTTTCATTGTTGAAGCTTGCTAAGCTTTTTTTACACGAAATGTTGTAATATATATATTTTTAAGCTATTTTCATAATCTATAAACTCAGTTGTGAAGTATGAGCTACAAACATGTTTAAATTGAGTGTGGAGTTTTTATGAAATTCCATGAAATTTCATAACTTAATTTATCTCTAACCATATCCTCTTTCATGCTAGTTAAAAATAAATAACATTTATTTCCCATGGTTATTCCACACTTATTAAATTGCATGAAATGCCTGCTCTGCAATTTCCCAAAAGACTTGGTTGCAGTGCTTGGGGATTTCAGGTTATTTCAACCTCATTACACACTTCAGCATTCCCCTAATATGCACCCACATGCATTTTAATTTGTTGGAAATAGCTTTTTTTTGTTTTTTTAATATGTTTTTTTGTGTTATTATTTTCAAATAATAACTTTATAGCATTGGTCTTCTTAATGTACGTTAGAAAATTTATTACATTTTTTTAAATAATTTAGTTTAATTTTAATTTAACAAATCCAAGCAACGTTTTCTGTTATGGTTTAATAGATTACAGATCGATTTTTTTTTTTAAATAATTAATTAATTTAATTACAAGTTGTATGCATAAGTAATGATCCAATCAATACAAATGAATAATATAGGATAGATATTAAAAATATAGCTGGGATATATAAATGTATACAAATATCAAAATATTAAAAATACAAATATAAAAATTAGTCCATTTAGTTTGAATTTTTCCATGTTGCACTATGAATTAATGTTAATGATAACTGGGTTCAAATTTGCAACAACGTTAATTTTTATTACCAATATGCATTTCGGGTTTTATACCATCTTCTACTGTATGTTTAAAAACCGAAACACACATTGGTAATAAAATTAACGTTGTTGTAAATTTGAAAGATAGTTTCAGTTTTCATTACAGTTTTCTAAGAAATGATCTTTAAAATTATTTGTAGGCACATAAATTTGAGTTTAGTAAGAAATATGTTAATGTCTGTTAATTTCAACAGTATCACCAGATGTTCTTTCAACATTGAGGCTTATTTTTCAACTCCTTTCTATGCAGTTTTTCTATTATCTTTATTCTTAATATTATTGACAACTTAATGTTTCTTACTTTGTAATATAAATGTAGTAAAACCTCGATAAATTGAATTCCTCCTTAATTCTAAGTTTTATTCTATTCCTTAATAATTTTCAAGTAATAGAACCTCTGTAAATCGAATTTTTTGAAGGGAAGTTAGGTAACCTCTATAAATCTAAATTAATGCAAATAAATTCGCTCACAAATCGAATTTTGTCAATGCAGACCTCTATAAATGGAATTGATGTCAGTTTATCTCTTCTCTATTAGAAGTTTTCATAAGTAAGGTAGTTTTGATTGATTTTCATTCATAAGCAGTTCTGATTAGGTTTATAAGAGAAGTTGATTCCAATTGGCCAAATAATCATCCTACCAAACAAAATTTATACTATGAATTGAATAATCATGCACTCCACTATTTGATTGTTGACAAGTGTTGCATCTGAACCTTGGATAATTAGAATTTTATTATATTTAACCTCAGTAAATCGAAGACCTCTTTAAATAAAAGCATTTTCTTGTTCCCTTGAATTTATCGAGGTTCTATTGAACAGTATTTATTTGTAAATCCAGGTTAAAACTTATTATTCAGCTTATTGTATGTTTATCCACATGATTGTAAACTACAGTAGTTAGTTTTTGTTTTTTTCCTATGTAAAGGTCTTTTTCAGTTTCATGTTCAAAACTATATCTTTCTACCTCAGTCTGTTTTGAATTTTTGTTATTTTGTAACTGTTGCCCCCCTCTCCCCTCCCCAACTCAACATAGTCTTTTGTAAGTTTACCTTTTCCTTCTTGGTATCAAGTGTATCTTGACAAGAAGCTGGAGAGAACACCTAAAATAAAAAATTAAAAAAATTATCTCAGGATAAGAATTACTTTCAGTACATCACTCTAGCTAAGTTATAATCAACATTTCACAAACACTTGAGGAAAAAAAAAAAAAAGCTTTCAAATTTGCAAACATGGCAAGAACAGCTGTTTATATATTTATATCCATCCATCTGTGAACTAGCTTTCACTATACAGTGTGGTTATTATTGCCACTTGGATCAGTAGGGTGAATTATTTCAGTTAAGAAAAGTTTTTGATGGTTGACCTTGTTCAACAAGGAATTGTTTTAATTAAAAATTTTTGGCGTTCATTATCTTTACTTGGAGTAAATGAAGAAATTAGAAGAGTATAATGGCAAAACAAGATATACTCTTTTTAAGAAATTTTATCCTTTCGTGAGTGTTCAAGCAAAAAAAATTTGAGTTCAGAGAAAGGAGGAAGGAAATCTGTGACTTTTTTTTTTTTTTTTTTTTAATAATGGAAAATGGTTCAAGGAAATGTTTTTTCACAACAAACTTCCGAATGTTAATAATTAAATATAGAAAATAGTAAAGAAAGTTCTGCAGCCAGGACTTGAACCAGGGACCTTCAGGTTACTGTCCCAATGATTCATTTATATTAAATGTGTGAAATGTAAAATTCATTTTTTTTTTCCAGCATATCTTTTATATATATTCAAGAGTACTTTGATCTGTTATGGAAAACAGCAACTTGTTTTTAATTCATAACATTTATAAATTTTAATGCTATACTGACTGGTAATTTTAATATATTATACTTAATGAATGTATCAGGGATTTTTCAAAGATACAAGCAGTTGTTAAATCGTTTTATATTATTTTACACACTTTTGTTTAACTTCACTTGTGTGTTTGTGCATAAATTTTGTAATCAATATTTTGCCCACTTCCTGACTACCTACAGCTCTGCAAATTTCCCCAACGGCGTCTTATCGATGACAATGCATGTTTCAACCGTTAGTTTCACTAGTTATTGCTGTTAACTAGAAATAACCCACCCGATTGTATAATCGTCATTTAGATTTTTGACGCACATCTCTCTCCATACTCTTGTTTGTTGTGACATAGTCCATTGCTGATTTTATATATATACAAGGTCTTTATAATTAAAGTTCCGTTTTGACATGGCCATAAAAAAAAACTACTGGACCAAAAGCTATAATACTTGGTAATATTATACAAGAGGGCATGGGAAGTTCATACCCACCAAAAAAAAAAAAAAAATATTAGTTCTAAAGGTCACCACCAGCATGGAATGGTGCTCTATGCAATATTCGTATACGAAATTAGACATGAAGACACAGGTTAACAAGTCTTTAATCATTACTAAAATTAGTTACATGACTAAAATTATTTTTAGTAACGATTAAAGACTTGTTAACCTGTGTCTTCGCATCTAATTTCGTATACGAATATTGTATAGAGCGCCATTCCATGCTGGTGGTGACCTTTTGAACTAATTTTATTTTTTGGTGGGTATGAACTTCCCATGCCCTCTTGTATAATATTACCAAGTATTATAGCTTTTGGTCCAGTAGTTTTTTTTATGGCCATGTCAAAATGGAACTTTAATTATAAAGACCCTGTATAATTGTTGTATGCCATTGTTGTTAATTTGATCATCAGTGCTAGCAAATTTGTTGATTGTTACATCTTTGTGGAGAGGATTGTTTATGATTGTTTATTATTAGCCAGCGTAATGTATTGTCAATCTTTTCCTGAGATACAGACATAGCTAACTGGGCGGACTTCCAATGGCTTTTTGGTTTTATAGTTATCATATAAAAGCATGTTTGTTTTTTGTTTTTTTAAATATAGACTAAAAAGAATAAAATGTTATGACGAGGATTAAATATATCTGTTGTTTATTGTTGCAAAATTGTGAAAACTTGGTTTTAAAAAAAAAAAAACCTTTTTACATAACTTAAGGTGAAAGTGTGTGCTTTAAAGGTTTTTATTTTATATTTTTTTAATAACGCACACATCAGCACACCTGATACTTGTAGGATACAGGATGCTGGGCATCCTGATCATTCTTTGCATACATTTCTCCAGCCTTATTCATTTTCTCATGCAATTCGTAAGAGTTATGATGTAACTCTTAAGTTATATGGTAATGTTATCTTATTTTAGTTGTAAATTTTTAAAACATAAGTGTATTGATAATAAAGAGCTCTATTAGTATTTTTCATCTTTTGTGAAATTCACTTTCCAACAATTTGTTTCTGACCTTCTATTGAAATGAAACTATTCATAAAATGGGAAATACCAATGCAAATCTGCTTTATTCTGAAATGATATTTTAATGGATTTTTGTATGCTTTTTTCTTTTGAAGGGTATACCTCATCAGATTTATAATTTTCAGTCAGAAGAAAATCATAACAAAGCCAATGAAATGTTTAGACAAATATCTGAATAATAATAATTATCGCTGAAAATTTGAATATTGATTTTCAAGACATTCAATTAGAACTTGGAATTGTTATGAAGTTGTTGAGTTTTAAGAAAGCTATCCAAACTTTAGTTATCATAGGAATACATAAGAAAGTGTGCAGAATACCTTTTTCTATACAAAAAAACAATTCGAAGATTAATGGTTTCATCCACTTTCAGGAGTTAATAGATATGTTTAACACCGAAACGATGTTGCTCTTTTACAGGGTGATTCATAGAGAACTGGCCTGACAAAATAAGCTGCAATATAGAAAAAAATACCATATGCAGTAGACAGTAATGAAATTTGCATTTCCTTAGTATTAAGTCAACTGAAATCGGAGCAGGTCTTGAAAGTGTATGCCGTTTTCATCCAGGCACACCACTTCGCGCTGTTGCATATTTTCCGTTTGCCACAATGTTTTTTCCAGTGATATTACTGATATCAGCTGAAATGTCATCTGGTGATGTTCAACTGTTGGAATGTATAAGGTCTGCTTAGGTCAGGGGATCTTGGGGGCCACAAACCTTTAGAGATGACACGGTTGAGGAAGATGCTATCAATCAGACCGCCTGAATGCTGTTGAAATTAACTCTCTGTCAGTTCCACGCATCCAGCTGTTATACGAATTTGTCAAAAAATACGACAATACATGGTGCTGTCCACTCTTGTGTTGAAGAAGTTGGGTCCAATGGCTCCTAAACCCCAGAAGGGACATTACAGACCCATACACCAATTGAATCAGCAAGGATTATGGATTAATATGTCATAATTTTGATTGGTTATGTGTATCGGAGTTATTAGCAAATTCTTTGGGCTGGTTTTATACAAAACGCTCAATATTTCAAAGATGAGTGGTATGTTTAGATCAGAATACCAGTGATCTTGGTTAACGGCAGCTTTAGATAATAACATACTTGGAAAATGACAAGTTGCTGTAAGAAGAAGAAGAAAAAAAAATCTTGACTAATGACACTTGATTATGTACTCAGTTTGGTTAATGTGTTTCAGTGTTATGTACTCAGTTATGTACTCAGTGTTCATCAGTTGACAAGAAGATGTTTTTCATCCTGCATGACAGCAAATCTCTTTCTGATTTCACACATGCATTATTATGTTGAATAGAGAACAGCCACACAGCATAATGGTGAAGCTCAGATATGTTTGAGCAAAGCCAACGAGATAGAGACCGAAGTCTCTTAGCTAGTTGGCTTTGGCTTGATCATCAAAACCAGTTGTTTTCGTTTTATGATGATTGTATCTCTCCTTGGTTATTACCATCGTTAACCAAGGACCCACTTTATTTCATCAATAAAGTTATTGTAAAAAATAAGTTTTTGGTGAATATGAAGTTCATTTCATGTAGAGGCAGTCTTATTACTGTAAATTAATTTACCACATACTTAGATATAACAAATGCTGTATTCAATTATTTTCTTGATTATACTGGCTTTCAGTCTATAAATTTCATATTTATTATATAAAAATAAAATTCAATTGATACATAATAAGGGAACTTGATATTTATGTAACTTTGTGTTTTCTTTTTTTTTTCTTTTTTTTATAGCAAAAGTAATAATAAACACACCTGAAATACTAGAGAATTGGTCTTTCGAACAAAGTTTCAGTATTCGTGATCAGTCAGTGAAGGTGACTCCGTCCTTAACCGAACATGTTCTTTGCATTGCCCATTTACCACTCATTTTCACTGAGGAAGATTTTCAAAATCTTGTTCAAATGTATGGACCACTTACAAGGTGTTTTTTAATGAAAAGCGAGGTTACAGGTAGGTGTTTATATAATTATTTATTTATAACAACATATATAGTTTTTCTCAATTTATATTTACCTGAGGATTTCATTTCATATTTTTAAGCATTCGATACATTAATAAGGAAATCCGATTTAACCTCACCAAAATTGAACATTCTATCTCCTCCCGACCTCCCCATCCAATATTGTAGTATGATTTTGTTTATTTCTTTATAGGAAACAGTAAAGGTTATGGCTTTGTAGAATACGCAACTAAAGAAGTGGCCCTTCAAGCTAAAAGTCTTCTTGAATGGAAGACTATAGGAAACTGCACTTTACATTGTGATTGGTTATTACCATCTCATACTACTTACAAAAGTCTTCATTCCAAATGTCTGTTTGTCGATCATCTCCCTCCAGATTTTCATGATGTAAATCAGTTACGAGAAACATTTAGTGTTATTGTTAAACCACTATATTGCCAGGTATATATATTTTTTTCATATATGCTTTTATTATGATCCTAATTAAAGAAAAGTGATATGTTATTACCAGATTTTATTGTCGGTGGTATTACTGCTTCCTATTTTATATGCAGGTATCGTTCTCATTGGGACATTTCACGTACACTGTCCTAATATACAGTCGAAATTGTTTATAATGACATTGATTATAGCAAATGACTGGATATAATGACCAGATTTTTCTCCTAAGTTAGGTTTCCTGTCTAAATGACAATAAAAATTATTGGTTTAACGACATGCTTATAAAGACAGAACCACATATAGTGGTAGACTCTTCAACCGAAATAGGGATATTATAAAATATATGGGTTATTTCAAACATCCATATGAAATGAGGATTCTATTTCGGCTATAATGACCGATTTCCAGTTATGGCAGAAGTGCGGGTATCCGTGGTAAAGGTTTGTTTGGACACGTGCTTTCGAGAGTTTATTCTGAAGCCTATGTGCTCTGCCACCATTTCCTTTCAGATTGCCATCTTAACGGATATTCCACCAAAATTATGCATAAAAATCTACTGAATTCAATTGCATAAGTACCATTGAACTCTGTGTTTTTTAGCTCTGGTTTTGCAGGAAAACTTTTTTTGATTGGAAAACTGACTCGGTGTTCACCCAGATCTAGCTGAGAGGACATGGCTGCTGCCACAGTTGTATTAACAAGAATGGCTCCTTAAAAAATCCTTAACATTGTTTGCATGTGTACAGAGAATTAAATATATCTCACTCTACCATGTCAATAGTTTAGAAGGATCGTGAGAAAATTAAGATTGCCTTTGAATCCTACAGCTTCAAATTAGATTCAGTACATCTAATTATGCATTGATATTGGTATGATGCATAAGAACTAGATAATAATAATAATAATGACAACTGGATTGTTTTTCATGGTCCTTTGGAGTCTGTTATAAACTATATCAGCTTAATTAGGGAAAGGGCATCTTAATAGAAAATTACGTGAATTTAGGTTAGATTTTGGAGTTTGATATAAGTCTGGAAATAAAGAAGACATTACGGCTGTGCCAATGTAATTTTTATACGTGTACAGGGTGAGTCAAAGGTCAGGAAAAGCTTTAAAACTCGATAATTCCCACACGAATGCAGATAAAAAGATTGTGTTTTCATTCATTTGTGAATTATTAAGTTTAAAATTTTTTCCTGACGTTTGGATCACCCTGTACTTAGGAAGAGAACTGATTATACTATTATTCTTGTAAAAATTATAGCTCTGCATACACTACCCTATCAAAAGTCATGGGACACCATCACTTTAGTAGAAACACTCAAAAATATACATATTTTAGTATCTTGTTGGTCCCTTTTTGCTGCTATCACAGCTTCTACTCTCTGGGGCATACTGTCCACAAGTTTTTGATACGTTTCAACAGGTAATTTTCGCCATTCTGCCATAAGTGTCTTTGACAGTTCGGTCACGGATTTTGGGCGTTCCGCACGTGCGTGCAATTGACGTTCCAACACGTCCCACAGATGTCGATGGGGTTCAGATCGGGGCTCTGGGCAGGCCAGTCAAGTTCTCGGACCCTCTTTTCATCAAATCATGTGCCTACAGCCCTTGCTTTATGGCAAGATGTGTTATCGTGCTGAAACAGAAAAGGGCCATTGCCAAAGAGATGGGAGTGCTGCGTTGTCCAGAATGTCTTGGTAACGCTCTGCGTTTAGATGTCCATCCACAGAAACGATTGCATCCAACCCATAACATGAAAAGCACCCCCACACCATCATTGACCTCCGCCAAACTTCACCGTGGGCACAACACAGCTTGGCAGATAACGTTTGCCAGATGGTGTAGCGGGACTTGTCAATCCATTCAACCATTCGCCATTGATCCAGAGTCCAATGTTGTCACTCTTTGCACCATTGCAATCTCCTTTCCGCGTTGCTGGTGCTGATATGAGGTTTGTGGGCTGCCGCTCTGCCACAAAAACCCATTGCATGCAGTTTCCTGCGAACAGTCAGGGTGCTCACAGTTGTTCCCGTCGATTCTATAAACGATCTTCTCAGTCCATCAAGCGATGTGTGACGGTTTGCAGTGACCACTTTACGAAGAGCCTTTTGGTTTCTGGCTGACATGATCTTGGGTCTTCCAGTCCTAGGCGAAACACTTGTGGTGTCTTTCTCTTTCCATGCCCGGATGACATTGTGAACGATCGATTTCGGGATGCATAGAAGGGTTGACGTCTCTCTAACCGTTTTGCCTGAGAGATGGCACCCAACAATCGTACCTCTTTGAAAGTCTTAATGCTCTTTTCTTTGAGACATTCTTACAGCATTCACGCAAGCATCATCTCATAATATCATACTCCGTTATGTACTGCTGGGAAGAATGCCAACAGTGAAATTGCAAAGGAATATCCCATTTTCATGCAAATCAGGGTTGTCCCATGACTTTTAATAGGGTAGTGTATTCTAGATCAACGATTGCCAACTGGTTGTCCTCAGACTACTGATGGTACATGACAAAATTTTGGTATCCGTACAATAAGCCACGAATGAAGCAAGAATCCATAGACTTATTTCAAACATGGAACAACAAACATCACACTAATAATTTTGAGTTTATTTCTACATTCTTTATGATCGTTATTTTCTATGAAAATTCATGCTTGTGGTCTGCAGAATTCAAAATTGCAGGTTAAGTGGTCCGTGAGTTCCAAATGGTTGGCAGTCGCTGCTCTACATCACCATAAATCTAAAAGTATTCTTTCTGTCTTTCGCATTAATTAGTAGCAATGTTATTTTAATAAATCTAAAAGGCTTAGATTTTTTTTGTTTTTTTATTAAGTAATAATAACCTTAATTTATAATGTTACTTGCTCTATGAATATCTAGGTCGTCTCAAAGAACAGAGAATCATTGGGCATAGGGCTTGTAGAATTTAATACAAGCGAGGAGGCGGAAGAAACTCAGCAAAAATTAAATGGTTTTCATATGGATAAGCACAAGATTCGTGTAACTTTCTGCATCCCAGGAATGCATGCTGTCACTGTGTTTACCAAAATAACGTCTGAAAACGTAAGTTTTATTATCTTTCATTACACGAGAGGAAAGATATTCTTTATTTAGATGTCTGTTAGAGAGGTTTTAACCATTAAAATTATTTTTTATGTACAGAATTGTTTAGCACACATTTAAGCTTGAGGAAAAGTGTGAAGCCTATGGGAGCGAGGTCAAGCAAATATTGTGGGTGTTCAAAGTACTATCTCTTTTTTTTCCTGTCAAAACTGACTAATAAGAATTGACCAATGTCCTAGCACATTGCCATGTAGCAGAAATCACTCGTCCAACTCCGACAGTTCTATTTGTATACTGTGAATCTGATTCAAAAGCCTTCTAAAACATTTTTGTAAAAGACTCTAGTGATTGCCTGATCAGCTGGCTCTCTGTTCCATGGTAAAGAGTTTTACCATGTAAACAAAAAGGAGAATTTCAGAGTGTCGCTACTCGAAACACTACAAAACAATTGCAGGCTGTCAATGAGTCTATACAGTGGTCGTCGCTTAATGTAGCCACCTTTAATATGGCTACCCGCTTTTTATAACCACTCCAGCTCGGTCTGGAATTTTCTAACTGTTTCCTAAATAACAACTTTTCGCTGTATGTGGCCACCCACTCCGCTTAATAAGGCCACTTTTTTCCAAGGTAGTTCACGAATTCTACTTTTTCATCTCATCATACTCTGGATAAATGAACACTCCACTTATAATATCCACTTTTCATTTCTCTCTAAGTCAATGGGCACTGCTGCCCAAAATTACAGATTGTACTGATTGGTCAATTACATGAAAGCTGCAAGTGAAGGGACAATAGGAAGTGTAAGCTAAATGGAAAAGATGCTCAAGTTGAAGAAGGTCCTTTAAGTTGGTTTCGATATGTTAGAAACATAAATGCACCAGTGAACGGTCCTCTCTTATCTCAAATGGCTGATGAAATTGCAAAGGCATTAGGCCACACGGGCTTTAAGGCAACTGAAGGCTGGTTTCATCACTGGAAAAAACTCAATGGGCCAATCTTTAAGAAACTTCATGGAGAGGCTGCTGATGCCCTTGTTTGTTGCAAACATGGAGGAACAGAGAAAAACTCCTCATCATTGGAAAATCAAAATCTTCACGCTGCTTCAAAAACGTAAAAACTTTCCCAAATATGTACGAATCATTTACCAATGCATGGACGTTATCAGAGATTTGGATTAATTGGCTAGCTCAATGGAACAACATCTTAGAAGCGAAGACAAAAAAGTTGGTCTTCTAATTGACAACTGCAGCGCCCATGCTCGTGTTCCTGATGACCATTCCACATAGAAATCGTACGGCTTCTACCCCACACACCTTCACTAATGCAGCCAAGGTTTTCAAACAAACAGTAGACAATATTTTAAATAACTATTTTGACAAGATAATGTACGTGTATAAAGGATTATTTAAGCAAACAAACTTGTCTATATGTAAGTACAAACACATCCTCAACTTGTTGGATAAAAAATAAGTACTTTTGGTAACTTCGCTTAAAACAGCCACTGGTTAATGTGACCACTTAAGCATGGTCTCGAGATAGCCATATTAAGCGGCGACCACTGTATTCTAAATAATTTCATAGGTTCCTTAGAGATGGCACCATGAGTATGTTTTATAAAAAATAAGTCCCAGAAACTTTATGAATGGAGTGTGTACGTGGCCAAAATGAGAACGAAGAACATGGACTTTTTTCCAAATGATTGGGAGTAGTAATAATATCACGCGTGCTTGTTTTGGTATGAGAATTTCAATAAAAAATTATTTGACACACAAAATATTGTAGCTAACAGATGGTGTGCGAAATCGCATTCAGCTTGCACCCTTTCGAAGGCCTTCTCGTTGTGCTGCGAAGAGTAATTAATTGTATCTTCTCAGGAATTTATTTACACATTGAAAGGATTAATAAATGAATTCTAAACGGATTAATATATTATTATTTTAAACTCCGTTTATGAAAGCAATCCACTAATAAGAGCACGAATGTAGTTTTTAGGGGTCATTTTTTTGGGGGGGGGGGCCCTCGACTTATACACGAATATTTATGATATATATTAAAATTCATTGTTTCTCAAAATATTTAAATATTTCATTAAAATGTTTTTTCCCTAAATTTAGGGTCCACATGGTAAAAAGCCATTACTACCCGATCCAGTTATAAATCCTGCCTTAATGAATCAGTTACAACTACTTGCTATGCAGAATCCACAGTGTATGTAATTTTCAATAGAAAAAATTAATTGTTCTTAAAATATTGTTATTTTCATTTGCATATCGTTTCTCTGTTTTAATACAGTCTTCCAGAATCTACAGAACATTGTTGTTGCCCAGTTGCAAAACTTACAGAATAATAATCAAGTTCATAGAAATTACCAAAACAAGAAGAATAATAAAGGTTCCTCAGGTAGTGATATCTAAACTTTTTGTATTGTTTTCATTGTTGTTATATTTCTAATTTATAATACTGAATGAAACAGAACTCCGTGCAAATTCAAGTGTCATTTTTAATAACTTTGTTTTGTTATTGTATTTTTTTTGGTATCATTTTATCTCTCTCTCTGCTTCTTATACGGTAAATGAAAAATGTTCATGGTGAATTTATAGGTTGAATATACAACATAACCGAGACTTATCTGAACATTGGTCTCTAAAGAATGATTTCTCGATTAGTAAAAAATAAGTTCAAAGTCTGGTCACAATCGGTTGTGCCAGCCACCTTAAAACAGATAATGGAAAAACGGGCAGTGTTTAAACAAGACTTAGATTGAAGAATGAATCTTATATTAAAAAAAAAAAAAAAAAGTAGTCCTGTTGTTTCTGAAAGAATGTCTTAGAGCTGAATAAGATTTAAGGAATATTAAGAAAAAATTGTTTTCCCTCTCCCCAGAGTATATCTCATTTTTGATAATTGTAATGCACTAAAAGCGGGGACCAGAAATATTGGAAACATTAGTGAAGACATATAGGAAAGCATAAGCTTTGTCTAAATAATAATATCTTGTTGCTTTTTATTCAGATCATTTGAAAGGGACAAAAAGCCCAAATGGCAGCTAGAAAAATTCTTGTT
Source organism: Rhysida immarginata (assembly GCA_023313115.1). Lineage (NCBI taxonomy): Eukaryota > Metazoa > Arthropoda > Chilopoda > Scolopendromorpha > Scolopendridae > Rhysida > Rhysida immarginata. The sequence goes on along the minus strand of JAHWFO010009452.1, from coordinate 66,568 downwards.
CCATCCCAAAAGAATTTTTAGGATTCATTGCATAAAGGTTTCCTGTATCATTACTATAAAAATGGTGTTCTACAATCTGTTGAATTCTTATGCGTTTGCTGGATATCTTTCCCTGCATGGTACCTTGAATAGTTAATTTTTAAATAAAATATAAGGGTCCACAAATGGCTTTGTTTGATGCCATTATTCATTGCTAATAAATGGTGGAGATAATATTAGCAAATCTAAACGGGGTTCAATGTGTAAGCTGCTATCAAATGACATTTGTATATTAGAAATCTAAAACATTATACGGGGTTGTTCCGTCACATGAAACCTACCTAATGGATAGCGGTAATTCTTATGCCGATAGAATGCTAATCTGTCCAAGTTTTATAGGCTCATTACCACGATGAAAATATGCCACAAATTGGATAGGATGTACACACCAGAAAGATTGTATTAATGTGGATTTAATGCATGTGGCTTTTTTTCTTGTTGGGATTTGTGAAGGATAACTGTATTCTTAAGAATAATCCTGTATATTTTAAATAAATAAAAAAATGAGTACTTTTTATACAACAGAATGAAGAAATTTTCTGAACATTATTCACTTTTTTGAAACTTACTATTATTTTTGGACTTTATTAAATTTTTAAAATGCTTCACTGAAAAAAAGAAGTGTGAAAGCACTCGAAAATTATTTAATAAATTTCCTCTTGAGAAAATTCCCCTATAAAAAATCTAAAATAATCTTAATTTGCATGGTCTTCATGTGCAAACACATGTGACCTTTCAGAAGTTTGGAATTATAACAGCTTGTAATTATAATTTTTTGATACTTTCACTGCTTTAATAGTTATACAGAGTGATCCAAAAGTCTACCACATTTTGAAAAGGTAAGATCTTGTGGAGTTTTGAGAGTAGTACAATGTTGTTTGAGATATGATAAGAGTGACTTAGGGCCAGTTCACACTACAAATCTTGATCATGATCAATTCGCTGATCATAAGAAATGTAATGTGAACAGAACGTGATTAAGTGAAACCTGATCATCATGTTCGGAACGTGTGTAATTTCAAATAACCTGATCAAATCCTTACACACGTTCAAAGCCCCGATCAACTCCCAGAATCCAATACGCTCGCTAAGGTTTTCCTAATGGCGGAAAAACGCCGCTTCGCTATATATTTAAGAGTTATACGAACTAATTGCACCCTCATGCCATGAATAATTAACATAAAAGGAACTTTATTTGTCCAAGAACATTAGTTACGAACCGAAACAAGAAAGAAACTAAGTTATTTTTATAATCAGAGAAGATTAGGTCGGCGATAACATGCCTATAACTAAAAACTCCACTGATGCCATCTAGCGGCAAAAATTGTAACTCTGATTGTGATTAAGATTTTGCAGTGTGAACGCACGAATTTGCCGATAAAGCTTGAACATGATTCACCTTGAACGTATGTAAACTGATCATGATCAAGAACTATAGTGTGAACATGGTATTAGGGTCTTTTATGAAATCAAAAAATTTATTGTTCACTTGCTGTTGCCGATGACTTCATCTGCATGGGTGTTTAAAAATTCTAAACCGGAACTTACAAGGGAATCCCTCGAACATGTATGTCACAGATTTCCACCAAATTGAAATATGTTACTCATCTGAAGCTACTATAGATGCTTGCAAAATAAGAGAATGTGAAATTTTGTTTCTTTCAAAATAAACCGCGAAAACGAAAAAATTTGAGCATACATAACCATTCAAGGACTCCATTGTTAAAGCGGATAGGGTATGTGGGATTCCCTTGTTAGTTAAAAAAGTTACTAAGTATAGACATTATATATGTACAAGCACACTTGGATATAATGTTTGCATAATAAATACAATACAAATATTCTTTATTGACACTAAGGAACACGTACAACCAAACGATAGCGTGTTTTAATTTGCTTGTAGCCATCTGTTGTTTGTTTTGTGAACTAAAGTATACCTTGACCGCATGTCAGCTTGTATTCAACTGCCAGTTTAAGAGAGTTTAGCCTAGAACTGTGTTAATTTTTGTGTAGTAATTTTTGCATGACGAGGTAACTAAGAAACATACATACAAAAATTCTAAAAAAAAGACTGTCTTGGTTTCTGTTAGTGTTTGTAAGACTTGTCACATAAGATTTTCTTAAATATTTTCTATATACAGACACCGGGTCAGCTACAGTTTTATTATATATATAGATTTTTATCGCCATATGGTGTCGTACCCGAACTGGTATAGGAGAGAGGGCGAACACATCCAGAATTGAAAATGTTACACATCGGTATACTGTGATTACCAGATACACTGCTCTTAATCAGACTGTTCTATTGCAATAATAAATGTGCGAGTGCTGCAGTACATGTTTTGAGCCGACTGCAATTTTCGGCTGTGAGGGTATCTAATATCACAAGTGTACAGAAATTGCCCCACTTCATTGGCTTTGCTGAAAGATGTTGCTCGACACCATGTTTCAGCCATGCCACCAAATACACTCTTCTCGCATCTGTAGGCAGTGCTGGAGAATGACAGCCATCACATTGAACACCTAGTAAGTGTTGTCCGTTTCCACTATCGGCATTTCAAAGATTTGGTTGCAGCACCATCGGCTGATGAAATTCGTAACTGAAACGAGCAATAAGTTTTTAGAATTCAAAACAAGCCTGATGTTATTCTGATCGTTTCTACGCAAATCACATTGTGCTAGTCTCAAAATTGCGTGAGAATAATACCCCTTTAAAAATGTGCTACACTTCTAGATCACCTTGTATATCATAATGAAATGTTTAACTTAATATTAATGTAGAATTCTCCATTAAAAAAAATATGTACCGTAATTATTTTGGGAAGTTTACATTATTTGTTAGCATTTCTTTCTAGTTCAACCCTTAGGTCATTAAAGTAATCTGTAAGAAAATCATTGAAACTACTGTTACTGTTGTAATTATTTTTGTATATTTTAACTGAGAGTGAACCATTTACTGCAGTTTTACTCGTTGAACTTAGCTGTAAATAAAACTTACTCTATGAAAGGTTAAAGTAAGTGATACATTTCATGTATACAATTTTCAGAAACCAGCTTCAGATATATCCACTTTCATTTTCAGATGTTTTTGTTGTCTCGTAACCGGTGCCTGTTTTATAAACAATGAGAAACTCAGGATTTTAAATTCTATAACCTTTTTTTTTTAATTGCTTTTCTTACAGATTTATTGTCTTTGACTTAATGGCTTAATACAGCTGTAATTGTTACTTACATATTCCTTCCATCTTATCATATACCTTAAAATCAGTAGTGAAAACTCTAGAAAACTATAGCAGCTATTTCAAACAAATATCAGAATGATGTCCCCTATTGAAATTTGAGTAATAATGTAAGATGTATGAAGAGTGTATCTGTGAAATGTATCTGCATATATCTATATAGTGCAAGTTGCTTTCATGTTGATTACATTAACAGGTTCTAACATATTTAAGCTTGACTACTAATTAAACAGAATACCACAAATAAAACCTATCTCTTTCAGGTGAAATTTTAAGGCAGTTAAAAACACTTTCCAAAAATTCCTGAATTTTGTTCTTAATTTCAGCTTTGAATTTTTTTTTTAATTTTTTTTTTATGACTGTTTATGAGAAAAATTAAAAGAAGTAATTTGCTTCTCTAATTTCATTTAAATAGTGAGCTATCTAACTAACTTAACTTGTTGTTTCTCTCCTTCTTCCCTCCTTTCAAGTAGTTAGTTTGTAGAAATGATCAAGCTGTATACTTGGCACTCAGGACAAATAATCCAAAATTGTTGGTGATAATGGTCACATTGCCCTAACTACATCTTTGCCTTCTGTCATTCATCTAAGTGCAGTTATTCTTATAATATCCCCTGATCTTAAGTTCACTTGCATCAGTCATTGCCATTGTTTCTTATAACAATGGAATTTTATTTTATCACTACCATAAAAATCGTTTAATTGCAGTTTCTCTTTTTTCAAAACATTCTACACCTCTTTTTTCTGCATCATTTTTATAAGTTTTTACTGAAATTAAAAAAAAAAAAACTATATTAAAAGTAAAATAATGCCTCACCTTTTCTGTTTACATCTTTATAAAACCTTTTTTCTCATTCTAATTAACAAAAATGACTTTTATTTTGAAATTGTTTAATCACTTACATACCTAAAGAGTGAATGAAAAAGTCCCTATATGATCACAGATCTTAAACTTCTTTTTATTTCTAAATCTACGAGATTTTATGTTGCCATTTCATTTTTTATGTTTCCAATCACAGACCTCGTATCATTTTTTATGTTTCCAATCACAGACCTCGTATCATTTTTTATGTTGCCATTCCAAATCCAGTATTAAACTACCTAAAACATTTAAAGTTCATTTTTCTTCATTGCCGGAACCCTTTTTAAGTGTCTGACTGTTTAAAGGTAAGTTCTATGCTCATGTACAACCTTCTTTAAAAGCAACAGATGACAGTATCATTAATCATTTTGCCTATACAGTAGAATGTCGTTTATCCGAACATTAATTATCTAGAGCATCAAATATTCAGACCCTCCTAATGTACTTGCTACACTGATGTATATACAGTTGAATTCGCTTATAAGAGCACCATCGGGGAACAGATGAAAACTAACGCAATTATAAAAAATGACTACGTAAGCAGTAAGAGTCCGACAAACATTGATGCATTTGCTGCTGAGAGACAGTTATGGCATAGTACAAACATTAATCAGAGTTCCTGTCCTAGTGAACTACTGCTACTCAAGACAATCAGAGACCTTGCAACGAAAAAACATAGATGTTCTATGGTATAGCAAAAAATAACTTCTTGTTTCTCACAATAAAGGTAGAATTGCAATGTTGTACATCTGTTTTGTTTTTTCTTTACACACATTTCGCATTCGGATTTTGGTTATCCGAACAGTCACTTATCCGAACGAAGTTTCGTTATCGTACAACAGCAGTTCTCTGAACATTCAAGATACTGTTGCACTTAAAAACTCAAGGATGTTTACTGTTTCACTCAAACCGTTCTTCTTGTACCTAAGATCATTCGAAGTCTTTGAAATCCAATGGATGACTTAAAACAGTTCATTTGGCTTTTTTTTTAGTTCGATCTACTTTCTTCGGGTTACTATTTGTTGAGTATGGCAATAGAAGCTCGTTTTCCGGATCACTCGTGTAGTGATTATCAAACAGGAACCCAGGTGGGAGAGCTGCAGCTTAGACTGCTTCATGAAAGGTACTCCAAAAGGCATGAAGTATGTGCTACCTGGTTGCCAGATTTCCAAATAAATGCATTAAGGTTCCATTAACTGTCTACCAAGGTTGACAGCCGATGTGAATAGGATGTTAAGAATGTTTATTTAAATCTATCTTAGGATGTGCACGCTTCTGTTGTTTAAATCTATTTTTTGTTCAAACCATTTGTTAAAAGAATGTTTTAGCCTATTTTATTTACCTTCAAATTTTTATTTTCTTTCTTTTATTCTATGTAAATTGCCGAGAAATTGGCCCGCAGGCTTTCCAATCATTCACTACTCTCTCTCTTTCTCTCTTCTCTTTCCGGTCTCAATAGGAGGTATGGTGATATGCAGCTTCCCTGTCTAACCCACTCCTTCGTGTGTAGTTAATGACGTGATTGTGGACAGAATTTCAAAATGGAGGAGTAGCACATGCTGTTCTGATATTATATTTGAAATATGCCTAATTATTATTGTGTAACTCAGAGATATAATTCGGATACTAGAAAAAAGGAAAACTTAGTCATATATCCACAGATAAAACATCGAGTTTCATCCATTCCCTCCACTTTCTGAACGTAGGAAAAGAAAACTGTATTTGGATTTAGTACGAAGAGAGACACTGCCCACAGACAGGCGAAAAAAAATATGTATTGCGAGGAAGCCGCATATTGCGATATCTCCTATTGATTTGGATAATCAACATTCTACTGTACAAGAATTTTCAATTCAAACTCAAAACTATTAAAATACACAAAAAATTTCATTCAAGAGAGATGCCATTTTTATTGTCCTTGGTACAAAAGACTGCGGAGGAGCTTTGGAAGCATGAATTGCAATGCCGAAGTTGCTATCAATTTGTGTATTTACACAATCAAAAACGGAACCGTTTTTAGACATTCTGCATGGGAAACATGTTAGTGAGATCTTGCTATATGCAGAGTCGTTCAACACTAGAATCAAAAGTCTGCTTTTGACGTTAAGATTTCCAGCAGCTTACCGCTGCAGGATATGACATCTTGTTCCTCTGATTTCCTCAAAAGCAGGGAAGGGAGGACCAAAGAACAAATTTTCAATATCCCAATAAAATATTAGGTTAAATCAAAAAATGTTGATCAACACGTACTTTGATTACTGCAACATAATAGAGTCTGATCTTTCCATAGAATTTACCTTTAAGATTTGGTAATGAACAAATTAGCCTTTCTTTTATTTACTTTTGTAACGTTCTAATTTTGAATATCCCTTTTGATTTCGAAATAGAGACTTTTCCATCAACTCTTCTTACATAAGATAAAGAAAATATTTTTACTTGAATGTTACTTACAAATTTCATAACAGAAGCATACTAACTACCGTATATACTTTATACAGTGTGTTTTCAAATTCCTTTTGTAATTTTTATCTCTATTCTACTATTAAATATTGCTTGAAGAGTGGTAATTTAAAACTTTCTTTGTCATAGAATTCACCACAAATTCCAAAAATCTTCTTTTTCTACTTTCCTTTTATAATGATTTGCAAAATTGATTTTGCCTAGTTTATGCGAGAAGAATTTACACTGCCTAAAATTTTCTTACAATTAGAGCACACCATTAATCAGTCATGACTCCAAAGTTTTAGATTTTACGGCTCTTCAATTATAAATACCTGTTTTGATAATAATATGACTTCATCCTCACTCCCCATTATCCCAGGACTGCTGGGCAATCCCCCTTCTCTCAACTCCAATCCTAATGTGCAAGCAGCCGCTCTCCTTTTGTTAGCCACGCAGACGCAAATGCGACTTCAACAGGTTGGTTAAATGTTAACTCTTCTATAGCTTTTCTATTACCTTTCCATATTATACACAGTGCATTCAAAAAGTTCTGCAACTGTTTTTTTTTGTTTGTTTTTTTGTAAAAGATAGTGGTGTGACGTCTAGAGAAACTATGGAATTATTTAGGGCAGCCTATCATTTCCAGTCGTACATGATTAGTAGCAACGCTATGATGTTCTCATTTTTTTTGTTTGATGTAAAAATCAACTCTCAAGTTTTGTTTTAAATCTGGCAAAACTGCTACAGAAACGTTCCTAATGGCGCAAGCCGCAAATGGAGACGATTGCCTGAGTCGTAGCAAGGTGTTTGTATGGTATTCGTGCTTCATGAATGAGTGTGAGTTGCTGGAAGATGATCTGAGAGAGGCGTCCAGCACGAGGGTTACTGATGAAAACGTTGAAGTTGCGCAGTAACTTCCAGAGGAGTATCAAAATGCAAGTCGAAAAGACCGGTACTGTGAAAGTGTTAATCTGGTAAGTGGCTTCCGCTGCATGACAATGGGCCAGCGCATTCGTTAATTCTTGTTCATTAGTTTTTGGCAAAAGTATAAGTGACAGTCATGGAACACCGTCTGTACTTGCCTGATTTGGCTCTCGCAGATTCATGCTCTTCCCCGAGCTTAAATCCACATTAAAAGATGGCTGTTCTGAATGGGATTTCATCAGTAGACTTTCAAGGGCCTTTTGAGAGGCTGTACAAAGATAGTGCATGGTGTATTATTTTTTTTTCTACGGCATTCCCAGAAGTTTTTGAATGCAGTGTGTATTAAATCTAAATTAATTACATTTTCTAAATTTTTAGACCATTATCCTTAAATTTAGGAAGTCCATAACTCATTTGTAGCATTTACACTCATTGTGCACTGTGTTGCTATATTATATTATGGATGTAACAGTGGTTTACAGTTTGTCTCACTGAGTGTGCATGTGTGTATGGAAAACAATAAGTGAGATCTCTTTAAAAGAATGCAATATTTATTTTAATGTAAACACAAACTTCATTTTATTTTTTTATTTTTATTTTGTTGTTGTTGTTGTAGTAGTTTTTAAAATTGTGTGCATTCCAAATTTACTGAATTCTGTTTCCAATCTACTAATTTCTATTGCTCTGCCCCCCTCCCCTTTTTTTTTTTTTTTTTTTTTTAAGTTTTCCAGTGCATTATTAAATTATTTGTTTGCCACATCTCTGAACTTCATCTCATTTATCTTTATGCAACCCATCTATTAAACAAAATATGACTTAAAGTTTGAAATACTATACTCTTATTTATTGTTTGTCATTATTTATTTGAAGACAGCGCAGCTTGATCAATAAAATATCTCTTCCCTGCTTTTTTTTTTTTTTTTTTTTGTATGAGTGTGTGTGGATTTTAAGGTTTCCAGAATGGACACTAGTTTACAGCTCTTTTGGAGATTTTGGCTTACGTGTTCATTTCCAAAATTCAAATTTTTTTTTTTTTCTGAAATCGACTTAAAAATTCATGGTTCGAAAAGATAAGTTGAAATTTTGAAAAGCCTTAATTTTTTTTTTTCTAAAAATGAAGAAATGGCAGAAGCATTCATTTCATCGACCCAGCACAAGAAAAACTGATGAGAATTCTTCAATGACTGTGGATAACGACATAATCAATAAGATGACAACCTCTTGTCCACAACTGGATTTTATTCCGCATATATGTATTTCGAACTCATTGAGTTCATTATTCAATGCCAAGTGAATAATGAACTCAGTGAGTTTGAAATACGTACAGTCGTCCCTCCACAAGTCGGCAACCTCGGTTCCAGGGCCTTGGCGTCTTGTGGATTGTTCCGACTTGTAGAAATCCAACACGGTGGACACTTTTTCAAATTAAGTTAACCGTAATTAAATTAAATTAAGTTTTGTAAAGGAAAATGTAGCTGCTTATGCATGGAAGGGGTTCCTCTGTAATTGGTTGCCATTTCCAATTTCAGGGAAATAAACGGCTCGAAGAGAGCAAGATTATATTAATTTGAATCTTAATTTCTATAATTGACTTTCATAGCCCTTGAAAACGGGCTGTATGCATTAGGGGAACCATAAAATTGGTCAATTTTGCATATTTTAATTGTAATAACCGCCAACAAAAATCCCCAACTGGAAGTCATTGTCTGCCATTTTAGCTTGGTAAAAGTTGCCGGCTTGTGGAATTTTCTGACTTGTAGAATACCAACTTGCAGAGGGACAACTGTATATGCGGAATAAAATCCAGTTCTGGACAAGAGGTTGTTGTCTTATTGATCATTGAGACGAACCTTTTTTGAAAAGAAACTGGCTGCAAAGAGCCATTTTGAAGTAATTAAGGTTTTAAGGACCCCCAACAGAAATTTTTTTTTTCTTTTTTTACTCAGTTTCATGACAATTTATTTTCATATGAATTAATTACAAATACCAAATTAATCTGTCAATAGTGTGAAGCGCCTTTCTCGTAAAATGGCCACACAATTAAAAAATACACATAGAAAATTCCTCAGCATACTCAGTTAGTGCGAAAAACCATGCTATTGCACTGAATCTATGGTTATAGGAATGAATGGCTGGCTATTTCGTTCTCAGGTGAAAAGGAAAAGGGGGAGGGAAACAAGAAACCCTGAAAATTTTTGGGGTTTCGGAATTCGATTATGTATGCACACATTCTTATAATGAACAATGTTCAGGATGTCAAAGAACAGCTAGTGCACTAGACATTTAAAACTGATAAAATCCGTGACCTGATTTTGCATATTGCTGAATAAAAGTGCGTGAAATTGAGAGAGTGTGAGTATCTCTTATTGAACAGATGGTTTAAAAAACCTTCTGCAAGATAGGTAATGCATCTGTTCAATCCAGAGCAAAAATGCATTTCAGCTTGAATCTCAGTCGATTGGACATGGTGAAGAAAGTAACTTCCAGGAGGATACCAAGAAGCTGGGGAAACGTTGGATCAAATGTGTTCAGCTTTGAGAGGATCAAATTGAACTTAGATTAAATTTGTTTTCATTATCATTCTGGAAACTTTGATATCCACCTTCTTGACATACAAAGTCATTATGTTAACACCAAGAAGTTGCAATTAAATTCAATGAAATCAACAGAAAAATCAATAGTTATAGCCTGATTAAATAATAAACACAAACATTAACTTAAAACAAAAGATGGTGGTCCTCTTGTAAAATACATTAGCAATTACAAATTTATTTCTGGACTTGGTTTGGATACTGTTTTATCCTTTCTTATAGAGAGAATTATCTGCATTCGTACCGTATAGACGCGCTTTGACCGGCATGCCGTATATTATCGAGGATGACCAGGGGGCCGTAAAACCCCGTTTTATACGGCATGCCGGAAAATTCGAGACAGAAAATTGAGTTTCCCCCTCACTAGTAGGCGCTTGTTGTTTCTTCAGTTTGACAATGGCTGATGATTTAAATTCTGGGGCAATTACCAGTAACCCTTCTACTGATATAAATGACGACAACAGGACAGACTGGAACTCGACAGACTGTGAAATTAGTGATACTGATCGTTCAGATGACGAATAACTTTTCCTGTTTTTATTTTCATTTTCTTGTTTTGTTTGGTGATATTTGGATTGCTTGCATATGTCAAGCGTGATCTCATTGTATTTAGCATTGTTTTCTCACTTTCAGAATGTTCCTTCTGTTTGACTAAATTTGTAATATTTGTAAGCTGCATATCAACGCAGCTAATATTATATATGCCCATAAACTTTTAATATAATCATCCTACGTTCGACCTAAACAAGAATAAACTTCGTAATTTGACGTTACTTTGCAACGCAACACTTTGTTTATAAACACAATGTAATTAATAATTATCGAAAAAATATTCACATTTTGCGGCCCTCTTCACTTTTTTCCGGCATGCCGGTTTAGGAACCAGAAAAAGGAGACAGGAAATTTGGTGAACCTCAGATTTTCCGGCATGCCGGTAAAAGCGCGTCTATACGGTAAATATATCAGCATTCTCTCTCCTGATCATTGACTAACGACGAAGTAGGTTCAAAAAAAAGTATGAGACACAGCATATTTTAAGCACTCTGGCCTTTGAAGTAAAGCTCTTTGGCACAACGTTCATTCATTTTGTCGAAGGTCGGCTGTAAATCTTTGTTTGCCACCTTCTTCAGAGCTTTCATCACAGATCCAAAGATATGGATGTTTGTGGCGAATGGCATCAACCAGGCGTTGCAGAATGTCCACGTACATTTCTTTGTTAACTGGTTGACCTTCCAGTCTGAATTTGTGGTGGGCTATTCCTTTTAAATTACAAAAAAAAAAAAAATGCACAAGCATGACCTTTCCTGTGGAGCATTCAGCATGGAACTTCTGTGATCGGGGGGAACGAGCTTCCATATGGGTGATTGTCTTTTTGTTTGAGGATCGTAAAGAAATCACCATGTTTAATTGTCCATATTGATTCACCGTAACAGACTGGGATCAACTGAATGTGACATGCTCATCACACAAAGCTGCACATGTAGCACGTGTTTGATCACGTGCAGGGACACAGTGATTTATTTCAATTTGCAACAATATGTTGGTGCACAAAACTGAAAGGCCTCGAGATCGTAAAAAGATCAGGAACTTTTTGAACCTACCTCGTATATTAATAAGTAGTTTTCTGTCAAATAGTGAAGTAAAACCATTGCAATACATTAAATATCTATATTAATGGCATTACACATCGGAAGCTGTAGCACTTTCTCATTACTAGAATTAGTACTCTATATTATAGAAAATAATCTTGCATAGATTAGCTACCTTTCCGAGATTTGTAGTTGACATGCAGTGTAATTAGATATTGATGCACTCATTCTCCTTTCATAAAGCAATACCAAATTTATTGCCTTATATACAAATTTCAGTATCAACAACAGAAGTGTTTATATACATTCTTATAATATTTTGCAAATTTTTAATCACACTGACAGTTAAAACTGAGTTCTCTCTGATTCACCGCAACCCCAGCATTTGTGTCGATTATTTATGTACAGTGGTTAGATGTTATTTTTGCTTCACTGGAATCTTGAAATTTGTTAAGCTACTATTACAACATAATCATCCATCTCCCTGATTGGCATCTTTGTGTTTGTAAATGTATTATTCTGAATGCGAGGAACGTCCAGAAAGTAAAGAACGATTGGGTGTATCACAACAAAAAACAAAAGATATCACAACAAAATTTTATTTACAACAATGCTAAACCTAACCCTATCTTTCTGCATAATCGCCATTGAGGCACTTTTCATAACGAGATGTTTTACTCATCTGAAACCATGAAGTTACGTTTCGTCACGTTGGATGTGTGTTCCCCGGAGAAACCCCTTCATTTTTGGGACTGTAAGGAGGATGTTTCAAAAACATCCCACTAAAACATTGCAATTCTTGTTGTGTTGCTGAACGAGGCCGAATGTTGTCATGAATCAACACACTCCTTGCAGACAACATTCCACATCTCGTTAAGTAGCGGAAGAATGGAGCTACTTATTGTTTTCACAATGTCCATCTGTCTGTTTGTCCCCTTCATAATTTCAGCATTTTTTTGAAATAGAAGGTTGAAATTCGAATTGTAGTTTACTATGGGCATGTGCACCTTGACTATTTAGTTTGGTTTTGATTGGCCCGCTGGGGTCGGAGTTTCGGGGGTGGAAATTGGAGGGGACCAAAAGTTCTACGTGTATTTATGCACATAAAGGAGTGAAATTCGGTATGCAGATTCCTGTAAGCAAGATCATCGTTACTGTAAAGTTTAGGCCAAATTGTCCCAATAGGGTCGGAGTTGTGGGGAGTGGCAGTCACTTGGTCTTTAGAACTATGACAACATGTGGCATGTGATATATCATTCGATCGGAAATGATGAGAAACGAAAGAAGATAGAGCTCTTTTTCATTTTCTAAATATTTTCGAGAAAATCAATTTTTCGATTTAAAAAATGGGGGGAGGTTAAAAAGTGCAGATAAAAGGGTAAAAATAGATGACCTCAGCGCTTCCGCTACTTTCCTGTACCTTCCTCGGGAGGATTAATTTCTCGTTTTGGATAGCGCTTTCTGAAGTTGCTTTACTGGTTTTTGAAGGAGAATGCGGGTGATGTTGGATTCAGTCATTGGCATTGAAAAACTTGTCTCATTATGAGAAGCGCCTCAATGGCGATTATGTAGAAAGGTAGTGTTAGGTTTAGTATTGTTGCGAATAAAGTTTTGTTTTATCTTCTGTTTTTGGTTGAGCCACACCCAGTCATTATTTACTTCCTGGACGGCCCAGTCATAATATTGCTTTTGTATACGCATTGTAGCATTGCCTTTAGTCTTTTAATTTTCTCAAGGTAAGCTTAAAATATTTTCACAGATGTGCATCTGTTAATGAATGCTTTCAGACGGTAAGGGAATTTTATCCTAAAGTACTGTATTGCCATTTTGGGTTATTTCATAGATCCACCTGGAGTATAATTTCAGCTTAAATAGCAAATAATTGTTTTTTATTATTATTGCTTTTCTTTCCTTTCAAACAATTGAAAGAATATCTCCAAAATAAAAGGTTTTTGCCAACACAATGCACAATGCTATTGAAAACGAATTTCAAAGTAGCCATGTAGGTTGGTTTCCATAAAATATAATTATACACTACTCCATCTTTTAGCATGTAGTAGACTCCATCTTATCGAGCCACTGCAAGACTGGATTTCTGGCTGGATAAATGAATGATTAGACTTATGCACCGTCGACTAGTTGCCAATAATCAGAAACAAAAGAAAACTGAAAGCGGGAGACCGATTGGGTAAACAAAAAGCCGCTACCATTTGTATCTCTCTCATTCGTTCTCGCCTTCATATTGACGTTCAAGATGGACGTAGAGGATGCAGTTGCTGAATGATATTATTTAAAAAAAAAAATAAGGAAAAAAGGAAATATTGGGTACACCCCATTACAAGGACGCGGAATGTTCCAAATGTTTTTGAGGACTTGCGAAACCATGAAAATAATTTAAAATTAAATGTGACATGGGGGATAATGACAAAGTCCAAGAAAAAGCGAGATCTCATGCAAAATGCTATTGCGGGGCCTATTTTCATAAATATTCGGTATCGTGATAAATTAAAGCGTGGGACTTCGAAAACATTTGGGCTGGCTGTGAATGTTTATTTCACAGATATAAACAAAAAAACACGATCAGGAAGGGATGGTTGCTCACACATTGCGTAGATATCAGTAGAAGCAAGTCACCCCAGCGGCTGCACAACTTCCCAGTTTCCGAATGCCCTCCGGCATTTGACAGGTTGCCGAAACCACGTGCATAAACAATAACTGTTCGAGGTTGCTGGCAACCAGTTGACAGTGCATACGAGGCCTTAGGTAATCTAAAAATATATTCTCAAATTAATTTTACATAGCTGACCATTGCAGATGCTAAACAGCACAGGCTAATCTTAAATCTTAAGATTTGTGTTATCTGTGGTTTAATAAAATTTCCAGTACAGAAAGAATGTGTAGCGATTTCCATGACCAGCAATATTTTTAATCCCATTTTCCTGCCATTGACATCAGAAATCTGATTTGCAGAAGAATCTGCAAGAAAATGCAGCTGTTAAAGCATGGCTGGGTAAGAGGGGATCTACCACCTACTTATTTCACGATAACATAATTATGTAGTTTTCCTTAGTATTCTCCATCTGCAATTACCTAATTAATTATGAGTCAAAACTAGATAAAGGTAAGTATAGGAATTAAATTTCCATTGTAACAACTCGAGATAATAGAAATCTCAAGAGGCAGTTCATGTTGCTCCCCGACAGACATAATCTGAAAATCAGGGTTAATGAACCAAATAAAATGACCATAAAAAAAGGTTAAGAAATGCCGGTATATAAGGAAATGCCTTTATATTAAGCTATATTTACCTGCATTTAATTATACTTGTTTAGTATATAATTCCTTTAATATATGTGATTACCAAGCACAAATGATTTGAAAAATTGTTATAAGGTTTTTGAATGATTTCTGCTCTGCTTTAAAATATTATTTGAACAAGTTACAGTCGACACCACAAATAAGAGCTCCAGATAAAATATCTTTCCACTTATTAGAGCCCGTTTTTCCTGAATTTTTTTTTTTCTATTTTAAGCCAATCTTTCTCTGCTTGAAAGAGCTTTGGATATAACACTGCCCCGCTTGAAAGAACTGAATTTTCCCTCATTTTTCTCTATTAGATTTCACCTGGAGGTTTGTGGACTGAAAACACGTGGAAACTCAATCCGCGCACAAAAGCAGACCTTTTCCACAAAATTGAGGCATTTCATATTCGCGTGCAAACGTTGCGTATTCACACTGCAAGAGCTGCAGAAGCGCATTTTATCATTTCAAGAGGGTCTTGAAATCTTACGGAACCACTTTGGCTTTAGCCAATCAGGAAGGAAGTGAATTGCAAAGCATGCAGGGGGAATCTTAAGCGGGAGAAGATAAAAATTTCAATAATACTAAAATAAAAATCATAAATTGACGCAGATTTCTTCGCTCGATGAGCAGCAATAGCATTTCATGAGCGGACTCAATTTTGCAAAAGAGGATAGTACTTAGGGGAACCAATCAGAAGACAGCTTATGAGGAAAAGATTTTATTCTGAAATGTTATCTGGGAGGCCTTGGTACTGCTCCAACCAGCCCTAAGGACATGTAGATAGCGTAATGCTTCCAAGTACATAGCAGGTTCGAATTCAGGCTGTGGAATTTTCTTTCCTATTTTCATGATTTCTTTCTAATTTGTTTACTTAAAAATATCGCTAACAAATTTGGAAGTTTACAAATAATTAGGATTAGCATTGAAACATTAAGCATTAGCTCTCTCTCTGTAACGTCTCCTGATTCTATTGAAGTATCAGGAGAAAGTAATGAATCACCAGTGCTTGCATCTGATTGGTTTCCACTCTGACCCGAAGAAAGGTCGGTGGTCTTCTTTTATGAAAAAACAGTATAATAAACATTAGATTTCTGTGCTTGCAAGTTAGCGGGTTTACTTTTTGTCTTCACTTAAGGGAGTGTATCTTTTGTTGTGACGTTTAATCATAGGCCTCTTTGCATAACTTATTCTACTGTTGTAGATTTTCTATTAATACATGTAATTTATTGGGGCAAAAAAATAAATAAATAAATAAATAAAATTAAAAGGGAAGACCACGGATAATCAAGAGTTTACCGTATCACATAAAATTATATTTTGAATTATATCATAAAATTTAAGTTAAATGAAGACAGTTTCCTGATGTTCTTTTTAGAAAACATGGCTTTTTGCTTATAACAACCGTTTTTCATTTTCCTGACTGGGCTCTTTTAAGTGGAGTCGACTGTATTAGGAAACTAATTGTGGAAGGAAATGAACTTTAAAGAAAATGGGCATCTTAAATGAAAAACGACAAATGAAAGAAATACTGGATACATATTTTGAATAAAGAAGTTTTACATTTTGATATATATTTCTGGCATTTCTTTCGTTTATCTTTATGGATTTGAGATTTCCACTTTCTTTAAAAAAAAAAATAAAAAAAAATCTCTAATAACTTTTCTTATGATTTTCTTTCTCAAATCTACTTAGATATCATTGGAGCTAATGCAATACATGTAGGGTATCTATATATTTTAAAGTCTAAAAGTAATGGTTCATTGCTCTTCCTATTTAGCCATCATTGATGGGGAATCCTTTCCTATTAAGCCAGCTTCAAAATTTGGTCCGGCAAGATAATTCAAGAGTGGTAAGCTATAGTCACATTACAGAATTTCTTATTTGTATTTAGAATTTCAAAATATTCATATTGAACATCTTTAATCATTTACCCTTAATCTGGATTCCAGAAATATTGATTTGATCTGTATTAAAATTGGATATACCATATATACAGGGTGAATACAAAATATAGCTTACAAACAGTCACACTGCACAAGGAAAACTGAATGTTGATATTTCCACCATGTAAAGCATGCAAATCAAAAAATTAACATAAATTACCATACTCACGTTCACTTTCATGCGGAAAAGCAAATAAAAGGCATGTTTCAGCACACAGAAGACAGAACAATTCCAGGATGGCAAGCTACACTGTTCCGGAAATGGTCAACATGATCTTCTGCTACAAACGGTTCACCACGTGATTGTGGGTGATTGGTTGGTCCAATTTGGATGATTTTTTTTTGTTTTGTTTGTTTTTTTTATGCTGAACAAGTTTGCAATTGGGTTTTTTTCTCTATCCCTTACGGTTTTTGAGATAAATTTTGAATGTGTCCTAATTTGCATATTTGGGATGATGGAAAGTGCACCATGGGATAGGCCACCCACAACTTCCTATTCATTGGATTCATCAAAATTGACATAAGTGCTTCGGTTCAAAAAATAAAAGGGGGGTTCAGACTTTTGTATTCACCCTGTATATATATATTTTGCTTTTTTTTTTTTTTTTTTTTTCTGGAGAGAAACTTTAATCTGTAACCATAAGAGCTTAAATTGTACAAGGGAAAGCCATCGAATAAAGGCAATTTTGTGTAATGTTTTAATACATAGAGATTATGAGGGGCGGTCATAAAGCCATTACCATCAGTCATTCTCCACATAAGCACCTCGCAAGGCCACAAACTTTTCCCAACAATGGATGGCTTGGTGGATGCCACTTTTATAGAACACCTCATTTTGGCTTTTGAGGAACTGCTCCACGTCGAAGATGACCCTGTCGTCGTCTTGGAAATGCCATCCACGAAGCAGGTTCTTCAGGCGAGGGAAGAGAAAGAAGTCACTCGGGGCTAGGTCGGGTGATTATGGCAGATGGGGCAGTATTTAAAACCCCAGCTCCGCTGCAACACACATGGTCTCGTGCGGAATGAGCGGACATGTTGTTGTGCAGAAGTCTGGGTCTGATATTTGTTCTACGGTGATACGGCGGGCTGAGAGGGTTATCTCCAATAAGACTCCATAAGGCCCGTGCTGTCAGCGCTTGGTTTCCAGAGAATAATGTTCAGGAACTTTAGCGGCCTGTTGAACATCTTTGGGATGAATTGGAGCGTCAGATTCGTGCGCATCTGATGCGACCGAAATCGTGCATCCAACTTGTGCAGGCTTTGAAGGATGAGTGAGCATACCATGGCCTCTTTCCTTCATTGTTTAGATGGCCGAGCTTAACCGTATTTCGAGAGAGGACTACGTATGTCCAGTTTTACAGGGCTTTTACAGCTGCTGTCAGAAGTGTGTCATCTTAAATGGAGATTACTTTGAATGGCAGTAACAAATGTTTTGCCATATAATTTGTACATGCCTTTCGATTCTAAATCATTTCCCCGAACTTTATGGTCACAGGTTGTATTTTTATTAACATTAATTGTTTGGTTAAGTTACCATTTGTAGTGTAAAGATTGTTTTCTCTGTTGAAGTTTAAAAAAGGTTTTATTTTATTAACATTCTAGGTTTCTCAGGGAGGAAATTTAGCTACAAACGAAGGGCTGCAGTCGTTAATGAAGCAGCTAGGAGTAAACACTTCAGGGACTGCGGGTACTTCTGGATTTGGAATGCCTGTTTCTCCGCAGGCCAACAAAGCACCCATGGTCCAAACTCAGTCTTTTGGGCAAGCCATGAGAAACATGGATGAGATGACGGCGTTGTCACATTCAAGACCAGGAAGAGAATTCCCCCAAATGAATAATCATGGATTTCCCAAATCCAACAAGGCGGCACTTTTGCCTAATCCAGGCGAGTTTGAAGCACCGAAAGGATTATTGCCAACACCCAGTGAAATGCCACCATCATCTTGGTCACCCCCTGAAATGGATTCACATTCCAATTCTAATTCGCAATGGGAACACCAGCAATCTTTTCCAGACTGTAATCGAAATTCAATGTACAATGACAATAGAATGAAAACCAGTTCTGAGAACAGTTGTGGTTTTGGTGAGAGTTCAATCAAAAACGGATCATTTCCCACAAGAACCTCCCTTTTAGGTGACCGGCCAAAGAATTTCAACGGTGTACATACCAAAATGCCTCTTCTTGGCGAAAAGCCGTCTACCAATGTAAATTTATCGCCAGCATCCAGTATTTCGTCGTTGCCCGGAGAGGTAGCAGAAATCGGCAACTCGTTCTATGCTTCGTTAATGCCAAACGATTCTCCCGGGATGAATAAGTATAATGCTTCTCACATGAGCAATGGTGGATCCGGATTTACCGTCTCCCATCATGTAAATAACGATTCTTTGCAAAACAAAGGAACGAAAATGCCTCAGACTTCAGTGTACGGTTTTGCAAACAGGAGTAACTCTTCGAGTCCATTGGCTAACAGCTTGTTGCCATCCCCTGGAGTGAAAAGTGGATTTAATTATAACAGAAATAATTCTTTTACCTCATCAAATTCTGGTGCCCCGAACATCATTCCTGCAAGTCCCAATAGCTTTGACCCTAATAACTTGAGCCAGTTAAATAGTCAGCTGGAGAAACTCGGTAATAACCCGTTGATAAACTTGCTTCTCCAGGCGGCTCAAACAAACAATGTGCTTCCTTCTCAGAATAGTGAAAGAAATGATGTTAATAGTGAAATGTTTGATGGTATTAATAGACAAGTGTCAAAACCCAATAGTGCTTTTCCTGTAGCAGACAATTCTTTCCTTAATCCAGGAAATTACAATTCTGGCTTAGGATCCAATGAATTTTCTTCTTCTTCTTCCAAGCCTTCTCTTTTGGGTTGCCCTCCAGCACAGAATGATTACATGGATTCCAGGTACACTTCTTTCACTCCAAATGGTAGCCAAAAGAGTTCGTTGTTGGGTGATTATCCTACTTCTTGTGGGTCATCGAATATGAATTATTCCTCCCATAGAAAGGTAAGTGTATTTTTTTTTTTTTTTTTTTTTTTTTTTTAATACTGTAGCAACTTACTGAAATGTTGAACTGTTTGACAATTTTTCCATAATTTAATAACTTAAAGGTAAACTACACACCCAAAACAACTTTGTTTAAAATGAAAGATGAAGGTCTCAATAACGACGTAGCATGTATAAAAATTTTCATTTCAAACTCAAAATTGATAAAATATATAAAAAAACTTTCATTTTTTCCCTCCCCCTTCGATCGATACTGGCGCCATGTTTCTGCAACTGTTACTTCACAAGTTGCCGAGAAGTGCGATGGAGTTTTGAATTCGTGACGTCACACATTGGATGCTATCGGTTAGTAGTCAGTTGGGCATCGCAATGGGCTATGAATATGAAACAAGAGCGATAGTGACGACTGTGATTTTGATAACAGTGACAACGATTTTGATATACAAGGGCTGTTAGCAGAATTAAATGCTACTGCTATTTCTGCGATATACAGCCCTATGCATTAAACTGTGAAACAGGATCTTCTGCTTGCTGCGTCGGCGTGTGCACATTAGGGTGGCGTGTGCCCTACACAGCAGATAGGCCTACTTCATTCCTTCGGCGTTTAGCACATGCGGTCGTTGTTTTTGAAAAATGCCAGGCCCGTTTAGAGTTGGAAGAGCATCTAGTTCCACCTTATACGTGAATCTAGTTTCAGCGTATTTCTTGTTTGAATTGATACTGAATTTAAAACTGCGGACGTGTAGACAAAGCAAGACACTTCGAAATGAGCACACGATGCTGTTTGGAATTGGATACCAGTTCCCTCGCTGTCAAAAACTAATCCACCGTTTTTAATCGATTCTGATTGTGGAAATCTATGAAACGTGAAATTTCTATCCGACTGTCTATTTACACATCCAAACAGAGAACAAATTGAAGGCATACCAACATAAAACAGGTTAGCAAAATCTTACAATATGTAGAATCGTTCTGAGCAACTAGAATCTCGGCGACGAAATTCCCCGAGGTTCTTGCGGCAGGAAATGAAGCCTTGTTCCGCCGTGTTCTCTAGAGAACGGATGGGAAGATCCCACGCCAATTTTCAATTTTCCGAGGCATTTTTCTTAATAAATATTAGGAAAAATCGAAAAATTTTGAATGATATATACTCTTATTAACCTGGATTAATGTTATGATGCAAAAAAAATAAAGTCGATTTTTTCCGTGGAGTTTACTTTTAACGCCACTTGAAACACATGTACAGGGTTATTTAAAAAAGAATGAACCAATTTCCAAGCCTATTTCTCAGTGCTCAAGCAACTTCACAGAATAAGTCGCATACAATTGCAAAGAGCGGGTTTCTAAGTGTTGAATATTAGCTACCAGAGTGCTCTGGCTGTTTCCTTGCCCCCCACAGTTGCCAGTTGCCAACACTTTGTTGCCCTCAGTTGCATAAAGTATTCCCAACTTAGTGGATTTTCCAAATAAATTTAGTGGATTCTACATCAAATTGTGCAAAAATCCATTAACATCTGCCGTTTTAGTTCCGCCACTACCAATGAACCTGGATGACCTTAAACATCGGATAATAACGGTGATCAACTCTGTGGATAAGGTTACCAGACATCCTCTTTTACCCGGACATGTCTTCTTTTTAGTGTCTTAAAAATATTCCTGTCTGGTTATTAGGAAAATGGGGAAATGTCCTCTTTCTCTGTCATGACCTGAACCATTACGTACAAGGGTAAATCAAAAAGTAAGTTACACTCAGCACCATCTGTGGTCGAGGAGCGCCGACATCATTCGCCGTTTTTAAGGATGTTGCCTGTATAATTGTAACGTGGCATGATCCCACATGTTCACGTGTTTACAGTGTACGCAAGAGTATTATTGTCATGGCACAGCAACTGGTTGTACACTCCAAGTTGTAGATTCGCAGAACAATCCGTTTCTTGTGGGTGAAAGGCTTAAATTGCACTGAAATCCATAAGGAAATTTGCAGTGTTTACGGGGATAATGTGATTTCTCGTCCTGCAATTGTGAAGTGGTGCCAGCAGTTCAAAACTGGGCGCTCAGATTTGACGGATGAACACCGCGCAGGAAGACCATCCACGTCCAACACTCCCGAACACACTTCTGGACAATTGACGAATCAGAATTAAAGAAATCGCCAGAACGCTTAGCGTTTCTTATGGGAGTGTGCACTCGAGTATTCACGACGACCTTGGATTCAGAAAATTGTGGGCCAGCTGTGTTCCATGACAGCTCACGGACCATCACAAAAAACAGTTTCCTGTAGTCTTTGGCTCTCCTGCAATTATATTCCACCGAAGGGGGAGACACGTTTTTGTGTCGAATCATCACGGGGGACGAATCCTGGTTTCACCATTTCATCCCTGAAACCAGTCATCTATGGAATGGAAGCACGGGAACTCCCCAACCACAAAAAAGTTCAAGGTTGTTCCATCTATGAGGAAAGTCATTTTAATGAACGACCTAATGTTATGGGCTAATGTTATGTTAAAGTTTGGGCTAAATTGTCCCAATGGGGTCAGGGTTGTGAAAAAGTAACAATCGCCTGGTTTTTAGAACGATTAACGTTTTTAAATGGCAACATACGGCATGTGATATACCATTTGATCAGAGATACTGAAAACGAAAGAAGATACAGAGCTCTTTTACATTTTCTAAGTACAGTCTAACCCAGTTAACACGAATCGTTAGGGGACCGAGCAAAAATTTTATACAAAACCGCTTAACATGAACAAATTTTTTTCAAATTCTCAAATCTAAGCCGTATTTTCTTTTTTTTATTAAATTTGGCATTATTTTTCTCGAATTTTCATCGGAAATAAATGTTCAATAGGCAACTCTGTACATAAGAGCCACTCCGCATAGAACAGCCACTTTTCATTTCTCTCTACCGTATTAACAGGGGGATGGGACCAAGAGTTTCGTTCGTGTTAACTGGGTTATACTGTACTATGTTCGAGAAAATCAATTTTTTTGATAATCCACGGGGGTTAAAAAAGCGCAAAGTTGACTTTTAGTAACTGCGAGCACTGCGTGCAGTGCAGTGAAGCATCTCTCAGAGACACCCAAATGAACAACTCATTCATAGCAACTGTTTCGTATCCGCCCTGCAGTGATGCATCACTCAAAGACGCTGCTGTTGACCCATAATTTTGCAGCATTTTACTCTGAAGTTACTAATTATTACTAGAAATTAATAAAGTTTATTTATAATTCGTCAATATTTAACAATAATCAATTAATGTTATTGAAACGCTTAGTATAAGAATTTACAAAATTATTACTAATTAATAACTGATTTAAACATTTGATATATTAAAAAAATATTACTAAATTGCAAAAAAAAAGTTGAATGGGTCTTGTATGATTTTATTTGCGTAAAGTGACGGTCCTTTAAGTTCACACAAACGAAATGCGTGTTTCCATGTTTGTAAGATTACCAACAATTAAAACGCTCTTTACTCATTTCTTAATCGTATAATTTCATACGTTTAATACCAAATAAGTAAATAACCTAAATGTGTAAACACGGAGTTTCTTTGTGTGGTTATGATTTTATTCCCATAAACGGCCGTCATTTTACGCAAATAAATACTAAAAACAAAAACCATATCGTATAAATAATAATAATAATAATAATAATAATAATAATAATAGGTAACAACAACAGGGAATAACCCACCAAATAAACTGGAAGGCCAAGCCAGTTCAATTCAGTTCATGTTCACACAGCCAATTCACGCCAACACGGAACTACAATATCGAGCAAATAGAATGAGAGTTACAAGATAACCATAAATACAACCATAATCACAAAGGCAGGATAGTAACATGACGAGGAAAATTAATTAAAAAAATAAATAACATCAGAATTCTCATTGTATAGTTTTTGAATTCTGAACATTGTATCCCGACGAAATTCTTCTCTGAGTTTAATAGGAGGCCAAAGCTTCATCACGGGCTTCCTCGTAGTATGGAACGGTACTCGGATGAATATGGACTCGAGAAGGTTCGGAGCATCCATCTTCCCTACTAAAATATTCTTAAGAAAGGCAAAATCAATCTTCATTCTAATGTCTGAGAGTGCACACAGATCTGAAGGTACATCAAAATTCGGGAATTTCCGCTTCAGAAACCGGAGAAAAACATTTTGCACCCTATCCAGTTTACAAGACTGTATATTTGAACCCCCATTCTATATAACAGAAGAGTAGGACAAAATGGGTAAAACTAGACTCCGATTGAGCCGAACAAATGTAGAAGGGCACCGAAAATCGGCTCCATTGCGCACAGTGGTACCAAGAGCTCTGTAAGCCTTCAGACGAACAGTCAACATGAGAATTATAGGAAAGTGTGCTATCAACGATTACGCCAAGATCACGGACACAGAGCTTGGCAACTTGCACATTTCCACAAAAAGAACTCGACAAAATTGTTTTGTTTTTTTTTGTCACATTTGGTTGCATTATTTGCAAGATCATTCTACTCTCACCAATGACATCTTTATATATAAAAATTCAGGTTCAGGGTGTGTCTGTAAATGTTCTAAAAACTTTTGAACCACTTATCCGATTGAGCTCATATTCGCACCATATGTTCGTTAGGTTCAGAGTAAGGTTTACATGTCCCCAAAGGGAGGGGGGTGGGAGTAAATATAATATATCTTGATTTATGTTCGTTTGTTTCCTCAAGAGATGGCACAAGGGAAACTCCATTAAAATTTCATCAAAGAAATGGACCAAGCAACGCCTATACTATAAATTTCCTGCTGAAGCAGGTGAGCATTAAGACAATTATTACGTTACCAAAAAGTTTCACATCATCTGCATACATCAATATATGGGAGTTTCTAATCACGGGGAGGTCAGCAGTGAAGATAACAAATAATAAAGGCCCAAGGACAGGATCCTGTGGAACACCACAGAGAGGCCTATAGTAGTAGCCTATAGGACAATGATGAATGATGTCATATATATACAACAAACTGTCGATCCAACAGGAAAGAGCGCATTATCCGAAGGAGTCCATCAACAATCCCATACGCACGCAATTTTTTAATTAGTAACTCGTGATTGACAGTCGAACGCCATTTGCATATCAAAGTAGACCACGTCAAGTTGCTGGCAGTGGTCAAGAGCATCCTGAGCATGAGTGGTGAGAGGTACAAGATTACTCACAACGGAATGTTGAGGAATGAAACCATGTTAATACGCAGGAACATGAGGAAGGACATGTTGTAGAAGATATTTATGAACGATATTATCAAAGACTTTGGGAGTGGGTGGAAGGATAGAGATCGGTCTATAGCTAGCAATTTCAGTCTGTTTGGCAGAACCACCCTTAAAGGCAGGAACCACAACCGCACTCTTCCTTATTTTAGGATAGTGGCCAGCTTTTAGACACAAATTAAAGATGCACCTAAGAGGGATAATTATGATATCTCGAAAGCCTTTGAGAATAAAGGAAGGACCCTCTGTTGGAGAATTGCAAGGCTTGGCCCGTAATCTATTAATGCCATAGGCAACATCTCTATCAGGGAACTCCGTTAAGATGAGGTTATCAATAGGGGGACAATAGGTAGATAGTTCTCCGAGAATGTGTTGAAAGAA
Source organism: Rhysida immarginata (assembly GCA_023313115.1). NCBI lineage: Eukaryota > Metazoa > Arthropoda > Chilopoda > Scolopendromorpha > Scolopendridae > Rhysida > Rhysida immarginata. The sequence goes on along the minus strand of JAHWFO010009452.1, from coordinate 41,003 downwards.
GTAGAGACAGTTTCACTGAAATGCTGGGCAAAACAGTTACTAATATCCAATCCACCAGTAATGGTAAGACCAGCAGAGGTAGTGATAGTAATTATAGCATGTCGATCCTTTCTTTTGGAGTAGTAGTGAATCTGGTTATTTTTTTTATTACGGGAGTTATTCGTACATTCGCTACATGGCCTTACGCCGCAAATATGAAAATGTTGATAATGGATAGATCATAGCATAGCCACCGTATATGTAAACAGTAACAAAGACCCCAAGTATCAAATTTATTAAAGAAAAGCTGATGGATTATTTAAACATGATGCCTCAGATGTTAAAATGTTACAATACAGATGTTAAATGCGTTTAAATAAATAATAAATGAAAATAGGAAAGAAAAAGAAAATTCCAGTCTGGGATCGCGATGCTCTAAGCAATTAAGTCATTGTTGACTGTAATGTAGGCTCGTGGCTTAATTTTTCATTTATCACTTAAATTTAATGTCATATTCACCCGGATGTATGACAATAATGAAAATATGTTGTGTAAATTTTATGGCCAACGCCATCACCAAGTAATTAATTCAATAAATTAATATTAGAAAATAAATTTAAAAAAAGACCCCCCCCCCTCTCCAAATACGAAAATAAAAACTCTAGTAAATTCTGATAAAAAACCCAGCTATTTTTCAAATAATTCAATAAAATAATGTATAAATTATAAAAAGTCAGATAAAAATTAAGGTTTATTTCTGGGATTTGTCCTCATTTGTGCTATTACTCTAGGAGTTTTGACCGGTGGGGTTTTTGCAGGATCCTACTTCAAACAAATCACAATCAAACAGATCGCGACCTAGTATTACTTAAGATATACAGATCGCGACAGAGTATATACAGAATTCATTTATGTGATACAAGACCCACTCAACTTATTTTTTTGCAATTTAGTAATTTTTTTTAATATGTCAAATGTTTAAATCTGTTATTAATTAGTAATAATTTTGTAAATTCTTATACTAAGCGTTTCAATAAAATTAACTGATTATTGTTGAATATTTATGAATTAAAATAAATTTTATTAATTTCTAATAGTAATTATAACTTTAGAGCAAAATGCTGCGAAATTATGGGTCAACAGTGGCGTCTTTAAGTGATGCTTCACTGCAGGGCGGACACGAGTAAGTTGCCATGAATGAGTTGTTCATTTGGGTGTCTCTGAGGGATGCTTCTCTGCAGTGCATGCAGTGCTCGTGGTTACTAAAAGTCAACTCTGCCGCCTTACGTGTTTCGACATACCATCATCGTCAGAGGCTAACAATGTTACAAGGAAAACCTGGAAAACGGTGCCCCTTATATATCCCCCTTTATTTCACGGAACTAATGGTAGGCTCATCTGATGCGCTGACCTGAGGTAGAGCTCTTCCGGTCGTCTAGTCCAATTAGGAAATCTATGAGGCCCTCTCTCTCGAAAACTGTTTGGTTGTTGAGGAGGGTGCTGTTCGAACATTTTGATCTCCACATCTCCATCTCCTCGTGCATAAGTATCTCTATCCTTCCCTCTCCAAAGTATGTTCATACAGGCGTCGATGTCTACCATTCGATGTTTTGCTGCGATCAGATGGTCCGCTAATGCCAATCTCCCATCTCGATTGACCCATGCCCTCCTATGCTCACGAAATCTTTTGTAGAAGGACTGGGATGTGGATCCGATGTAGAAGGCTTCGCAGTCCGGGCATTGCAGCTTGTATGGGTCGTCTCCATGTTTTTGTTTTGTCGGGTTTAGTACGTGCTTGGAATTATGTGTGGAGGAAACACAATCTGCATGTAGGGGTGGACATGGTCCGAAAGGACAGATGTGTACTTCCATTGATCCAAGATGCAGTCCACAATAGTGATGTTTTTACCGGTATTGCACGTTTGGAATGCTATTCCAATGGCTTGCTCGCAGGATATGCTTGCCAATCGGTAGGTGCCTTCTCCAAAATATGTAAAGGTGGTGTAGTCCGTGGGTCTGGTGTGTTGCCCTTGTTCTGTGTTTGATAGTGTCCTGTTTGTTTCCTTGAAGATGTCATTGACAACCCTTCTGGGGATTTAATGGAGATAAGGAGATCAAAACTTTCGAACAGCACCCTCCTCAACAACCAAACATCTTTCGAGAGAGACGGCCTCATAAATTTCCTAATTGGACTAGATGATCGGAAGAGCTCTACCTCAGGTCGGATGAGCCTTCCATTAGGTCCACGAAATAAAGGGGGGATATATAAGGGACACCGTTTTCCAGTTTTTCGTTGTAACATTGTTAGCCTCTGACAGCGATGGTATGTCGAAACGCGTAAGGCAATTAAAACTTGGTTCCCATATTACTGTGGCTGTTCCTATTTATTAATTATATCATGATTCTTGTTGTTGTTGTTGTTATTAATTTGTTGATTAGAGAAGAAGTGTTCTTGTTGAAGAAATAGCTTTAGAGAGATTGGGAATTGTGTTAATCGTTGCGTATCATTTTATTTCTTTAGGCACCTATACATCCAGTTATTACAGGACAGAAAAGAAAATACCACAGTTTATTACCGTCCCCTGAAGAAAGCCCCGATGGAAATTATATTGGTCAACATTCTCAGGGTCTTGGAGGTCATTATGCTGATTCATATATAAAGAGATTTAGAAAATGATGGTTAAACGAGATTTCAAGTTAATTGGAATATTTTAAATATAAAATTCACATTCATTTAGATATGTGTAAAGTGACACTTATTTATTTTTAAAAAATATTTGATATTTATTTTTTCTTTTGTTTTATATATATATATAAAATAGATATAACTATTTGATAATGTATTTGTTTTATATGTATATATATTATCTGATGAACAGCCATGCAAATAGATTATTCTACGAATATTGTTTTAAAAGACTTAATTTTTTTATAGACTTGTGTAATATAGTCCTAAGTAGAAACTACTTGTTTTGTACAAACTACAGTGGTATTGTATATTTTTAAAATTGGAGTTAATTTGATAGGTAGTAAGGAAAATAAGTTTTCAAAACCATTTAATAGAATAAAGATGCAATACAAATTTCATCTAATTTATTTTAATGTATTCTCGTTTGTATTTAGTTTCTCTTTGATTTTAATTTTTTGTGCATTGAATGTTGTCCAATAGACATTTGGAGTGTTAGACTTCTCATCTTTCACTAATGTATTTCATTGCATAACATCAAGGAAATGTCGAAAAATTAAAGAATTTGGGGATTAATGAATCGAACCATTTTTGAAAAGCGTTTTGATTTATTTACTTAGATATTTTTTAGTTTATGTTGAGTTATGTTTTTAGAATTTAAAAGACAAAGCCTTTATCACTGCGTTTACATGCATGTTTCGATCCAGAGCGACTGGAGAAATTGAAAACGTGCCTGTCGCGTACATGCACCTAACTTGATCTGGATCCGGTCATACATTCGTCTGATAAGAGAACATCGACATCAATGAAATGCCGATTCTTAGCTGAAAATATTTGCCACAAGTTATTTGCCAACCTGCAACCCTTTCCCATTCTTTAGCTTTCTCCTTCATTTACCGTAACTTTGCAAATATACCCTGCACCCTACATCTTGCGGGTTTGTATAACTCACACCCCTGTATACCCTACAAAATTCCAATTTTATGTTAAAAAAAAAAAATTTCTCGGAAACCCCGCATCCCTGTATACCCCACGGGGACTCGAAAAAGTTCGGGATATTAATTATGCAAGCCGAAGATTAATAAATATAATTAATTATTTCAAGCACTAAACTCAATTAAAATTCATAAAAATTTTATTGGCAGTATAAAAACTTACAATATAATTTCCAACAAGAAATCTTATTTCGCGGAAATATTAGAGTGTTCAGCATTTCATTCATGTAAAAAATAAATTGTAAAACCAAATCCTTGTATAACACTCGGAGTACGTTCGCAAAAATACAGTAGATTTTTTAAAAAAATAATTTGCTAAATTTCTTCTGTTTCTTTTCAAGTTTTTTAAAAATGTTTTTCTGTGTAATTTTTATAGCAACCAGGCTTCTTCCCCTGGTTGGCATGTGTCCTTTAGGCTGAGCTTGGAAAGCAAGTGGTAGTCAACCAATGCGGATGCAGATCTTCCTCTGAAGAATTATTATTATTTTATACAATAGTACCAGTTTAATACGATTTTTCGCATAACACGCTTTTTTCTTGGCCGTAACTTTAAGTACATTTTGCATACAATCTATTGTGTTTATTGCGATCGTTTTATCACGCTCTTTCTTGCCACCATCCCCACATACATTAAGCTTGTTTCTCCATGTTCCCATCTCGCATATGCCCTCTTCAGGTTTTTGTTCTAATTCATTTGAGTCATCGTTTCTCATCCGAAATATCCAAAATTAACGTAAAAACGCTCTCACTAGATGTTTTTTTCAAGTAGATTGTCATATATTTATGTTTATAATGAGAAGGTACGTGACTAGAGTATAATTACAATTTCTAATATGTATAAAACAGTGAGCAGAGTATATAATAATAAAAAATACAATAGAGTAGTGTGCGTTTTGCATATTTTAGATCTTCCCGGCTAAGACATTTTCCTGTTTAATGTTATTTTTGTACGGTTCTTTCAAAATCGTATTAAGTGGACACAACTGTATAATAAAACCAATATAAAAGTAAAGAATACATATACAGGAATGTAATAAAAAGATGTATGTGAAAAATAAATGATGGATTCGGTTGATATTTGATAACAGATATATGTATATAGGAACCCTATTATTCCCCTATATTTGATCTATCTTGTCCTTGTGGTTCTGGAGTGTTTATAAAGCAACTAGGTCAGGGCTCAAGATCTGATCTGCAGACTAGAGGTCTTTGTGATCCTTGTGATTCTACAACTTCATTCATTTTTGTTTTTTCCCCGTCCAATACTTCCATTGTGTTGCTATTTGAAATTAATGAAATTAATAATTTGGTTTCTTTGTCAGTCCAGATCCCACGAGATGTTTTTTTTTTTCACCTCTTGGGTTCTCAACTGATGCAAAATCTGATTCAGTGTTTAAGGGGATCATCATATTCTTGGACAAGAAATAAAATCATATTCCTTACCCACAACAGTCTAAATTGACATTCAGTGCATGCGTAGGCTTTTTTAGGATGGACTCGATCCAGATTAGGATGTTTACGTGCATGGAGGTGGATTGACCTACTTTCCTGAGGCATCCCAAACACTTGCTTCGACTAGATTGAACTTGATCCAGATCAAAAGAGTTTTTGCATGGCATTTGGTACAGGATTGACTCAGTCCGAATCAACTGGAACTGGATCGAAACGTGCATGCAAGCACAGAGTATTTCAAGCGTGTTACATTTAAAAATTTGGTTTCCTTACTAGTGTGCCTTTAGCATTTCAAAGTCAAATTAGAACCCAGCATATTTAGCGTTGTGAATTCAAAGGGATTATTTAATACTTAGTTTTTTAATTTTCTTGTCAAACGAATACATTTTATAAAGTAACGTTTTGTAAACGTAAATATTTAGAAATGGAATATAACGCAAAATAACAAGAAGGAAAATAATAAATCGAGTCTCTGCCCAATTTGATTAAACGAACCGTCTCTCTTCTATTTATGCTTGCCTTAATTGATTTCTTAATTGTGCAAATAAAAAAAGTAGTTTTCTTAACTGAAGAAGAGTTTAGTTTTCAACCGTCCAAACGATAATTTCTGGTTGACTATTATAATTTTTACTCTTTTGTACTATATAACGAAGTAGATATTTAAATATATCTAGAGTTGTAAAATTAAATGTTGTTAGTAAGAGTTTACATACATCAGAGTTAGGTTTATTCTTTTATTTAAGCATTTACGGGGAAAAAGCAAAGTTTACGACAAACGGTTTAAGTGTTAGGCCATTGATGTTATGTATGAATATCTTAACATTCACCAAAGCATAATTAAAAATTAAAAAAAAAAAAAAAATATTATAAAAAGAAAAATTTTGTACCAATGTTTGTAGATAAAGGATATTGAAGACATTTATGTGGCATTTATGTTTGAAGAGCTTTGCATTAGTAATGTAATTACTTAAAAACTTTGATGAAACAGATATAGTATAAAAAAAAAAAAAAAGGATATTATTCTTCTATGGAATTTTTGCTAGATATCTCTGCATTTCGAGAGAACTGCCTTCCTTGTCATGAGTATATATGCAAAGTTCTTAAACTGGTGTAAATTTTATTTTCTCATTAATAATAAATAATAATATTAATAATGTAATTATTATCGTCATTTAAGTTGAACGTTATTCTTCCTCTAATAAGAAAGAAAAGAATAAATACCGTATTTGTAAATTATTGGTCACGTTTTATTTTTTCATTCATTGATTGATGTTTGTCTGCCTCTTCATACCTATTAAGAAATAATACTAATATTAATAATGTGGGCAGTATTGTTAATAGATTTAATGAGACACATACACATATAGTCTGTGTATCTTTATTATTCATATATACATGATGATGATATATAAGTGAATATTTTTCCACTGATTTTGATATATGGCTGCTGGCAGCATCACTATCAACATTTCATCATTTCTCGTGAATAAATTCATCATTTTGCATGTTGTGTACATTATTACTGTTGTTGTTCATTTTGATTATTTTATTTTATTTTTTTTTTTCAGTTTATCCTTGTTGTCAGTGTAAACGACATGTGTTAAATTCTTTCCTCGTTATTATGTAATCATAAATATGCATTGTTTCTTCGTTTTATTTGGCCAAACTATTCGACACTTTTCTGAAACACAAGAACAGTTTCAATTTGCTTTGCTATATAGTCGAGTCTCTTTTTATGCAGTAGATACATTCAACAGAAAACCACTCGTAAAGACTTAAGTTGAAAAATTAGGTATACGTTCCATAATTTTCGAAAATCGCATAATAAAACCAAAGCAATGAGTTAAAATTAACTTAAAATCATGTAAAAAGTGTATGGAAGTTCAAGAAAATTGGAATGGCTAGCAATTTCCTTCAGAAGTGTGAAAGAAATTGACATGAAACTTAAATTACACAGTCATCCCTCCACAAGTCGGCATTCCACTAGTCAGAAATTCCACAAGTCGACAATTTTTTCTTGAAAGCCAAGATGGCGGATAATGATTTCCGGTTGGGGATTTTTGCCACAAAATCTAAATTTGTGATGATTAAAATAGTCAAAATTAACTAACTTTAATAGTTCCCCTGATGTATAGAGCCTGTTTTGACAGGCTATGGAAATCAATATGAGAATTAAGATAAGCCGACTTTCTTCAAACTGGTTATTTTCCACGAAATTCAAAATGATGACCAATTATCGAGGTACGCCTCCCCGCATAAGCGGCTACATTTTCCCTTAAAAAATTAAAATGCCGACTTGTGATTAAGGTGGTCTTAATTTGAGAAAAAGATTGCAGTATTTAATTTATTTTTTTTTTTTTTAATTTGGTTTAATTTTTTCTAGCAATTTCTTCTTCAAAACCTAAGTAATTTACTGAAGAATACTTATTAGGAATGCAACTCTGCAATGAAGTAGATGCGAATACTACCTATCTTTAATTGAAGTGCGTTCCAAGTGTTTTATTATTGGAAATGCTTAGCACATAGTTTTAAGATTTTTTTTCTATTGTCTGCCATCTTAGAATTCCACAAGTCGGCAAGGCCCTAGAACCAAGGTTGCCGATTTGTGGAGGGATGACTTTTTTTGTTTTTGAACTTTATTCATTTTGGTTTTATTGAAAAGAACGACCGTTTTTTACGTTTTTTTCTTCATCAGAACAGGGATCTAGCTATAGGTCACCACTGGCCGCGTACTATTAAAATTACCATTTCTGTGACCACAACTCGGATTGTAAGTTAACTGTGCCTATAATGTAGTTTGTAAGGTATCATAAGATTTAAAATAGATCACTGGTATTCCAAACTTTGCAACGATAGCTCACTAACGCTCTTGTTGTAATACGAAATATAAATAAATCGATAACCTGAAGGTAACACTTCAATAATTTGGTAATTATACAAAATTGTTGGTGATGATAATACAAAACATGCCATTTTTCTCTGAAAATTAACCAGCACTCGACAGTTTCTAGCTAGATCCCTGTCAGAATTCGGACCATTTGCAAACTGGTCATTAGTCTTTATCGTTTTGCTAAGTGATCCACAATTGTAATTTTTATTTTTAACGAAATTGCTCATCTTTGATGCTCTTTTTTTCCATTGGGCCAAATTAAATCTTAAATTGGACCAGCTAACATGCTATTTGAACTTTACGGACACTAGTTTTTTTTACACCTAATGGAATGTTTTAATAAAACGTTATATGAGGAAGTGTCAAAGGTAGCGACTGAAGAAAGTGTTCCCAAAAGTTCACTGCTTACGTGGCCACTAGCTGTATGTAATCAGCGTACTGTTCATATATGTATGACGGGGAAGCTTTTTGTATGCTTTTTCCACTACTTTTGAAGTGTATACTTCGTGCAATATAAGGGAACCGTGAAATATCCACCGCATAATTTTAAAATTGCATAAAAAGAGACTAGATTTTGTATTTTTTTAATTGTCATGTGAAATAAATCTTTACGTGTTCTATATTATTTGATTATTAATAGCTGAGAACAAGCTAACCATGCTAAATTTTTACATGTTATCCATGTCATCAGTTTATGCCAGCAGCTGAGGAAATACAAACATTTACATATACATTTAAAACAGACACACACACACGCATACACACATAAAGACATCATAAAGTTTCTTGATTTATTGTAAATAGTAGCAAATGTCATTTCCTCCTGCATTTTGTGTTGTCCATGGTGATTTTTAAGGTGCACAAATTTTATGGTAAATGTATAAAAATTTATTTAAGGAAAAAAAAACACTGCAATTATCTAACTACAATGGATGCTGCTGCTCCATGTTAACTAAACCTTGTTGCTCTATTATTCTCTGTTTCCTTGTCAGTTGATGTTTCTCCAAAGATGTAATTGCACGCCTTTTATTATTGTATATAAAAATAAACTGTGGGCTCTTTTTATTATACATTTTGTGATGAAGTCTCGAACTGTGAAACTGTTGGAGACCATTTTGATTCTGTTATATAAAAAAAAAATAAATAAATATTTTTCTCCTGTTATTTTAATGATTCAAAAAGTTTTCTGGATATGAAATGTTTGAATTAAAGGCATAATTAATTTTGTAGTTAGGGTATAAGTGTACTTAATCAACTTGAGTTGAGGGAAATATATGAAATATGAATTGTGTATATTTTCCTTGATCATCCTGCAAAAGGCAATGTAAATTGATTTATTGAATTGAAAAGTTAATCTTTTTTGTATTTAAGTTTGATGTTGTTACAGGGATTTCTATAAAGAAGAATGAATTTAACATTGAAAAAATTTTCTAAGGTATGCATACTGCAAAATTGTATCAAGTATGCAACTTTCAAACACTTTTGTATAATCAAAATAAAAAAAATAATAATATAAATAAATACCACACAAACTGCAATGTATGTATACATTTTTTATTTTATTTTATTTTTTACGAAATTTGTCTTAATACAAGGGTTGGGGCTTAAGTCATGGCAACTATTTTTTCTCAGTGCTAAGGAATGGCATCACAAAATGTCATAAGTCTCAAGGAAACCATACCACTGCCTACTATATAATAAACTGCCTGTACAATGGCCCTCATTTACCATAGAAAACTCCAGTTTTTGTTATAATTTCTTATTTCCTCACTAACTATAATGCCCGGCACGTAAGAAAAAGGAAACTGGCGCATGTGTAAATGAAAAATCCTCGTTCAACCAATCAGAAACTAACAAGAAACAGGGTATTACTTATTCCTGGCATCAGTAATAAGTAATTTCCCATTTCCTTTCGTGTTTGAGCGGTTGAAGGAGTTTTTTTCATTTACGCAAACGCCAGTTTCCTTTATCTTTCATGCAGGAGACTATAAAATTGGCGCTGCATACCCTTGTTGATTAAAGCTCTAGATTTCGTGGCGTTATTTCTTTACTATCTGGTTAATTCATTAGTGGTAATGTTTAAATACAAAAATATTTCATAATTTAAAAGAAAAGTACTGTTTATAAGTTATTGCTTAAATTACAGATTATTTGATAAAATATACATAGAACAACTTAAAAGAAACTGCTTCTAAAGAAATCCCAACAAACCGAAACTACGGTTTCTCAATTAAAGAAACCATACCGAAACCACTGATAGATGGCACCAGAAAGTTGATCTGTTGGTTTTGGGAACTACAATGTCATTCTGTGATTTTAGCTGTGTTGTACAGGTAGTTATTATATAGTAGGCATTATTATTCATAGGATGTTTCCACAACACCAGATGGCTCTGTGATTTCCTGTTGTTGCACAAAGAGCAATGTTAAATCTGTTCTTAGTCAACCGTTGTACATGATGGATTTAACCAGATAAAATAAATAAAAGACTCTTTGACCACAACAAAAATATAAAAGGAAAAATAAGACCTTATCCTGTAAGCGCTTTTCGAGGGCGAAGCTCTCATCATTCAGCAGGTAAAACAGGGAGTAACCAGGAGAAAACCCGAATATATTAACACTCTTGTATCAAAATAGCCATTCTCTGTTTTAATTTCTGTTGCTTATTCTTGAACATGAAACCTGTAATCATGTTCCAGAATCATGAAACCTGTAATATGTCAACTACCTTAATTATTGCAGTTAAACCATTAATGAGGAGCATAATGTTGGCTTGTTGTTACGTGTCCATATATTCAGTCCATTCCTTGTGCTTTCATCTGTATATTTCACATATTCCATCCCACTCAAATTCTCATTAAAAAAAAAAAAAAAAAAAAAAAAAAAAAAGTATTACAGTCGAACCTCGATATTTCGAATTTCGCGGGAACAGAAAAAAATTCGAGATATGGAGGGTTACTTTCTCTTTATGAAAAAATATCAACTCCAACATTTTTTAATGCCTTGCATTTCGCTGGCACACAAAGTCAAAATTCAACAAAGCGAGGTATTCCAAGAAAATGTTTCAAGATAACGAGGGAAAATTACATTAATAGTGAAAATGTAGGGGAATAAAAAATTTTCGAGATATTGAGGTTCGACTCGTTTATACAGGTGATCCAAATGTTTAGAACATTTTGAAAAAGTAAAATCTTGCGGAGTTTTGAAAGTAGCATAACACGCTTTGTGTAGAAACAATCAGAATGACATCGAGTTTGTTAAGAAATCAAACATGTTTCATGCCTTGGTGTCGTACGTTATGCTAAAACGTTACAAAATAGTGTTATCCCTAGCTTGCAAGAGAGAGAGATCCAGTGCATCATGTCACATTCATGCAGGATGGACCACCACCCCACATCCCACACTCCGAGATTTTGAAGTGCTGTAAGGCAAGTTTGAAGCAAATTGTGTATTGAGCTGACACTTTCTGCAGGCATGGCTGCCTAGGTCGCCAGATCCAACACCTTGCATTATTTGGCTCTGTAGGGGGCCTAAACCACATGTGTATAGAAATCGCACCATGAACTGATAGATGCCATTCGACACTGTTCGCCGTATTACCGGATATCATCTTTAATGCAGTCCATAGCATTTTCTCATGTCTGAGGGTAGTGCTGGAAATAATGGCTGTCACATTGAAATTAGGTACGAGTTATCATTTTCCAATAACAGGGCCTTCAAACATTTGATTGCAGTGCCGTCTCACTGTAAAAGGGTGCTTCGTGAATTCCACATCACCTCATTCCAGCAGTCTTTCTTGCACCAAGCAAGAGATAAAAGTTATAAAGTAGCATTTTTATTTGAACCTATGTGTTTTGAAATAATTTCTTCTTCAGGATGGGGAACGACTACAACCATAACTGCTCCCACCACTGAATATATGGTAAATATCCGCCATTCAGAGAAAAGGCGCTTATCCCCGATTGGCGGGCTTACAAAGTAACTCATATGACAGAACAAATAGGTGAAATAGAAAATAAGAATAAAATAAAAAAATATATAAAAATAATCACAACTGACAAATGGGTTCTTATATAGGAACTAAGTTGGCTGAATATGGTCAAGTTGCCGTCTGGGTACGTTGTTTTCTCTAGGGGTGGTTGTTGACGATGTTTACTGCATCCAAGATAGGTTCTTTTCGAAGTTGGTCTGACTGTTCAGGATCCTGTTTTTATCGGTTTTTATATACTTCCTTATTTTCAATATCTTCTTATGGTCACCTTCAAATTTTAGTACTGTCATGATGTCCTGTATAGGTCCGAATTGATGCTTCTCTCTAATAAGATGGTCTGCGAAGGCGAACTTTCCATCACCGTTAATCCACACTCTAATGTGCTCGCTGAAGTGCTCCTTAAAGGTTCTCTTTTTCGATCCAATATAGAAGCAACTGCATGAAGGGCACGTAAGTTTGTAAACCCCGCAAGCCGAGAAAACATCATCAGGGTTCATCCGTCTTCCTTTAGGATTCAATTCAGGTCTGTTCTCGTTTCTGGTCCTGAAGACAACCTTGACACCTTTATTACGAAAAATATTTGATGTTCTGGAAATCTTGGGTCCGGTGTATGTGAATATCAAATATTTTCCATAATAAAGGTGTCAGGGTTGCCTGAAAATACGGTATATGAAATTAGTTACAGCCAATGCCCTATGGTTTATCGAGGTCAGATTAAAAGCCAACCAACCAAATGCTCGCAGAGTCACTTTTTTTTCATGAAACATGAACTGCTGGCTGATTAATTGTGAAACCACTTTGTCAGTAGTGGTGCATGGCATCCACAAATGGGAGTACATTTTTACCATCCATGGGAAGCACCACCACTGCTGTAAACTGCTTTCCTCCCCATAGAATTCCTAAAGCACTGATGAATTCTAGTGCATGCAATGAATTCCTAACTAACTTTACAAGTTCTTAACTACTGCTTCAACACTATTAAAAAAAAGTGGAAGTTTTCGCATGTGCGGTCTATTAAATTATTTTTTTGAATGAACTTTTAATGTAAAGTTGTTTTATCTGGTTGTATTTTATCCTACAAAATAAGCCACTTGGCTTCTTGTGTTATCGCTGTCGTGATCAATGATCAACTGGACTAGTTTCTGCCTTCGCCAACAGAGGGCACCCTCGTCGCTATTGGTCTCAGCTTGGTCATCATTGCTATTGGTGTGATCTATCCAATACTGCAGCCAAACTACGAATTTCAGCATTGCAGCTTATCCATTTGCTGCGGCCTAATTGCTGTAAAATATGGATTTTTTAAAGTCAATATTGGATTTTTCCAAAAAGTTTTGAACAGTATCTGAGTTTTTCAAGGTTAACATCAATTCATGGCTTTTAAAAGACTTTAATATAAGAGGGTGGGCTGAAAAGTAATGCCTCCATGGCTGTAACTTTTTTGTTTTTTAACTGATTTTCAAAATTCTTTTTGTATCTGATACTGACATTTCTCCTCTATGTAATGCACTATTCACTTTTCGACATAATCCCCATCCCTTTCCACCTCTTTGTACCAACGCGTGGCTAGTCGGGTGAACCCGTCGGAGAGGAATTCCGGGGTTGTCGTCGCCCGCTCGTACCCAGGATTACCCCCCCCCCCCCCCCAAATTCTGGGTATGGCCCTGGTTGTTGTCGACACGAGGATTAAATAGCATCTTTTACCTCGTCATCGGAGCGCAACTTATGTCCCTTAAGGTGTTCTTTCTTCTTTGAGAAGTTGCTAAAGTTGCAAGGTGATAAGTCTTCATCTCAGAACTCTAGGCGCTGCAACACCTCTGGTGTACAGCAATCCTGTGTGGGCGGGCGTTATTGTGCTGCAGAAGAGGGTCCAAAGGCTGCCAATCAATCCTGGAATTCCTCTCCGACGGGTTCACCCGACTGGCCACACGTTGGCGAAATGTGTGGAAAGGGATGGGGATCATGTTAAAAAGTGAATAGTGAATTACACAAAGGACAAATTTAAGTATCAGATACAAAAAATTTTGAACATATTTCAATTAAAATGCCTCAACAATCAAGAAACGTATCAGTTGTAAAATGCATATTCTGTCCGAACCTCATTTAGGCCTACATAAAGTGGTCATTGAGTCAATGACATTGACGCGATTTTGTTAACCCAAGATTTCTTCGTTTTAAGGGATCATTCAAGTATTACGCTGACTTTTACCATTTTCATACCCCCCCCCCCCTACATCACATTCTGTCACACGCGCCTTGACCCCCCTTAACGTGACATCACAAAACAGAAGGATATTTTCCATTATCTTCTGCTATGTTGAGTCCTGTATTATTCTAGAAAATGGGCACTGGAGGAAGTAGAAAGTGATTTGGGATTACCGGTATTCTCAATTAGCTTCGAAACGGTGAACAACATTGCTGATCTGTTAAGAAAGGTCACGACTGGCACAGTCCAGTCACATTAATGTGACCACCCCCTACGTTCAACATCAGCGGAGAATGGTTATGTCCAGAAGGTACGTACCAGTATCAGAGGTGGGGGGGGGGGGGGTTATAGGAAGGGTGTCAGAGGGAAGCAGAAAACATTGCAATTGTTGGAGTCATGGCGATTTATCCGACCTTCAAAAGGGCATGGTCATCGGCTTCCGAGCCAAGGATGGCAGTATTTCCGAAACTGCTAGTTTTGTGAACTATTCGCGTGCCGCCATAATGAAAGTGTATGACAGATGGCAATACCCAAAATCAGCGACGTCCTAAGTGTGGGGCACCACGGGCCATAGATGGCAGAGGTAAACGACGGCTACGGAGATGCGTGCAAGCGAACAGACCTCCCAGATGAACCGGGGGGGGGGGGGGGGCTACCAAACGTGTATTCTCAACGACAGTTCAGCGAACGTTGCTGCGTACGGGGCTCCGCAAAAGACGGCTGTTTCGTGCACCAATGCTGACAGCTGTTTACCGGCGACAAAGACTGACATTTGCACGCCAATATTGCAACCGGACAGCAACAGAGTGGCGAAAGGTGTCTTTTTCCCATGAATCACGGTTTATGCCAGATTGGACAGATGAGCGATGGCGTGTACGGCGTTCAGCGTTAGAAAACAAACACCCTGCAACACGTGCTGCAAGGGTCCAAGCCAAAAGAGGCAGCGTTATGGTCTGGGGAATGTTTTATGGCATTCCTTCAGTGCACTCATCATTGTGGACGGCACTGTGGATCAATGGAAGTACGCATATGTCCTCTTGGACTATGTCCCCAATTTTTTTTTCTTTCTGAAATTGACTTAAAAACTCATGATTCCAGAAAATTGTTGAAATTAAAAAAACATTCTACTTAGCTATCTACCTATTTATTCTTTTTAGCACATTTTCTTGTCCTGCTTGGGTCTTCTCGCACGAACCTTCAGCATGCACTAGACCGGTTTGCAGCCAAATGTGAAGAAGCTGGGATGAAGATCAGTGTGGCTAAAACCGAAGTTCTGGTTCTTTCAAGACAGCCTGCTCAGTGTGCTCTACATGTTAGGGGAGCCTCATTGAGACAGGTGGAGAAGTTCAAGTATCTCGGGATTGCATTCACGAGTGATGGACGGCAGGAGAAAGAATTGGATGCTCGGATCGGTGCAGCAAGCTGCGTCAGACGTGAACTGTGGCGATCCGTGGTAACGAAACGAGAGCTGGGTAACAAAGCCAAGCTCTCCGTCTTCAAATCTATCTTTGTCCCCATTCTCACCTATGGTCATGAGGCTTGGGTAATGACCGAAAGAGTGCGATCGCGGGTACAAGCGGCCGAAATGAGATTCCTGAGAGGTGTGGCAGGTGTTACCCTACTAGATAGAGTGTACAGCAGCACAATAAGGGAATCTTTAGGTGTTGAGCCGCTACTTCTCCGCATTGAGAGATCTCAGTTGCGCTGGTATGGCCACGTGATACGGATGCCGCAATCTAGTCTTCCTAGGCAGTTGTTATTTTCCAAGCCGGTGGGTAAGAGACCAAGGGGTCGGCCTAGAACCAGGTGGCTAGACTACATGGAGAATCTGGGTTCGAGTCGCTTGGATATTACCAGGGAGGACATGCGCCTGATGGCGGAAGATCGCGATCGCTGGAGATCCTCCATAGGGCTGCTGCCCCCGCGACCCTAACGGATAAGCGGGTTTGAAAAGTAAGTAAGTAAGTAAGCACATTTTCTATATATAGAAATGTGCTTATGTGATCGGTTTGTCCAGCTATCCGTCCGTCCGTCCGTCTGTCTGTAGACAATCCCACAATTCATTGCGTTGCAATAGAAAGAGTGCATGTATTGAATTGCTGGAAGACACGAACTATCCTCGCATTCGGGAAAACGCGTGTTGAGAACATACATGGGTTCGGCTCTCCGCGTGCTCTAAACGTTAATGATGCACGTGTTTGACGATTATTGAAAGGGCAGTTCAGTCTCAAGAGAATTTTTTTATTCCTAGGGAGCTTAATATTTATTACAGTAACTTGAAAACGAATTAACTTTTTCAAAGTCTGTTTTCACCAATCCATTAATACGGGACAGAGCACGAACAAGTACGAACGTAAGATAGCCGGAATAAGTACGTACTATAATTAAAAAAAATGTAGTATATCAAACAAATCGTAACAACATGTAATGAGTGAATATAACGAGTAAATAATGATAATGGTTATTGGTTTAGTAGCACGTGCCCTAATGGTGCCATGTGGTACCATATGGTACCATTGGAATTTTCAATGCTAAGATATGGCATGTAATATATCAAACAACTCGTAAGAACGTGCCATGAGTGTATATAACGAGTAAATAATGATAGTGGTTAATTGGTTAAGTAGCACGTGCCCTAATTTTGCCATATGATACCATATGGTACCATTGGAACTTTCAATGCTAAGATATGGCGTGTAATATATCAACCAACTCATTACGAGTTGTTAGATCTATTGTTATCCATAGCTTATTTGTATCAAGAGCATAATGCTATTAGGCTTAGTGTTATCTAAACTCACTACTATTATACATATTGCTAATTAATAGTAGTTAATCCCTTGCTTCTATAGTAGACGATAACGTAGAAACATTTTAGTAATTTAATATGAAAAAATAATAGATACTTACACACAACGCTTCAGCAATTGAGGCTCACTTCGTTTAACATTATGGACAAATTAAAGAACTTTTACTTTTTTAAATGTATGAGGAATAACTCCCTCTTCATTTACCTTTCAGTTCTTCAAGTTTATTCGTTTAAATTCTCTCTATACATTAGCTTACTTAAATAGTAATTTACATTTTAGTTTTCATATTTATTTACATTCTCTTAAGTGTTTTAATATGTTGATGAAGTCAATATATCCATGTACGATGCTATAACATGAAAATGTGCTCCCTTTATCCGCTTTGGCGGTAAAATCATTCTTGTTATTTATTTACTCTGTAATTTGTTTGTCTACTTTTCAAACATATTACCTTTTATCCTATTTTTTTTTTACATTTTACTCCTATATTTACATTTAGAAATTGATTGACAATATTTACTCTTTGAGTACAATTGATTTTTGAATTTTACAATCTTTATAGCATCTTTTTATATACGCCCAATTCTTGTATATACATGTATAATTCTTCATTCTCTAGGATATTTTACTATTTCTGTGATTCTGCTCTAATTTATCTTTACTTTTACTATTTTTATTAATGTACTTGAAATATTAAATAGAAATAAATTTGGATAAGCTAATTATCAAAGAGCTATTTGGATAAGCTCCTGGATAAGCTAGTTTGATAAGCTAATTTTCAAACAGCAATTGGATACGCTAATTATCGAACAGCTAAACGGATAAGTTAATATTATCAAACAGCTAATTGGAAAAGTTCAATGGATATGTTAATTGGATAAGCTAATTTTCAAACAGCAATTTGGATAAATTAATTATCAAACAGCTAAATTGATACGCTATTTGGAAAATAATCAGCCATGTTGACCGGAAATTTAATTGGAGCCAAACGAACCAATCACAGTCTTCATTACTCATATTACATCCAGTTAGCTAAGACTAACTGAGACTTAACTAGGCTTGGTGCAACACTTAACCGATCTTTAACTAACCAAAAGTTAGGGTCGTTTTAACTGACGTTGTTGCAACCGGCCGTTAGACATTTTTTTTTTAAATAACTTGTTTGCTTCTGATGAGCCAGTTTTGAGTTTATAAAGGTTTACATCTCTCCCCCTCCCTCCCTTACAAACAATTTTTCTGTTTTTTTCTCTTTCCAACTCCCGGCAATAGGCATTAAGAAACCTGGCAGGGGCGCTGCAGTCGCTTTACATTTTGCGCCATCTAGTGTGTAAAATTTGTACTTTTATATTGTAAATAAAGATGCTTGATTGGAAATATTTTTAGATTGTGTAATAAAGATGGCATGTAATCAGCACTATTTGGATGGTTTATTGGATGGCCACAGTAAAAACGTTTTCCACATATCTTGCTGTATTTACTTGAATTCCATATTTTATCCTTACTATCGAAAATGTAAATATGTATAAAACCATTAATGCATTTGTGTAAATATTAAAAAGAGTTAATACTTAATCTGCCTAATTATTTTAATCCATTTATTTTGCCATTCAGAATTCTTTTTTATACTTGGCAAATTAAACAGATATCTTTGGTATCGAATAACTATTCGAATTACATCCTAGGATGCAGCAATACATGCCGCCACACGTCCTTTTTAGTGACCGTTTTACAGCATTTTCTATTGAAGAATCCGCCATTTTACAATATAATAATTTTAAATGTCAATACTAGGTGGCGCTAAAATCATAATAATTATAGTGTCAAGTTTCCTATAACTGTGATGTCACTTCTCATAAAAGATGACTTCACTCTTTACTATTGTGAGCCGTTACGCATTCACGGTAGCCGTGAACATAGCAACAGCCAAGGTTTTAAGACCCCCCCCCCCCTTCCCAAACAGAATCCGTTTTGAATCAGATTCATGACCTGGTGGTAGGCCTGTGCGTATCTCCATTACGTCATAAGAATAAATAAGATCGAAAATCACGATTTCTCCATAGATGGCGATTTCGCCGTTGCCAATATTCTTGTGGGTGTGTTTGTTCTTCAAGTACTCTCGATGAACGTAACAATTATTGCGCACTGCTAAAATAATACACAACGATTGAAACTGTGCATTTAATTTACACATGCCTATCCTTTCTTGTAATGGACATCGCATAGAAAGAGGGATTATTACGGCGTTCTTAAAATGAGATGAACGCTTACCGAAACGAAACGGAAAATGAGGAAACCGCCGGAGCAAGCCAGTTCTCGTTCTTCCTTTTTCCACCGTGAGATGGAGTCACGTATAGTGTGCACTTCTTGCGGCAGGCATAAGCACAATGGGAAGTAGTAGTAGTACACGCAAAATAACCGTGGTCAACGACGACTCTTCTGGTGTTATAAAAATTTCAGATTCCGTAGTCAATAGACTTCGTGGAGAATTAGAAAACCAAAGTAGCAAAAATAGGAAGGCCGAGTCGGACGTTAAGCCGCCGGTGCAACAGAGCGAGCATAGGCCTATTCCGCCGGCAAAGCCACCAATCCTGCCTTCGAAGCCTCCCGTAGAAAAGACTGAACCAAAAATCCGAATGACCAAGGAGGATATGAAACAAGCGGAGAGCTACTGGCGAGACAGATTTTACGAGAGTGAAGCGAAAAGTGCAGAGTTGCATAACCAAACAGTAGTGGAATTTAATAAGAGTCTAGAAGAAGTAGAAGCCCTGTTTCACCATCCGACCAACGCATGCTACCTCGCCTGCGAAGACCTGGAGGCCAAGGTGGTCAAGTGCTACCAGGAAAACGCTGGAAAAACACTAAACTGCGCTCCGCAAGTGAAAGATTTTGTGAATTGTGTCGAATCTATGCGAGCAAGAGCTTTCGTTGCTAAAGGTTAAAAACATTTTGTTAAAAAACAAAAAATACAAAAAAAAAAGGAAAGGAAAAAAATTTACATAGTTTAATGTAGCTGTAAAAAATTCTTAAAAAAAAAAAAGAAAAAAAAAATAATTATACATAAAGTGCAATTTAGAATTCCTAACAAAATGAAAAACATAATTATAAATTGTTAGTTATGTATAATGGAATGTTTATAAATTTATTTTGCCTTAGAAATGACTGCCATTAAGCTGGAAGAAAAACATCTTTCTGTTTATCATTGATGTTAGTTATATTGTACTTAAACACATTTGTTAATGCAAAGCCTTCTTAGTGATGTGTTTAAAGTGGCAAGTTCATTAAAGTCAGATTCCGAGATCAAATGTGGCTTTAATCCATTCAATTGGGGATGAGAAAATTTCACCCTTGAAATTCTCAAGACATTACATAACATGATTATGCATATTACTTAGGGTTTCGTTGTGGAAATGATTGGGAAATTCATCCATTAACAAAGAGGATATCTGAAAAACTTGTCTCGTTAAATTCTAAAATACACGTAAAATCTAACGGGGATTAGGTAATTAGTGTGCAAAATAATTAACACTGTAAAACAACCTGAATTACTGAAAAAAAATTTTGTTGTGGTTTTGTACTGATAATTTTTAAGGGCAAGCCCACTTTTTCTTCACGTCTGCACCCATTATGTGGTGCCTGACGCGGTGTAATAGGCATTATTTAATTTAATTATCTAAACAACCCGCGGGTTGCCTCCAACAGGCCGAAGCCAACACGGGGGTTTTCATATTATAATAAAGGACAATCACAAACATCCATGCCCCAAGCGGGATTCGAACCCGCGACTTGTTGGTTGCGAGAGCGATAAGACCTGCACCTCAGCGCTCTCGGCCAACAAGCCGGTATTATAAAAACCTTTGGTAAATGTGTACTTTAGTATACCAAGGCTAATACTAATCCAAGATGCGTTAATACACACGGTCCCCGACTTACGAACGAAAACCAATCATAAGTAGACTTTTCTTAAGTCGAGAATGATACATTCAGACAAAGACTGAGGTAAACGAATTGAGTTTGGGGTTTGTTTTTTATATATATACGAATAAGAAATAAATAAGATGATACAAGGCAGGTCAAAATGATGGACCTGATTTCAGACATTGATTCTGTGATGTCTAATGAAGGTATCGTAATGTGAGACACGTGCTTTGAAAGGTTAACTTTCACAATCAAAATAAGAAAAGGTCCAGTATAAGCAATATGATAGCAGAATTTATTGTTCTATGCGTTTCAAGAAAATACTCATCCTCAGGAACTATGCACACTACAAACTAGCAAATGATACAGAAACTGGTTATATAGTCCATGCTTATGAATCTGTGCAATTGTCCCCTTATGGGACCAAATTGTCCTCATAAGAGGACAATTGCACTGATTGGTGGGCATAGGCTATAAAATCAGTTGCTGTATCATTTGCTAGTTCGTTGTGTGTTTATTTCCCGAGGATAAAAGTTTTCTTGAAACATGCCGAACAATAAATTCCGCTACCATATTGCTAATACTGGACCCTTTCTTATTTTGATTTATAAAACTACCAATATCGACCAAGTTGCAATTACTTAACTTTCACAGTTCAGTTTCCACATAGTGTT
This sequence comes from Rhysida immarginata, assembly GCA_023313115.1. NCBI lineage: Eukaryota > Metazoa > Arthropoda > Chilopoda > Scolopendromorpha > Scolopendridae > Rhysida > Rhysida immarginata. Next base: position 19,409 of record JAHWFO010009452.1, on the reverse strand, counting down.
TTCACTTTCTATCGCCAAGGGTCAGCAGTGAGCAATTAAAAAAAAATGGCGTTGACTGGAGTTTTGTGTGCTTGATCCAATGTGATTTCTTCCTGTGGGGGTCTGTAAAGGATCGTGTATACATAACACCACTGCCAACAAAACTATTGCATCACTGCAGCCATTGCCGATATTGACTACGACATGCTACAAAAGGTTTGGCAGGAGATAGACTATCACTTGATGTGTGTTGGGTTACACAAGGCGCCCACATAGAACACCTGAGATGTGATGTGTTTGAAGTAAACTGAACAAAAGTTTACCTTTCGTAGCATGTCTCACAATACCATATGTTCATTAGATTTTACAGAGTAAACTTCTGAGATCGTGTCCATCATTTTGACTTGTCCTGTATTCCCACATTTGACTTGTCACATTAAGTGGAGTTTTTTTGGACATACAGAAGCTGGTAGTTGTAGTTCTGTATACAGTCGAACACGAATAACTCAAACTCTGATAACTCAAATTCCCAGTTACTCAAATGATATTCAATAGAAAATTTAAGTCCCCTCCCCCAGAACATTTAATTCAATAGAAAATTCACTCATTAACTCAAATTTTTTAATAAATCCCGGATAACTCAAAGAAAGTTCGGTTTTAGTGAATAGGAAGTAAAGGAAATTCAAGAAAAAAGTGAATTCTCTGTAACATTTCAAATATAAATGTCCTCAGATGGAAAATAAATGGGCAAAAATTGTCAAGAGATACCTTTCGAAAATTTTTAAAAACCGGAAGTAGAATTCGGAAGCCATACCAAAACAGCATTAGAATTGATTTCGTGTTGGAACGGACCGTATTTTACTGGGTCCTAACTGTATTTGTCTATGGATATCATTAAAACTAATCAAATTCATAGAAATATTATGAATATCATGCAGTCTATGTAGTGGTCATGTAGCCTACTGGTTAACTCCAAAACCTGATAAGTGAAAATTTTTATGTGGTCCACTGATGATTTATCAGGGTTCGACTGTATTGAGTATTACTGGAAGTAGGGTGAGGAGGAGAATCTTGGTGGAGGATCATCAATTCCTTCTTCCTCTAAATCCTTCTGACTAGAAGATGATGTGATGTTTTGCTTGTAGATGGTTGGGGTTCACTCTTTTCTATTTTGATAAAATAAGAATCGAGCTATGACAATTTTCCTTTCTTGGAAGATTTTACGTCAATAGGCAAGAGAATCAATAACTTGCCTTTCAGCTTTAAGGTATTATTTACAGTTGCAGTCATTTTTTCTACCAATTGCATTCCATGAGTGATAGAGGAGAATGTCATGGTAATAAAGCAGTGAACGGTAAAATCTCAACACAAAATACGAGAATGCACAAGATCACTCTGAATACATCTCAACTCTAGCAAATCATTCAAGCTAAAGAGAGCACTCAGTACTCACAATGCATACTTAACAAGCATCCTTTCTTTGTGGCATTGTCAAATCTGCTGACCGTGTGCGGATTTTGAAAGTTTTCTTGGATAAATTTTTCTTGTATGACCATAGCCATCGTCGAGTTCGTATCTCCGAATCTTTGCAAGTCGGGGGCTGACTGTACCATATTTATTTGAATATAAGACTGGGTTTTTGCCAAATTAAAGGATCAATAAAGGTGGGGGGGGGGGGCCATCTTATAATCGAAAATTACACAAATATGCCAACTTTTGCAAATTAATGCTAAAATTATCCACTTCAGCTGTAGTGTCACTTCCATTTAATGGCATTCTCGATTAATGGTGTCCTCGATAGTGTTCGAGAGATTGGAAAAATATCATTCTCATTCGCATATTGCAAGTTTTCAAGCTTAAGGTATGGAACGACGCGATACCATTATTTTTTAAATCAAAAAACATTTCAATTAAAGTTGTTTTAATTTTTAAATAAGTGTTCTTGTTTCCATGTTTTAAAAAAAATTTTTTCATAAAAATTTACTTCAAAAAAGTAGGGTCTTGTTATAGTCGGGTAAATACGGTATTTACGGAAAATAAAGATAAGACTTAAAGAAATATTAATGCACTATCAATATAATTTCTTATGCAAATTCTGATTTATCCATCGCTAAAAAGTTGGTTATCTGGACTGCACTGCAAGCTGACATCTTAGCCCAACAAACCCTGAATTAGTAAGAGCCTTGATATACTAAAATAAGCTTTCACCAAACCTTTTTATAAATCTTTGGATGTGGTTGTAACAGCCTTTAACAGCAATTATTCAGGTAATCTCAAACCTTCATGGTCAAAATTCTACAGATCGCAGAGAACTATAAACTGATTTTTAAGATAGGGAACCACTGGTTGGAAATGCATATTTCAAGCATCATGAGATCTTGAACAATTAATGTGTGAGGAATGTTTTTGTAAGCTGCTTTCAAAGCAAACTACAGGTTTCTTATCCATAAACAGCTTACACCTCATAGCAAGTGTTCACAGTATCCTCCGAAACATGCATTTCATGTGCAAATTGAAAGCGTTTGTTGATGCTGCTTCTGACACACAATCAAATATCAAAGTATAGCATGCACCTTAGTCTGCAATCTCTGGCTTGAATGACCCAGTTTCTCTTGTAAGTCCCTATCCACTGCGAGAGGGGATGTGCCTGTTGGGAAACTTTTCTCTGTACATTGTTCGGCTATACGGGGACTATATTCTCCTGCAATATACATTAAATGCATGTCTGCAAATTGTTTGCTTTGAAAACGAATGCACTTTTCAAAAAACAAAAAAAAAAAACATTCATATGACATTACTTCAAGTAATGTACAAGATCTCATGGTGCCTGACATTCATCTCCGACTATTATTTCCCCATCCCAAAATACTCTGTTTGCAGTCCTCTGTAATATTTGGACCCTAAAGGTTTTTAGACCCCCTGTCTGAGAAATGCTATTGAAAATGGAATTGCAAATTATACTGTTTGCAATCTTTTAAAAATATATGCTTATAGCAACAAATATCTTTAAAAACCTGTTTAATTATTAAAGCATTTTGTACATTGGAATAAAATAAAGATGAATGAACACATATTGAACGCATCACCCGAACAAGCTATAGGATCAGAAAAACTGACCAGATAATAGAGGTGATTTCCAAAATCAATGAACAGAGATGGAGATAATTGAATCCATTGAAATTTTTACGTAAAGTGAATATCAAAGGATATAAAAGATTAATGAATTCTCAAATCACTATTGAAATAGAATATATTTACAAGGAATCAATATTAACTAAAACAAAGCATCCAACCTATTATGTTTCTTTACTATCTTCCCTCACTGTATGATACGTACTTTACCCTGTCTTTATTTTCTGCATAATTTATGTATTACTTCCTTCTGGATGTAAGTATTTATTGGATCCTTGTATAATTTCCTGTACAATTTTTCACCATCTCCTAGTTCCTAACCCTTCCCCCTATCATCTCACTTCACATTTATTTTGAAGTTGAAATGAACCATGTTGCATTAATAGTTGCACGTAACTATTCTATTTGCAACAAAACTTTTATTGCAATGCATTTCAATTCTAAACTGTCTTCAGTTCAATACAAATGATCCCGCGTGTCAAGCTAGATTACCGGCTTTACCAAGAAGACCACTTAGTGAATATAAGTATTCAAAACTACAAACTGATAACAGAGTAATTATACAGGGTGTCCAAAAAGTCTGGTAACATGGCAGATATCTCAAAGCTGCCAGTAGGCGAAATCTGATGAGTGTGGTTTATAGGTAATGGGGGGGGGGGGGGGGATTCATTGCCGCACTCAAATTTGACTTTGACCCCCAAATTTAAGGTTATCCATTTGCTAACTCAAAAACTATTAAAGATGGAGAAATATTTCCAATTGGTACCCTGTAGAGCACCACCACATTAGTCTAAAAATAGTTTTTAATCACACCCTTCCCCTTGAAAGATTTTGAGAAAATGGGCAAGAAAGAGTCACTCAAGGTCAGGTTGGCTGAGGTTTCTAACACATTTGAGGTTTCTAACACGTTGGGAAGGCTCATTAAGTGATTGGGTGACATGGGAAGGGTGTGATTAAAAATTGTTTTGAGACTAATGTGGTGTTGCTCTACAGGATAGCAATTGGAAATTTTTCTCTATCTTTAATAGTTTTCGAGTTAGCAAATGGATGACCTTAAATTAGGGGGTCAAAATTGAGTGCAGCAATGAATTCCCAACCCCCCTTTTATCTATAAACCACAGTCGACACATCTTGCCTACCTGGCAGCTTTGAGATATCTCCCATGTTACCAGACTTTTTGGACACCCTGTATAATAAATAATAACAAGACTAACGTTGCCGATCTGTGGATACCTTGATGCGAAAGAGGAGACGTTGGATTCCACTATTTCCACAAAGAATTTGTCATATAGGTGTACATTTCAGCTACAATGTAGCCATCTTCAGTATTCATACATTGTAGCCGAAATGTACATCTATGATATGACAAATTCTTTGTGGAAATGGTGGAATCCAACCTCTCCTCTTTTACACACTAATACCGTGTGTCTCAAAAGTCGCGTGCCATATGAAAAGTTTATGAATATTGGCTTTATGTTTACATGGTTTCGCAAGCTTATCGTTCATGTTCAAAATGTGCACCATGCACTCGAAGATAGTGTCTCGTGATCCAAATTTTCTTCTGTCACATATAAAAGTGTTTCTTTTGAGACGCACGGTAGTTGACTGCTATATATACGGTGCCTGTTTTGTGGAGTAACTCATATTCATATTTGAAATCTAAGTCTTGGATTATGTTTCTATTTTTCATGTATTTCATCAAAAGGCATATGACATTCTCTGTTTATTACATGTTTTTTTTAAATATTTATTGTGTGCCCAATACAGCATGGACAATGGATATAAATGCAGGAATTTCTTACTAACAAGAGAAGTACACAAAGGTGTACTACACATTTTTATTTTTTGCACGCAAGCATACCTTGGAAACGATAGCATTGCGCGGTGGCATCAGTGCTTTGTTCAAAAATGATGTAAAAGAACATGGTGGTAAGGGGAGAAGCAAAATCGTTAATGGCGGCCGCCAAAAACTTGCAGTTAGAGAAGTGTTATTAAGCACAAAACCTTAATTTTACTGTACAATTATTCATCTCGAAATAATTTATAAGATGAGATAAGCATCCATGAATACTATTTGTATTTAAAATTATAAAGCACCGTGACACATGCACCCTCACCAAGACATCGCTCGACACCCTTGCCCTCGTTTCACATGATACCAGCCCGGAAAATTTACGAAGATTACCGAATTAATTAATAAAAGGAAATAATTAGTAATTACTATACACATTTTTTTACAAGAAGGCAATTAGTTAATTTTAATAATCTATTTTTAAAAACTAAGTTTGTTTGGAAACTTAAGAATCCATTCAATTGTCGTCTGCTGGTACTTTCCAATGAAGTGGATCCATGCTTATTGCTGAGTAGTGGGAGAAAGAAATTCCATCAAGCGAATTAATACACACTGCTTTAACTATGGCTTTAACAACGGAGTCTTTGTATGGCTATGTTAAAGCCAATAGTATTTTCTTCATTTTCACAGTTTATTTCGAAAGAAACAAAATTTTGCATTTTCTTATTTTGCAAGCATCAATAGTAGCTTCAGATGAGTAACATATTTCAATTTGGTGGGAACCTGTATGGTACATGTTCGTGTACTTCCTTTATAAGTGAAGGAAATTTTTTAGATTTTTTCACAAACCTTTAAATAATTTTTAAGACTTTGAAATATTAAGGGAAAGAGAAGTTTTGACCTGATTTCAAGACCACCCTTGTAGAGCATTTAGTAGATAATGATTACGATTTAAGTGCCCTACACTTATCATTTGTAGGGATTTTCAGCATGTAGCTGTTGCTGATTTATAGAATTTTTTTGCCAAAGGTAAGTGGATAAGCAGTTTTGATTTGGAAAAACAACCAAAAACTCAATTCTTAATTGGATTCACAATGTTAATGGGCATCAATCTACAACCTGTATCTGAGGACATTGAACAAATATGTAACGAGATTAAATTTCTCAAAAATTTTAACTAGCTCCTCTGTAGGGCCTCCCATTTTTGGCCTCTGCTCTAAAAGATATCCTAGAAGTTTGGTTGAGCAAACTAACGGGTGAACGTGGGTTTTATCGTCGAAGTTCACCACATCAGGGTGAGTGTACATCTAAAGATTACGTGGAAGATTACTGACTTGGTTGAAATTTTTGGAGGTCGATCTACAATATTAATGCATCTTCTGTATAAAAGGATTTGAATCGATGGCCTTTCATTTTAGAGAAAAAAAATAAAATATTTGACGTTTATTATTATAGTGCCAGATAAGCCAAGTGAGAAGCGGTGGTGCAGTGGTTAACATCAGGTTCTGTGGATTTACTGGTCTAGGTTCGATTCCTGTAATATTGAAATTTTTTTCTTTTTCGCCATTATTATTTTGTGCACTTTGCATAATAACATTCACATGCAAAAGTAATGTCACAGGTCAAAAAAAAATGTAAAAATGCATTGTGCAGTATTTTCACGGATTGTCATTGGCGATCCATGATGTGGCAGTGACTGACGATTGTGCATAGACCGTCGATAATGCGAATAGATCTTTATAGTTTCTTTTTCATTTCACACGCCACAGCAATGACCGTCCATGAAAATATTGTACAACGCATTTTTTTTTTTTTTTTTTTTTACCTGTGACGTTGCTTATGTATGTGAATGTTATTGTGCAAAGTGCAAACGGATAATAAAGGCCAAAAAAAAAAAAAAAAAAAAAACGGGGAAAAAGAAATGAAAAAAAAATTTCAATACTACAGGAATCGAACCCGGACCAGTAAATCCACAGAACCTGACATAAACCACTGCGCCAGCGCTGTTAAGTTGTATACCTTTCTTCCCACTTGTCTTATCTGGCACTACAAAATAAACATCAAATTTTTTTTTTTTCTCCGAAACAAAAGGCCATTGATTCAAATTCTTTTACACAGAAGATTGTAGATTGACCTCTTAAAACTTAACCAAATCCGTGATTACATGTCCGTACGATCCCGTTGTAAAAAATTATTTAGGCTAACTACTGGGTCGTCACACCAAAAAGGTGGGGAACCCCAATTTAAACAACGATGCTAATACAAGAATCTCTTTCATTTGGATGACCCCTCGTTTTTTTATGCTGGCTGATATCCCCAGCATTGCTCAGGTTCTTTTTGATGAAATTTTGCAGTAAAATGAACATACAGTAAAAATGAACATGAGAAAAAGCTTAGAATTAATACATTAAAAATTCACATTGAAAAATCGAAAAGAATTCTTTTAAAATGCTCCCAATGGATGACCCTCTCCAACTATGGCACCTCCCCCATCCATTCATGTTGCGGGCACCACATGCACAGAGCTAATATATTTTCACCTCTGCAAACAATAGACTCCAACGAACCTTTATGGCACTTTGCGTAAGGTGAGATAGCATAACAAGAGCAAGTACTTGGGTAATGCTAGTTTGGGTATCACTGGTTTAAATAAACGGAGCTTTGTGTTTATGTCAGTAAATGGTGTTACATGTCAGAAAGCGAACTATCATTGCAAAATTATTTGATTGTAGTTGGCAGCACCTGTTAGCATACAAAAATTTACTGTCTTATAAAGGATGTACATGGGTATAAGTGTCTGTCGCACTGTATGGTATTCAGATCATGCGGTGAATTTTGTGTAAGACGTGTCGGCAAAAATTGCACACATTTGTCAATGTCATGCACGTATCACCGTACGTTGCACACAACTCACGATGGATTTCAGAAGCCTTTGGTCTCTTTGACCACCACACTCTGGATCTCCACAACCTCGAACTGCCATTTTGGAACTGCTGTAGCTCTGCATGCAGAAAGTGTACATGCCTGCCATCTCCCGGGTGGGTGGAGAATTACATGCTCTTCAAGGTGTATATAACGATTTTTGCAAATACAGTGGTACCTCGGAACTCAAACGCCCCAAAACTCTAACAACTTGGAATCCAAATGAAATTTTCAAGTAAATTTCGCCTTGGAAACCGAACACCTGGCATGCATCTCATCTCGTCGACTCATACGATTTATCGCAGCTAATTTTATGAATTTGTGCTTATTCGTTTTTTTTTAATTTTTCTCTATAAAACATTTAGTGAATTACTTATGGTTTGTAAAAAATGTAGTGTAGAAAAACAAAGTAAGAGAAAAACTGTTAAGAGCAACAATTGCAATTAAAAAAAGATCTTATCGCTAAGCATAAAATTGATATCTGTGTATGTGAAGTTGCTAGTGATATTGTTAGACCCTGGAACAGGTTAATTTTCCTTCCATTATACCGATTTTCAAAATTCTTTTTGTATCTGATACTTACATTTCTCCTCTATGTAATGCACTATTCCCTTTTCGACATTATCCCCATCCCTTTCCACGCATTGCACCAACGTGTGACCACTCGGGTGAACCCGTGGGAGAGGAAGTCCTCAATGGGAAAAATTGCTTTGGAACTCGAATGATTTGGAATTCGATCGCAGTCTCGGAAACGATTATGTTCGAATTGCGAGGTACTACAAAGGTTGATTCATCGTTATGTCACAGACTTTCAGGGGCTATCCTAATTCAGAGACCGTTTTTCCATGATCGACGATGCTCGATTTGAAAGTCCTGTCTTTGCACTACAGCTCGGCACCGGAGTTTCCACTGTAGCAGGCATGATTGCAGAGTACTGTTGGGGATTCCTGACCATAACTCCTTTACTGCTTCCCATAAGCCATCCATGGTTCGAGGTCACCTGTCACAAAGTCCTCGTTTCAAACCACAGAAATCCATTAGCAATGCATCGGGTGACTTGCCAGGTAAGTCCATAAATGGTATAGTGCAAATTCCGGTTTCCTGCTCCATCCTGGTCATGCAGGCAACCGCTGACTTAGCCGTATGGTTGGACGCTTTGTCTTGATGGATCCACAAACGTCTATCCTTTGTACTGTAGAGAGTTGGGATTTCCTGGTGGTAAATGGGTTCTAAGATGTTAGCCTGATAGTATGCCGCATTAATTTTCACATTCTTTTCAATCTTTCGAATCTGTACCTGCCTTTGTGACAGTATCCAGCGACTATCATAAAACCTCGTGGAAAACCTTCACGACATTGATGGATCCAATCATAATGTCGTTTTCCATCCTTAGGACGATAAAATTTTGCACCAGGTTTATTTGTATCGCACAAAGAGAACCATGCTTCATTCAAAGTAACAACAAACTGCCATTTATCACCTGCTAAATAACGTTCGTAGAGCTTCCTGCAGTTGATCTTTCTCTTGGACGTGAACTTTTGGCTCCAGACGCTTTACAAGCTGCAAATCCTGGGAAATTATGCGACTTGCTGATGCCTGGAAGACTCCTGCATGCCATGTTATTGCCCTCTGTGTTGCAGAGTTTTCCTTTAGCATGTGATCCTTCACCTTCTTCCGAACATTTAAAGGTAGGATGTTTCTTCCGAACTTCCTCACCTGCACCCCCTGGTCCTGCTTGTGCTCTCTCTAATGCATATCGGATAGCATTTTCAGTCACTACACAACCGAGTTCCTTGCACTTTTTTTTTCAATGATACTCGACGATTAACCTGCCATGGAAAGTCCGAATACGAACCCTTCCCACCAAACGTCAATTTTCGGAAGCATACTTAGTCGCTGAAAATTTGAAACTAACTGTGAGCCATCCCCCGATGCCATCTAGTCTCGATTCTAGCTTTCACCGGTATCCCAGGAAACAATAAGCAAAACTGTGAATGCATAATGAATCAACCTCTATACTGTACCTGACGGTTTTGCTGTGAAAAATTTACTCAATTACTTTTTGATTTCCCCTCGTATAATAACACGTTGCTTTTGACGAAGTTCAAGTGCAGCAACCATCTTGAAGAAGAACTGTAACTGTGCCAGCAATGGAAATGGGTTGAGTTAAATATTTAATGCAAGCAGGAAGGATGTTTCTACACTGAGTGAGCATATTATTATGACCACCCTGTCAGTATCTCATTGGGTCATCTTTTACCTTTAAAACTACGGTAATTCTTCGTGGCATTGATTCCACGAGATGTTGGAAGATGGTGGGAGAAATCTGACACCATGCCTGATGGATAGCACTGTCTAGTTGTGCTAGATTGGACGGTGGTGGATCCAGCCGTCTGATGGTTCGTTCGACTTCATCCCACAAATGCTCAGTTGGAGTGAGATTTGGGGATTGTGGGGGCGACCGAAGTAAGGTAAAGTCCCCCTCATGTTCCTGGAACCACTCCTGCACAATACGAGCTCTGTGGCATGGTGCATTGTCTTGCTGGAAGTAGCCATCTCCATTCCATTGGTGTACGCCATCAATATGACAGGGTGGACTTGATGGGCGACGATACGGAGGTATGCTGTGCCATCCAGACGTTGTTCAACACATATTAACGGACGCAACGCATGCCAGGAAAACATTCCCCAGACCATAACACTGCCCGCACCGGCCTGAAGGGTTGTACTCGTGCATGCGGGGTCCATGCTTTCGTGCTGTTTCTGCCAGATTCTCACACGGCCGTCTGCATGATGTAACTGGAATCGTGACTCGTCAGACCACACGATTTGTTTCCACTGCTCGATAGTCCAGTCCTTGTGCTTCTGAGCGAATTGGAGTCGTTTCCGCTTGTTGGCTGCAGACAGCAAAGGTGTGCGGACAGGTCTTCGGCTTCCGTATACCATGCGATGCAGCGTGCGGCAGGCAGTACATTCAGAGATCGTTTTGCAGGACTCCCGATTAAGGTCAGCAGTGATTTGATGCACAGTTGCCCTTTTGTTATCCTTTACCAGTCGTGACAGTCTCCGTTCTGTCCAATCATCAACCATCTGTGGGCATCCACGGGCGGCCACAACCAACACCACCTAAAGAGAAAGCCTGAGCGCGAAACATCATATATTGTTAAAACGTCATAAGTAGTCATCTTTAATCGCATTTCTTCCAATAATAAGCCCTAAATTATGACTAGGTATGATGATGTAATAATGTATGAAATTTTCACGCTCAGGCTTTGAGTAGAGGTGGTGTTGCCACAACGCGAACGTTCAGACCCCGTCTTCCGGCTAACCGTCCAGTCTTTAAATACTTTAACGACAGCTGCTCTTGAGCACCCCACGAATGCTGCTGTTTCGCTGATACTTGCTCCATAGCTTCGAGCACCTACAATCATCCCGTGTTCGAAGGTTGTTAAATCGCGTCGTTTACCCATAGTTGAAGAATGGAACATGTCTACTGTTGTCGACGACACTCAGCTTCCCTTTTTATATTGGTCCGGCCCGCTAGCAACATTGTGGTGACATCCGTGCGCGCATGTGCATAAACATGTCAGATGGTCATAATAATATGCTCACTCAGTGTATATACTCTATAAATAGGTAAAGGTAGAATAAAAACTGAAATTAACAAACGTGTGTTCTTTCGAGGTGATCCGAGGGACGTATTATGGATTAGAGTTTAATTTATAAAATAAGCGGCACAACAAATTATTCTCGCATGTGTGTTTCTGTTGTTGTTTTAATTTTTATAATGATTGCTGTAGGAAACTTGTAACAAGTGGTGAAAAAAAAAATTGTATTTAATTGAATGCTCAGGGAAAAGGTGAGGAGTGGCCTGCAAAAGTTGCGTTTGCTGTCGAAGTAAAAAATTACAAGACGTAAATTAAAATTGATAATAACAATAATAAAATAACGAGATCTAGTTTAGTTGATTTATTGATTATATTATTATTATGATTACTGGAAATATGTTTATGACAAAATATTATAGGATTTGCTTACTTCTTTCAGCTTTAATTTTCGATATTAAAAAAAAACCAATGTGGCATTCAATTAAATGTGGTATGCTAGACGGAAGGACGGTTTAATGGATAGAGACAGATTGGTAGGGGGGCAGCCGATCTGTTTATTGCTTAATGTATATCAATTATAATTAACTTCTCAAAATGGAAAAAACATAAATGGGGCGGCCTATTTTGCTCGCTCTCTGTCTCGTGAACTAATTCAATACATATATAACTTTTTTTTTTTTAATTTTTTAATCTCTGTATAGCTAAAAAAAAGTTCGGTTGTTCAATGATTTTTTAATCAGTTTTTTTTTTAATTGGCGCCATTTAGCTATTGAATGCTTTTTCCAAAAATTTTGTTTTTCGTGGCTGTACAGTTACATGGCCTTCAATGAAACGAAGCTGACTGAAAGATTCATAAGGAAAAATGAATAAATAAATAAATAAATTGGTTCACTTCACTGATGCCAAGAGCACGGGGTTTGCGTTTTACTACGACTGCCAGGTAGCGTAGATCCCGCCCGTAAGCAGGCGTTTCCGGGATAGGAAATGCTGCTATAGAATGTAAACACGGTAAAAGTGCAGATAGGCGTCCCATAACTCTTCCACGTTATATTGACTACCTGGACATAATCATGCTTTGAAATTAAATCTCTCATCTCTAGTTAGTGATTAAATAAATAAATTATCTTACTTTTAGATATTACTTATTAAGAAATTCACGAAAAAAAATATTCCCTGCCGAGGAATGTAAACTGCGAGGAGCCATCAAAATGATTGTGTCATGTCGACCGCTCGCAGACGAACATCGGTTGGAATTTTTCTGATTTTTTTTAAACGCGTGATTTCCTTAAATATTCTGCTCTGGGATCAAAATAATCGAATCGTTTGTTATTCTGAAGCGATGCCACATTAAATTAACAGAGCTAATGATAAGAGAAGCAAGGGAACGCCATTCCGCACTTTTACCCTTTCGGCGGGCTTAGTGAAAACGTAATACGATTTCTTTGTATACTATAAAAAGCATAGATGCTTTGCGCTGAATGTTTTCGCGTTGATGAATTCAATAGCGGCTTTATGCAGAATCGGATCAGTAACTCCAAGAGCGAAATTAGGTAATGGAAACTGTAAACAGAAGATAAAAACGGAAGGAAACTACTCCCGTTGGATTCCTCGCCCTTTGTTCAAACAATGACGTTGCGATGACGTAAGAGGTTGAGTCTCGTGGAAAAAAAACGAATTTTCTGATTGGAAAATTTTGTGATCTTGTGTGTAAAAACTGTTTCTATTGGCTAATGTTGCGTAGCTGTTGGACTCCTCCCTGTCAACGGGACTTTGCAACCACTTGTTGGAGCCAAGTGTTTATCAAGGCATTCAGTCGCTCTAATCCCTGATAATTTCAAAATCATGGCTTATCACGGGCCTGCGTACGGACTTAGCCGGGAATGCCAGCTGAAAGTAAGTGTTTTAAGCGCGAAACATTTTTCATCACCTCATTTTTATGAATCCTAAACACAGCTGTTTCCAAATACCTTTACGGTTTAACAATCATGGCCACCACCCGGTGCGATGATCGCGCTGCATTGTGAAATTGATTTTGCAGTTGTAGCTGAATATATGGGGACGTGATCGATGGAAAAGCGCGCTTAACTTTAAGATTTCCTTATCCTTTTCAAATCGAGCCCTCGTTGCTGTAGCGTTAAATAATAACAACTGAAGTTGCGTTAATCGCATCGAATCATCTAGATTAAAAAGGGGTTGGGTCAGTTTCTTTTCTTTTTTTTTTCCCCTTTCTTTTTTTTCTTTCCTCTCTTGGTAAAATCCGCCTTTGCGATTTCTTGGTAGGCGCAAGCGAAATTCAGCTTGGACAGAGCTCTACAGGCCATTCACTGGATCGAAGAGGTGACCAACATCAAACTCGAACCTCCCAAACCCGATGAAGGCTTCAAAGATCAACTGGATATTGCAGCCGTGTTGAAGGATGGGGTCACCCTGTGCAAGTAAGGAATTTGAACTGGAGAACATTTACCTCAGAAAAAAAAATTAGATCCTGTTACCGCTTTGTTTACATAGGAAATTAATTCCACTGGTAAATAATAATAATAAATTTTAGCAGGACCCAACAATTTTTTTTCTTTAAAAAAAAAAACAAACAAAAAATAAACAACTTTTTTTTTTTATAACAAATTTGATATATTCTACCTAAATTCTAAGTGATAAAAATTGGATATTTATAACTTAGAAAGCAGGAAAAATTTTTTTAAATAATGATAATATTGAATAGTTTGAAAAGGATATTTTTCTCCTCAATTGGAGGACTACCCCACCCTCCTGTAAGATGTAAACCATCTACAAAGATGAGTTATCTTCATAGAAGGAACCTGATGACCCAACCGAAAATTTTGAAGCACATATATAGAAAATTATGTAATGACACTAAGTAATATCAGTGTAATTTATTTTGTTTGTTAGTGGTAATACTTCAAAGCATATTAAATTGGGCCGCCCCCCCCCCCCCAAAAAAAAAAAATATTGGAAAAAATAGAAATATATGAACAGTGAAATAGCTACAGAGCTAATTGCTGAGTCAAAATAGGTAAGAAGCTTAAAAAAGGGTTGATATAAGTGAAATTTTAAACCTGCATATATGAAATTATTTTGTATAGTTAAAGATCACTATGCAGTAATGTGAAAGTAATTTGTCATAAGTTTTAAGAGTTTTAAAATATAATTTTCAATTTTTTTTTTTTTTAATTTTCAACAAGTAATTAATATTTAACCCCTTTCACTGCATAATTAAATCTCATGGTCATTCTTGATATGATGAAATTATCCACTTCTTACAGCCTATTAAGTTTTTTTTAAGGCTGTAGGATGAATCCACTTTCGGCAGGTAAATTATGCAGCAAAAAGATTAAGCTGAGTAAAGGTATTACATGAAAAAACTGAAGGAAAAATTCTGCAACCTGTATTTGAACCGGGGACCATGAGTATCCAGCTTGTAGCCTCTTCTGGTTGGAATCCAGATTGCGAAATATTTCCTTTCATTTTTTTCATGTAATATATTTACTTTAAACTAAGTTATTAGAGAAACATCCATTTACAGTACATTATTTTTATTGTCTATAGTTAACTTTCGTCCTTTCGGACGTCTTCAGTAGCTTTGTATTACAGTTTTTGCAGATTGCTAAAATGCGATTTTGAATTGGTAAAATGTGCTTTCAGAAATCAAAAAATGTAAGTTCAAATTCAAAAAATGCACCACATAGTGTTACTAAATACTAAGAGCATTTAAGAAATAGTAAACTTAGTAAACGATGTTTCACCTACTAATGACAACTAAAAAAAAAAATTAATTTACTGTTCTATTTTATTTATATTTATGCTATCCAATTTTTGTTCTATTTCATGCATTTTATAATTTTTGTTCTTATTGCAGTAAAATAACATTTTCTATATTACACATGTAGCATATTTTATTACATTGTTTCTAATTTACACAAAAACCAGAGAAATGCCAGAAACAAAATTATCCACATTTATCGAACTCTTCATTCAAGTGCGGAGCTATTGCAATCTGTCACTTTGTCAATCTGTCATTTTGCTGCACATTTTTTGAATTTGAACTTACATTTTTTATTTCTGAAAGCACATTTTTTTATTTCTGAAAGCACGTTTTTTTTATTTCTGAAATCACATTTTACCAATTCGAAATTGCATTTTAGCAATCTGCAAAAACTGTAAGATGTCCGAAAGGACAAAAGTAAACTATAGACAATAAAAATAATTACTCATTCATCAGAATTGACATATCTGCTTCGGTTCAAAAAATAAAAGGGGGGTTCAGACTTTTGTATTCACCCTGTATAAACGTTCGGTAGCTTATCTCACATTTTTTCGGCTGTTGAAAACTGCATCAGGTGATTGTAGGAGGAAGTCGGGGTGTAAATGGACGTTTCTCTAATAACTTATTATCATAATGCAGTACAAAGTGTGCAGAATAATGAAAAGACATGCTGTTGTGGTCGTTGTTCTTGAAGAACGCCAGGCCCGTTTAGGGTTGGAAGAGCATCTAGTACCACCTAATACGTGATCTAGTTTCAGCGAATTTCTTGTTTGAATTGATACTGAATTTATAACGGCGGATGCGTAGATTTTTTATTTATATTTACCTTATATTTATTGGACATTAAACTCCAGTTCTTATTTATTACTTCCTTATTGAGTGCTTGTCAGAAAAGCAAAACTGAAGAATCATGTGAAATTAAGGCAAAATATGTAATGTTTTTTCATTGTTTAGCCTCCTCTGACTTCTACCTATAGTAGTTTTGTAGAAGACCTATTACACTGGCAAGCAGTTATTGATAGTTTGCAGTAATTCACCAAAATCAGAATTAAAGATATTAATGGAGAAAATGGAAGGAAAAATTCCGTGACCTGGATTCAAACCATGGACCACGAGTATCACACCTATCGCTTCTACCAACTGAGCTAGCGCCAACACAAGTAGAGTGATACTAAAGGTTACTGGTTCAAATCCAGGCCATGGAATTAATTTCTTTTCGTTTATTGTAACTATTTTGAGCACCTGTAGAAGTCAAAGGTGATTTATATTGATGGTTGTATAAATTTAGTATTACAATTTTTATATATTTTTTTTTCCTTTTGTCGAAGGATTTTTTTTTGGCCCTTTCTGGGCATATTTTTATCAGAGATAATAGGGTTTCCCCTAAAGATTATTAATAAATTTTAAAAAAGCAAGCCAAAGATCTTTTCAAATGGAAGAGATTCCCATGTGTACTTCAGGAAAAATATACAATTGAAAAACATGCCCAAATCTTACCGTGCAAGAGATAATTATAATTGAAAGACAAAATGTAATTAGTATTGATTAGAAGCATTTAGTTAAACTTTTCAAAAATCAACAGTTATTTGTTACACTTCTTTCTTTTAATCTTTAATTTTCTTTATACTGTAAATTTTTATGATTAACAGAAAATAAGGAAATATTTTGGTTTTTTGTTAATCCGGTCTTCTGTTAAGTTGCCAAATTCCATTACAAAACTGAGCCTAGAAATTTTTAAAGTCCCTTTTATATTTACTGTTAATGTTAAAAAAAGACAAACAAACCGAAAGCAGAAAATAACCAGAAATAATATTTTGGATTAATTTCCTTTTCTATTCTTAGAAAGGAAACTCACTCATATTTTGTATGTTTGCAGATAGTTAGCTTTTCTAAAAAATTAGTTTTTAAATAATTGATGATTGTATTTTTATTTTATTTTATTTTATTTTATTTTATTTTATTTTATTTTATTTTATTTCCTTATTTTTTTGTTATATGATTGTGTAAAGCTTGACCATTTCATTGATTCAGAATGTTTGTTCAGGTCCATCTGGAGATAAGTTGTATTATCAACTTTTTTTGCTACTCCTGTGTGTCTGAATATAATCACTAGGAAATGATTATGGGAATGTTACATTAGTGGATGTTACAACTTTACTATAAGTGGTTTTGTTTTTATTCGTCACTCACCTAGGTTTCCATTAAATTGTTTATAATGAGTGTATTCGAATAATGTACACTCATTTATTCTTAAACCATTTGTATTGTCTGTATTAAAAATATTGGGACACATCCTATATTTTCTATAACCCTTCATTTTATCTTTTACATGCCATACAGTGGAATATTTATTTCGTGAAATCTTGTATAAATAATTTATTTTTTAATTTTTTTTTCTGCATAAGCAGAAAACTGAATAAAGTTATTATTATAAGGAAAAAATAGTAAATTGATAATTATTATTTCTGAAAACTGAGAATATTTCACTTTTAATTTACTTTATCATAATGTGCCATATTAAATATGTTTATCAAGGTTTTGTTCTTTGTAATTATCAAAAAATATTCCTTTCAATTTTATTAAAAACTATTACATGTATTATATGTTGTGAAAACATCTTCTAAAGTAGTATAATGGTTAATAGACACAAATTCAAAACAAACTGGAACTTAATTCCTGTATCTGCCATTTGAAGACTGTGATTGGTCACTTGTTGATTTTTATAACATGAGTAGTCAAGGTTAGAATGTACGAGATGTTAACCAGTTAATTTAAAGAAATTTTTCAAATCTGAATAAAAAAACCTTGATATGGTATAGTTTGAGCATAGCACACAACCTCTTTGCAAGTAATTGATGAACCGACCATTGTAAAACGAACGTCACAATTGCATTTTAAAATACATGTACACATATATAGAAACAAAATTCTTTCGCTTCTGTATGAAAACTTATAAAGTTATGATAAGACCATTAATTAAGTTGTTTGATAAAGAACAAATAGCAAATTAGTAATTGCTGATTTTGTTCTTATCAATCTTGTACTGCGTGTAATCTTAGTGCTTTTATCAAATTAGAAAATAGCTCACAATACAAATTACCTGAAATCCATCCAATTTGAAATTGCAGTTGTTAAGCATTTTTTATGAAACTGAGTGTTCTTTAACAGTTGAAGTCAGAAACATAATTGGACACACCCAGCTGTTCTTTTGTTGGACATACTATTAAAAAAAAAAATAGGATGTAGCAGCTTTTGTGCTTCTATCAAGGAATTTGCTCCTCTGCAACTAATTTAGTTTTTTGGTCACTTTGTGCCTTGGTGCATCCCCAGCTAGTTTTACTGACTACTACTCAATTAATGAAACAAAACTGCATAATTTTGTATCATGTGATTATGTAGATTGTGTGCAGATATTTTTATTTATTTTTATTTTTTTTGTCATCTGCTGCTTTATTCCACTTCTGGATAGGGCACTAAAATATATTT
>JAHWFO010009451.1:51840-66457 GCA_023313115.1 Rhysida immarginata | reverse complement strand
GTTTCGCTCCGTTTACTCTTGATTTTATCGGTTTTCCTTGGCTTTTTTGGGGGTGAGAAGGACGAATGCTATGAATTTTGACCCTGCCAACAAATTGGTAGATATTGTTAATATGTTTTCCCCATCTCGATATTTTTTCTGAAAAACGTTCCTCTCTCTTTAGAACTAGTTCGTTCTTTTTTTTCCGGCGGATTATGCAGGGTGATTCATAAGTAAGTATACAGTTTCCAGATGCTGTAAAACTGGAACAGTTTAAGACACGGTCCCCAATTTCGAACCGTTAGGTAGGTGTCCGTTTCCCAATTTCAAAGTTTTTCTCCTGCTACCGAGGGAGGTGGCGTAGGAGATAACGAGCGTGTCACGTGACTAGGTAGTTAAAATGGCCGCGTCGGCAGTGGAGAAACCATTTTGTGTTCTTGAATTGAGCAAAACAGAATCCGTCAGAGTTGTTCAACGGCATTTTTGATCACGTTTCGAAAACAACCTCCAACCAGGAAATCAATTTATGACTGATTTAAAAAATTTGAAACTACAGGATGTTTATGCAAGTTTCCTAAGCCAGAACGACCAAGTGTATCGGCAGAAGTTGTCGAAAAAGTTCGCGACGCTATTCAACGTAGCTGGGGGAAATCAACGTGAACAGTGAGTCGTGATTTACAGATTTCATAGCCCACTGTCTGAAAAATTTTGAGAAAGAAACTGCAAATGATTCCGTACAAAAATACAAATGTTACAAAATCTCACAAACGTTGATAAGACAAAGCGATTTGAATTTTGTGTGGAAATGCAGCGCCGTTTTGAAAATGACGATTTCGTCGATCAATTAGTATTCACCAATGAAGCTACATTTCACGTGAGTGGTAAAGTAAACATGCAAAATGTGCGTTTTTGGGTATCGGAGAATCCCAGATTTACAGTGCCACACGTGCGAGATTCCCTAAAGTTAAATGTTTTCTGTGCTGTGTCGAAAAAGAAAATGTACGGCCCCTTCTTTTTTACAGGGGAAAACTGTCACGGGAAGTCTTTTCTGGATATGTTAAACATATGGTTGATGCCGCAGTTGCAGACAGACAGTGACAACTTTATTCTGCAATTAGATGGTGCACCACCACACAAGGCAAGCAACGTGCGAGATTACCTCGATGAACGTCTTCCTCATTGATGGATTGGACGAAGCGCCGATGACAACATCGCACTCACCCAATGGCCACCCAGAAACCTAGACCTGAAGCCATGTGACTTTTTTCTTTGAGGCTACATGAAGGATAACGTTTCCTCCTTGATCTAGCGGACTTGAAACAGCGTATCACATCCTGCATCACCGCAACTGATTCAGATACTCTTAACTCGTGTTTGAGGGGAAATGGATTACTGGTTCGATGTGTGTCGTGTGACTAAGGGTTCACACACTGAACATCTGTGACTGTCTGGAGTCAATATGAAGTCAATATTTTTTCATGTCAGTGTATGGAGAAGAAGTTGATACTGGTGTCCGATCCAAAAATAAAAGTTTGGAGAAAGCCCCTTATCGTTTTGTTTATTTTTGAGAGCAACTGAAATTCAACTCATTCTATCGGCGATATCTTTCTCAATTTTCACGATATTTGCTTGGGCTTTTTATAAGAGTAGCTCTATACATTTGGCTAATAAATTATGCAAAAGACAATTTGGTAACGCATGCGCAGTTAAACATTATTTAGTAAAAATGCTCATATTTCATCAAATATTTAATATTTTTCTATTCTGATTACAGGGTGTTGTCTGTACTGTAGTTTGTCAAGTCTTCTGTAAATGGCATTGCATTGGGTTGAAAATCTTGCGTGTTATAAACAAAAAACTTACGAAAACATTTAGACCTTTTTAAAGAAACCTTAATATCTCCATGAATATCTCGTACGTGCTATTCTCATACATATGAACACCGAAAAGTAAAACAAGTCTCTTAAGCATATGCTACAGCTACAATGTATTTCAAGCATTATTTTTTACAGGGTGATTCCAAACATTATTTTTTTGGTTCACTTCTTTGCTGGTCCCCTATTTGCCTTCGGGAGAAAACCTTCGCTGAAATATATGAGGTGTAACATCCTTTTTACACCCCTGAAACTTCAGGATAATTCGTCAAGTATTTTTCTAGATATTCAACAAAACGTCTAAAATCGAAAGTGTCCGATTACTTTCTTCCAATCAGTGTATATAGATAAAACTATAACGAGTCCGTGGTTGTTCGCGCATCACGCAAAAGCTATTGGACGGATTTTGATTAAGCTTAGTATGACTAGCTTACAGTCTGAGTCTTCAACTACGGTACTTTTTTCTGCGTGAAACTGTGTCATTCCCACGGGAAAATACCTAAACGGGTCAGTGATCTGGTAGTTCAACTTGCCAACAGATGTAGCTACGAGTATGAAAATTCTTTTTGCAGCAGTAGTTATATTGCCAACAGATTTCGCTAGATAGGACATGCCTATAAAGCACTAGATTAGCAGTGCTTCCTATAAAGCACTAGATTAGGAGTGCTTTCATGCGTAAAGCACTAGCTTAGACTAGGAGTGCTTTACATATGCCTTCTTTTTACGCCTTCTCGAAAGAGGACAAATCTTTCTCAGGACTGAAGAAATGCTTACAAGGAGAGGCTACGCCGTTGAAGAAACGGATTCAGGTGAGACTTGGAGTATACGGGTAAACCTAGCAAGTAACGTCCCCAAGATGGCGGGGATCGGGAGTGCATCTATATAATTTTAAGTAACTTTATTTATTTTATATATATTACTAATAAAATTGTTTGTTCAGCCTCAGAAATAGTTCATTCACATTTCCCATCACTGCATTATTGCCAATTTCAATATCTTAACCCATTTTTTTTAATGGAATCAAACAAACGATAATGTTGTAATAAAAACTGCTAATACAGAGCATATAATTATTGTTTTCTTCTTTATAAACAATTTTTCGTAAAATATATAAATCATAAATTACTATCAGGAATAAATTGACAAGTTTGTGAAATATATTATTCCATAAACTCATCATCTATTCCTGTTACTCGCAACCGCGGCCATCTTGGGGACGTTACTTTATAGGTTTACCGTATGCGTAGAGGGTCCTTGCCTGTGTATGTGTGTAGAGCCGTAGCGCGCGCTATTCAGCCGTTCGCGAGATAATTGATCTGAAATTTGGACACCTGAAGCGGCGAACCTTATGTACTTGCGTGCGCGTGAGCTCAGGATGTCGTAAACTATTGCAGGTTGTTGGTTCAAGTCCCGGCCGGGGAACTTTTTTATCACAACGGGTTTTTTTTCATTCCTTACTAATAATCACGATTAAAACTGCACTTTTATTTACTTTGTTTGTCAAGATTCTTTTTTTTTAAGTGAGTTATAAAAATGCGTTTTTATACCTTTTTATTAGGAGCTTTAGCATAAAAGCTACTTGTAAGAATGCGTTCTTGGTCTGTACGTTTATCCGTCCGTCCAGCCATCCGCCATTTGCACGATAACTTGAAAACGGTTAACTTTTTCAAATTCTGTTTTCAGAAGTTTGACTATCAAAGTCTTAGCTCGGACGTATCAACTTTTCAGAATTTTTCGTGGACCCCTTCAAGTCGAATTTATGTGCTAAAACAGTGAGTGTAAAGAATACAAAGATAATGGCATGTCATATAATAATCGATTTATCAAGAAGGAATACATTGTTACTTTCTGTTCATCTTTTAAGCATTACTGACATCGGCGCGTGCACGTGAAATCGCTTTGTCGACGCACGATTGCTCAAGTGCTCATAATCTGTATTATTCAGTAGCGAAAGAATGGAGCTACTTATTGGTTTTATAATGTCTTAATTGTGTAACCCTTCATAATTTCTATATTTTTTAAGGTAAAAGGTTGAAATTCGGAATGTTGCTTCCTAAGGGCATGTCCATCTGCACTATTTAGTTTGGTATTGATTGGTACACTGGGGTCGGAATTACGGGGGTGGGATTCAGAGAGGACAATATATCTATTGCTATTTATGTACGTAAAGGCGTGAAATTCAGTATCCAGATTTCTCTAGGCAAGATCTACATTACTATAAAGTTTAGGCCCAGCTGTTCCATTGGGGTCGGATTTGCGGGGGTGGTAGTCACGTGGTCTTTAGAACTATGCCAACATATGGCTTGTGATATATCATACGGAAAGGAAAGAAAATACGAGCTTTTTTACATTTTCTATATATTACGTTCGAGAAAATTAATTTTTGATTAAAAAAAACTTGGGGAAGAGGTAAAAGTGTAGATAAAGGGGTAAAAATAGATGACTTCAGGATCTGCTACTTGCTTTACCCTACTCGAGGGGAGAGGAGGGGGGATTAATCCAACTATAAATAAAGGAGAACATGTGAGTTCGTCACGGAAACAGTTTTGCATTGTAGGTGGCGCTCACTTAAAGCACACGGCGGAACTGAAAAGTCACCTGACCATTGTTGTCAGAGCAACAATTTTTATCATTCAATCTCAAAACTATAAATAAAGGAGAAAATGTGAGTTCATCAAACGAAACAATTTGAATGAATTGAATTTGATAAAACTAATTAACGCGCAAACTGTGCGTGGGCCACGTTCATTTTTTTAATAAATGTATTTCTCCTTCACTGCTAAAGCTCCTCCTTGGAATGTTTGCAAGATTTTATTAATAATAACAATGAAAAAAAAAACTTGATTTGCTTTTTCAAGTTCCTTCTTTTACAGTTAATACATGTATAAACATAGCGTTTTCTTATAGTTCGTTAATAATTTCGATACAGCAGGGCATTTATTTACATTTTCAATAAATGAGACACATTTTAAAATATACAGTTTTTATTATGAAAACATTTATAACATACAGGGAAAGCACAATACTTTTCTACAACGAGCGCAACAAATGAATGAGGCATTTTTACATTCACACGCCACTTTCAAATCTTCCATCGAGAAGCAAACTTCATTTACATTTTGAAAAATGGTTCTTTCTTCGGACAGTTGCGACGCAAACCAAGCGTACTTGATCATATTTTCGAAAATCGGAGATGATAACTGGTGGTGAACAATAGATTGTATTTTTATACAGTCTTCTCGAGAATTGATCTCTCGAGAATTTTCAATTAGATTGGAACAGTTTTGCAATTTGAGATTTTTCACTTGCCTATAAAAGTAAACGTCGTAGAGCTGAACTAATGGGGTACATCTCGGGGGTACATCAACTAACTTTGATCGTGCACGTCGGTTTTTTCTCATTATTACGGAAAATGTCGTCATACAATTCTGGGTTCGTTTGACCGCTCCAAGAGTCAATGAGCAACAAAAGTTTCTCATCACCAATGTAAGGTTTCATACATTTTTGTAAGAAAGATTTGTACAAAGCTGTATTTAGTTTACCGGATTTTGAAGATGTTATCAGGACGTTGATGTACTTCTTGGCATACTCGTCGACTTGCTTCTGCACCCTGACTCCGAATGCTCCAGTTGACTCTTGCAGGCATACATAAACCAGTGGCAACACTTTTCTCGATAGCGTCAGTGAATACTGCGCCGTGTACGTGTCTCACTTTGTTCATATCTTTCCGTTGTATGAAGACGGTTTTGCTGCCCCTCGACGTCAGTGTTCTGAAGAATAAGTAGTCATTTATTACTGTGCATATAATGAAAGGGTTATTTTTAACAATTTGTAAATCTGTGAACCGTGTTGACAAAATCGGGAATGAATTGTGGCAGGAGGTCTCGAACGTCGTCTCGGAAAATTTCTGCTGCTTCAAGCGTCTTCTCCATCGTAGCAACTTCTCGGATCGAGACATACTTGGTCACTTTTCGTTGACGAATGCCGTGTTTTCGCTTGAACTTCTTGATCCACGCATCGGAAGCTTCGAAGTTGAAATCTGAAAAGTGTTTCGCAACAGCCAGAGTCCATTGTTGCAAATTTCTTGTGGTAACTTGTTGATACTGCTGCCGAGTTTCGACGAAACGATCATATGTCCACGAATCGATGATGATGTGCTTGTCATGTGTAGTGCCTCCGTTTTTTATGTCTTTCTCCCATCGAGAAAGGTGGGCCATTATTTTTAAACAGCCGCCTCCTTTCTTCTGCAGAGTCGCAAGCGTCCATTTCGGGTGCAGATTCGCAAGATTAACGACCTTAATTTTGTATTCGAGCGGGATGTTGTCGGCTTGTTTGGATTTTTTCACCTCTAGCTCATTCACGTCTAATAATACGTTGTCCGAATAGCCCGTATCCTGACATTCTTCCTGGGCATGAATTAACTCCTCGTCGGTTATAAGCTGCATTTCGTTGAGCATTTCAAGCGTATTTTTGTACATTTGCTTTCCCATCAGCATGGTGTCATTTGGAATCGTGGCCGAGGCTTCCGGAGTAATTAATCATTTTCCAAGAGTAACAATTCACAGTACACGAGCGCATTTTTCAAGTTCTTTTTCGACTGCTTATTAAGTAGCGGAAGAATGGAGCTACTTATTGTTTTCACAATGTCCGTCTGTCTGTCCGTCCGTCCCCTTCATAATTTCCGCATTTTTTGAGATAGAAGGTTGAAATTCAGAATGTGGCTTATTATGGGCATGGGCACCCACCTTCACTATTTAATTTGGTTTTGATTGGCCCACTGGGTTCGGAGTTTCGGGGGCGGAAATTAGAGGGGACCAAAAGGTCTACGCGTATTTATGCATATAAAGGAATGAAATTCGGTATGCAGATTCCTCCAAGCAAGATCAACATTACTGTAAAGTTTGGGCAAAATTGTTTCAATAGGGTCGGATTTGTGGGGGTGGCAATCACTTGGTCTTTAGAAATTTATGGCAACATATAGGGTGTGATATATCATTCGATCGAAAATGATGAGAAAGGAAAGAAGATAGGGTTCTTTTATATTTTCTAAATACAAGGTTAGAAAAAATCAGTTTTTGTTTTAAAAAATAGGGGGTTAAAAAGTGCAGATGAAGGAATAAAAAAAATAGATGAACTCAGGGCTTCCGCTACTTTCCTATACCTTCCTCGGGAGGCTTAATTTCTTGTTATACATTGAAGTATCTTCAGTTTCACTCGTTGCACTATCCTCAATAGCCGGGTACTGACTGAGCTTGCAGCCTCAGCCGTATGCCTCGCCCCATTTGCCTTGCGAGGTAGCCTCGGTTTCAAGGAAACTGCCCAAACAGAGGTATAAGAAACAGAGGGTAAACTCCGTATAGCCACAAAGGAAACTTTTCTGAGATCACGTGACGAAAGTCACCCAATGAAATTTTCCTTAAAAACACTACGGGCTTCGCGGCGCTACTGTCGGTTTCGTCATAATTACGTCATTCTCCCGCAAATGGGTTGTTAGAGAGGCAAGTCATATATGACGTCAGATAAATACATTGCTTAACGTTCTTTTCATCGGAATTATTTTAATAATTTAATACAAGTTAATTAAAACTTTGAAATCCGGTTACGATGCATGGTGGACTCTCATTGGGATGAAAAGATGAAATTATTATTGTACTAGCAATATTACCCGGCTTCGCCCGGGTGGAAAGGATGCATTGAGTAATTTTTTTAACGATTGTTTGTTATGTTAAAAATTGAACTATGATTAACAAAGTATGAACGAAATGCAAGAAAATGACAAAACAGTCTAGAAAACCTTCTCCAAACCTTTTATAATCATTTTAAACCAAAAATGATGATTTATGAACAATGAACTGGGAACAAAAGAAAATAAAATTATATGTACAAAAGTAAATAAAAAAATGATATGATAAATGAATCAGCTACACAGGCAAGCTGGGCATGGATTGTAAAGTATTGTGCATTCAAGTCCATTTCGATAAACAACGTTGTATGTCTTCCCCTATGGCGCAAAAACATGTAGATTTCGACAGCTGGACACGCGGGAGCAAACAACGTGTAACTGACCGTGAGATAAGCAAGCTTCCTGAAAATATATACCTGCGACCTTGAAAGTCTGGAAAAATTGAATAAAATGAAACATTCTTCGTCTGGCATCGGCATTTAGTGACATCCTTTGAAAACAAAAGTCTAGCTGGTATGCACGTCGAGCGTTGCTCGGGCTGTTTGTTCCAGTGACGTATATTAAAGGTAGATTCCGAATCCTATTGTTAACATCGCCACCAAAGTGAAGCCAATTGAAACCACGACAGTTCTGGGTAGGAGTATGGCTTCTTTATTTTTGACGATTTTGGGCCAGGTGTCCGGTTTTTGAGGCACCTTTCCGTTTTTTTTCTCTGTCCGTTTTTTTCTTCAAATGTCCGTTTTTTTTGGGTCAAATCTCAAATTTGGCAGTTTTTTTTGTTTGTTCTACCAAACGCCCACACTGGAATTCCAAACGTATGAACTATAACGGTTCTATTCTCTATGGCTACTTGATGAATCAAATTGATGCCTTAGTCATCGGTCCTCTTGACGACACCTACTATTGCGACCACTCGCCCGTTAGTGATGTACTGACATTGCCGTCCTTAAAGGGGTTTTCAAACCGTATAACATCTTTACGGTGAACGACTTATCCTCCGATCATCGCCCAGTCGCTCTCAACTTCGAGGGCTTAAACCTTGACCTGAGGGTCAGTCTCCGCCGGAAGCAGGATAGGAAACTATTTAGAGATTTGCTCAAGGAGTGTAACATTTCATATACGGATCCTGCCAACAACGTTGACATTGATGGTAATGTTAGTTATATCACCCAATTGATTAAATCAGCCAGTGATGCTAGTGCTACTGCCATTGACCGAAAGAGACCTGATCATCTCGATCTTCCCCCATCCATCAGGCAACTCATACGTGAAAAGTACTCCTTCAGAAGATTGTGGCAACGTACTAGGTGCCTGCAGTTCAAGACTAAGTATACAACAGGCTAGCACGAAATGTCAGCGAACAGGTGAAGGAGCTACGAATCCAAAGGTGGTGCAGCAAAATCAAGAGTCTGTCAGTCTAGGACAATTCACTCTGGTGTACAGTCAGGGCCCTCAAGAACAAGGTCGTCACCGATCTACCTCCTCTGCTTACGGAAGATGGGAATTTTGTTAGCAGTCCCCAGGAAAAGGCCCAAATAATTGCAAACTCACTAAAGAGTCAATTCATCACCCCCTTTGAAGATAAACTGGCTGGTATCAAGAACACAGGTCTATCATAAAGTACGATCTCATCCATCGTGTACACAGGTCATTGACAACGCCGAGGTATCGAACATCATTAAGCGAGTAAAGAATAACAAGGCTCCTGGTCTAGACTCCATCACTAATGGTGCTCTCAAGAATTTGACTCCTAAGGTAATCTGCACTATCACTAAGATTTTAAACGACTGCTGGAACCACAACTACTTCCCCGATGCCTGGAAAAACTCAGTTATTCTCTCTATACCTATAGTTGCTGCCACGTAAGCTGAACGATCTTTTTGACATGCGCAGTAAGTCTCATCAACATGCTTTGTCTAGATTTTACCCATGATGCGCTTGTTCTACTATAGTATTGGTGGAGATGTCGTTGAAACGTGGAAAGCCTATTAAAAGTCATAAAATAAAACAAATTGCCTTCGAGTCGACTATTCTGTGTCATTTTTTAATTTATTAATTTACTAGCAGAGGACCCGGCGTTGCCCGGGATAATTACGATTGTAGATAAACAAAACAATCTCAAAAAGCTAAATTAAACCTCCAAATTGGTTAAATAATAACTCAATCACTACAATATAGAGCGAAGGGTCTATCCATTCTATGAAAAATCCGAAAGACAGGAATTTACCTCTTCACTGAAAAAATCCATTCTAGGTAATGTACCGAAAAAATGTTTTTAAAAACTCACAATGGATGGACCTCTCCAAGGATGCCTTCTAGTCTAAATAATTTTTTACTCACGTAATCTTACTTTAGATGTACACTTGATGCTGTTGCAATTTCCTTTCTTCTTTCGATGTCTTGAAGCAAAAATTGACCATTCATCACTTTGTGTAGTCTAGCGGTCGCCGATTCTTCTATTTACTTGCTTACCATTTGCTCAATACAGCACGGAGCTAAAGGAGTGCTTCCTTTATCGTCTTTGTACTCTTTCGCAATAGTCTGCTAACTCATTATCTCCAGTTACTGATCATTTTTAAAGATTTTCAAGAAATTGTTAAGTACTAAGAATTCTCTTTTCTAAGAAAAGCCTGATTAACAGGAATTCTATGCATTTATTTGCATTGTTGGTCATGAGATATATATTGTTGGTCCGTGAAGAGTGTTTGTGAATTGCGTGTTGGTACCATTGTTGATACCTATTGTTGCACAAACTTTGCCTTACATTGTTGATCATGAGATATTTCTCATTAATATGCCCTGCCATGACCATGAATATCGATTTTTTATCGATAATTATTATTTTTTCGAAATCTGAGGTAGACAGTGACCTTCCTCATGCTTTAAAGGTCAAATATGCAAAATTTCATCAAGATCGGAATAAAACTGTAGATTTGTATTCAATACCCACAAACAAACCCAAAAACCCACAAACATCCTTCTTTATATTGTTACTAAAATTAGTTACATGTTGAATGTGGCCTCCACCATTTACTGAAGCATGTTGAACGTGTCTTCCTGTCTAATTTCGTATACAAATATTGCATAGATCGCCATTCCATGCTGGTAGTGACCTTTGAACTAATTTTTTTTGGTGTGTATGAGCTTCCCATGCCCTCTTGTATAATATTATCAAGTATTATAGCTTTTGGTCCAGTAGTTTTTTTTATGGCCATGTCAAAATGGAACTTTAATTATAAAGACCCTGTATATAGATAGATAGATAGACAATATGCGCAGACCAACACAATGCGCGGACCAACAATGTATAGCTCATGCAAAGCTGTTTCCTCAACAATCGGCCATAACAAAAAATTACTTGCGTTAAATTAAAATCACATTTACAGATTCGACTGTTGTAGTACCCGTCGTACGACGGGCTTTAATGCTAACAAAAGTAACTGACGCGACAAAAGAAAACAATATTTATCTCCTTTCTTTTTAACAATATAACACCAATTATCTACTTCAATTCTACGTGTGGGAGATTCGAAAATTAGCTCGATAATTGTTTCATGTAATAACATTTAGTAAAAAGTGTGATTAATGATTCCTAATGAATAGGATAATAACGCCGAAAAAGCGAAAATTTCATATAATCTTGAAGTCGAAGAATCGAGAAGTCTTCATATGCCAATCCATTGGAGTCTGGAAGTCGACAGCATCGATTGCCTATTCTATGTTCGTGGTTCAAAATCATTTGAAGATCTTCGAAGAGTTTTTGGTGTATTGCAAAATACTTTCCAGGAGGCTTCAGAAGCTCTAAAGCTCCTAAAGGGCGATGAAAAATGGCATCGTTGCATGCGATGCGTGAAGCAATTGCTTTCCAGATTTGACAACTCAAATATCTATTTGCATTCATTCTGGCATACTGTAAATCCCCAGTAACCTAGGCTAATGTGGAATAGTTGAGCAGACGCGTTGCCGGAAGACCATCAGCATCAATTCAACTCAGAAGCAACCAATCTTCGAGTGCTGTATCCCACATTAAGAGATTTGGACCAGTATCTGACGAACAATGAACGCAGATTCATGGATTATCCAGAGATGCCTCAATTGCATCAGCCCGAGGTACGCGGGTTCGATCCTGGCCGAGGACGATGAGGATCTTTTCAGGGGGAAAATCCTGAGATCACGCATCCTTCGGAAGGGAAGTAAAGCCGTTGGTCCCGTGTGATCGTTTGCCGGCTGCACGTTAAAGAACCCTTGCGAGGCAAAATTTGCGGCCCCTATAACGCCGTCCTGAGATGACCATAGCAGTTGAAAAGGACGTTAGTACCAAACAAACCAACCAACAATCAATTGCTTCAGTTCGCAGATCAAGAAGTTGAAGCGTTCCAGGATTCAAATCCACTTGTGTCGCTGGAGACTGCATACCTTCGGGCAAGATTCCAAGAGTTGGTGGGTCAAATATCGCTCTTAAATGAATAACAGTTGATTGTGCACAATCACATATTAAATGCGGTACACAATGAGACGCCAGGAAGGGAGACTGTTGTGGGACAGTCCCGGCGAAACCGGTAAATCATTTTTACTGGAAAAAGTGCTGGCGACTGTTCAATTGGAAGGCAAAATTGCCCTTTTCTGGCAACGGCAACGAGTGGAATCGCAGCACTTTGGTCGGGCGGACGGCACATTCAATGTCCAACTAAATGTAACTTCAAACTGTAATACCCTCATTCAATCGCTACATGCAGAGGGAGATCTGGACATGCGAGTTACTAAATATATTTGTTTTCCTATAATCTAGGGGTGTTTAATGTTGCTTATTGCCTCTGCTTGGTTGCGCCGGGTACAACACCTTTGTAATAAAAAATTACATGGTTACATGGCGTGTTCGGCAACTTTGATATTGTGGGTTCTAATCCTTCAGAATACACTTTTTAAACAGAAACAATTTTGTTTCTCGTCTTTGTGTTGCTTTGAGAAGCTCGGTGAAGACGGGAAGGTACGATCTTTATTATATATGTCCGTCTTCGCCAAACTTAAACATTTACGTGACAAATTTGAAGATAATAAGCATAAAACTGGTGGATGTAACACGTTTGGTATGAGCATTGTTCTTTGAATGCACAGAAATATGCCACCTTTACGTTCCGTACGGAAATATAAGCACATAATGCAGAGGATCATATCATGGCTGATTTTCTAAAATCCGACGAACTCTGTTTTCTGTGCGCTGGCGCAAAATAATATCACCATAAGCACTGACTCCCTGCCGGGTAAAAAACCTCAGCAACGTCCGAATTTGTCAGTAAATTGTAGGATCGACGGTCATTAGGTTGAACGTTTTAGGTATTAAACAATACAACAGCCAATTCCGAATAATCAGGTTCAATACAAGCTACAATACTCAGCGGGGATAATGCAGGCGATTCGTTTTAATACAAAGAATACCGTTACAGGCGACTGATCATTTTGTCGACAATTTTCCGTTCGCCCAGCTTATGCAATGACAATTAGCAAATCCTAGGATCAAACCTTAAACAATATTGGTATATAATAATAAATATTAACTGGAGATACGTCTCCAAGCATAGGTAATGATTTTTCAATTGAAAAATGGAAGGAAAAATTCTCTCCAGTTAATATCTCCAGTTAATATTTATTATTATTCACTTGTGAGTTCATCAACTTTCTGATGGTTTGGAGTGGAGAAATTCTCGATCTGCGGGCCAGGTTCCCGTCTCCCTTTGGGCTTTCAACCGTGACAACTTGGTTGTCTTTAAGACACCTTGAGACAACTTGGCTGTCCGTAGTGTCTGCGATAGCCCAATTGGTAGAGGCATCGGCGATGATAGTCGAGGTTCCTGTTCGAATCCGGGTCGCAGAATTTTTCCTTCCATTTTTCAATTGAAAAATATTGGTATATATCTAGAGTAGATAGATACTGATACCTCGTCTTCGTTTTGCCTTGAAAAGATCGGCGAAGACTGGCATCTCCGCTAGTTTATTAAGATAACTTGAAAACGAATTAACTTTTTCACATTCTGTTTTTACCAATCCATTAATATGGGACAGAGCATAAACAAGTTCGAACGTGAGATAGCCTGAATAGGAACGTGCTCTAATGGCACATGTTCTAATGGTACCATAATGATACCCCCTTAAAAATTTCCTATAATTAATATGGCATGTAATACAGATATGGCCAGATATGGCATGTATATCAAGCAAATCGTCACGACGTGTCATGAACGAATATATGAGTAATTAGTGAAAGCAGATAAGGACTAGTGGCACGTGTACGTGTAAGGATGTCTCATGAATGAATATCACGCGTAAATAATGATAGTGGGAATAGGTTTAGTAGCACGTGTCCTAATGGTACCAAATGGCGCTGGAACTTTCAATGCTAAGATATGGCATATATCAAACAACTCGTAACAAGGTGTAATGAGTGAATATAACGAGTAATTAATTGTAGCCGGAATTGTTTAGTAGTACATGTTTTAATGGTACTGTGTGTTACCTTTGGAAACTTTCAATGCTAAGATATGGCGTGTAATAGATCAACCAACTCCTTACGAGTTGTTAGACCTATTGTTTTCCATAGCTTATTTGTATCAAGAGCATATTGCTGTTAGGCTTAATAGTATTTAAAAGTAATTACTGTGAGACTCTTTGCTAATCGATAGTAGTTAAAAGTTTTCTTCTATGATAGATGATAACGTAGAAACATTTAGTAATTGAATATGAAAAAATAATAGATGCCTACACAAAACGCTTTAGCAATTGAGGCTCACTTCGTTTAATATTAGGTGGGAACGCCTTCAAATTAAAGAACTTTTATTGGTTCAAATATGTAAATAACTTCACTCTACATATAACTTTTCAGTTTTTCAAGTTTATTCGTTTAAATTCTCCATATACATAAATTTACTTAAATAGTAATTTACAATTTAGTTTTCTTATTGATATATTTTCTTTAAAAGTGTTTTAAAATGTACGTTAATTCTATGTATCCATGTATGATGAAAATGCGCTCCCTTTATCCGCTTTGGCGGTAAAATCATTCTTGTTTTTTTTTTTTTTTTTTTTT
>JAHWFO010009451.1:37269-51740 GCA_023313115.1 Rhysida immarginata | reverse complement strand
AGGTGAACCAATGACCTGTCAGTGATTTTTTTAAGGAGCCGAAAATATGGGAGTCACATGCGGAGATGGCGGGGCTGTACGGAGGATGTTTGAGGACTTCCCATCGAAATTTTCCAGCAGGTGGAGGGTCTTATTGGCTACAAGTGGCTCAGCATTTTGCTGAAGCAGCACTATCCATTTCGAGAGCTTCTCTCTGCGGTTGTTTTCGATGGCCCGTTTCGGCAGCGTGTTGCAGTACCGTTCAGCATTAACTGTTTCACCCCAATCTAGACAGTAGAAGAGTATGGGTCTTTCTTCGTCGAAAAAGAGACTAAGCATCACTTTTCCGGCCTTCATAGCAGAGTGAGCTCTTTTGGGACGTGGGGATTCGGGATGACAAGCATATTTACCAACTTCGATTAGATACAACAGTGCTACAGTAAAAGTCTCCTTTTCATTTGAGCACACCATATAATAAAAATTAATGAGATAACTGTAAAAACCTAACAAATTATGAACATATGACGATGTGGGAGGGGCGTTTTCTCCATCATGACAGTCGCCTAGAAGTTCCACTGGCAGATCGCTTTTTATTTTTGCGGCTCAAATTGGTATGGCCTAATTTCACGATTTTCAAATAATTCGTGGAATTCGCTAGATTCACCTATTGCCACGCCAGCTAGTGACCTGCGCAGGAAATACTCCAAACGGGGAAATTTCAGGCTTTACATGAGCGATGGATGAAAAATCGAGATCGATTGTTGAAATCGATTTCCTAAAAAAATCGATTTTCATATGGAAAAAGAAACAAATAATGCATATATAAAAAAATATATATGATACATGTTTTTACATTTGCTGTACTCGGGACAGAGTTGAGCTTCCTAAAATCAGAAGTTTTTTCCCAGTGTTTGGTACCCAAATTGCTTCGCTTGTTTTTTTTTTAATGGTTTTCTCCAGCTTTGAAATTAAATGTTCGGTGGGACAAAAGTAACTGGGACTGTATGGTGTTTTATAGGAATATCATAAATGCCTTTATGTGCAGCTTTTAAGCTTTTCCACATATCCAATGAATCAAATAGAATCTTCCAAACACTCCAAGAAGGAGCTTTAGCAGTGACGTAGAAGTAATATTAGTACGACAATGTAAAGTCTATATTCTATCCAAAGAAAGAAAAACTGGGCGTATCTAATTAAATGTTTATTTCATTTGTTAGACATTGTTACTAAATACAATTAACAATATTTAACATTGAAATTGGAAATTTAACTGGGCACACCCGGCTTTTCTTTCGTTGGACAGAGTATAAAGCTCCTAATAAATGATCGTTGACTGGGATTTTCAGGTACTGTTTGAAATTTGGATGAAGCCTGTTACTGTTTTGAGATGCGTGCTTTGATTTGGTATTTGAACTTAATTGATATGTCTCATATGCTACATGGTTTCTTTTGGTTGATCAGCTAGTTCTGTTTCTTCACACTCAGTATCTGAAATTGTTGAAAAAACTTGTTTCACGATTTTTGAATCTATCATTCATTTTCAAAATTAATGTGATTTTATATCTTCGACATAAACAATCGGTTGCCGAAAACCATCCAAACTCGACAAATCGATTCCAGAAAAAAATCGATTTTACATCGAAAAACGAATGTATCGCTTGGCACTAATGATCACTTTATAGCGATTTTCTTGCTGATGAAGCAATTCGAAAAATCTAACGTACCCTCAATCATGGAGTAATCATAGTTTATTACTCCATGCCCTCAATACGATGAGGCATTAAAGATATTCCACTTATTGCACGCATAGTGAGCTTTCTCTTCTTTCTTCTCAATAAAACCGCAACAAATAACTTGGTTTGCTTTTAAAACTTCATCACTTTCGCCCAAACACTATCTACCACTGCTTACATACGAAAATAATTCAGATAAGCTCAATTTTATTTCAATTCTGGCTGTTCTACGTATATCTCGATTGCTGTTCTACGTATGTGTAAGCGCTTTAGCACTCCCCGTTTACGCCAGCCATTAATCATCGACAGTGGCGCCACCACTAGGCGGTGAATCTAGCCGAATAGCCGCAGTTAGCCATAGTAAATACCTCCTACAATACTGAAAGAAGCTGCAGGCTCGCATTGTAACATATCGGTCTCGGTGGCTCAGTGGTTGTGTGATCGCCTCTGATGCTCGAGGACGCGGGATCGACCACGGCCGAGGACTACGAGGATTTTTTCAGGGGGAAAATCCTGAGATCACGCGCTTCCTTCGGAAGGGAAGTAAAGCCGTTTGGCCCGTGTAGTCGTTTGCCGGTCCCTATGCGAGGCAAAATTTGCGGTGCCTATAACGCCGCCCATGGCAGTTGAAAAGGACGTTAATACCAAACAAACCAAACCAGCATTGTATCATGGGGGCGTTCAGGCCGGCTACGTCACGGGGATTGCTCCAGATTCAAAAAATGGAGCGTTACAGGTTTTACGAAATACGTATGTAAACGCCGTTTTTATATACGAGGGTTGGGGCATAAGTCATGGCAACTATTTTTTTTTCTTGTAGATATGTGAACGGATCACAAACGTTTATGTGTCGTGTGGAAGTTCTGCAGGCATAGTGTGTATGCAGAACAACAGATGGCTCTGTGATAGCTGGTAGTAGCGCAGCGAGGGCTGTGAAATCAGTCAGTTGGTGAGTGTCGTGCGAGATGGAAGTAACCCGTGATGAGCCCTTGGGAATAATGCCCTACCATACCGTACAGTAGCACGGTGGGTAGGAAAGTTTCAGCAAGGACGTGTGTCAACCAGTGATGAGCAACCGTGAAGGCCATATTGCCCTGTATACTACCGTAATAAATTAGTGTGTTACGATATTTCAGTGCTATTCATTGTCCACACATGTAGTTAACACTTTGTCCTTTCTTCTGTATATGTCACATTTTCCAACCGGACTGGTATCTTTAAGAAAAAAAATAGTTGCCATGACTTTTGCCCCAACCCTCGTATTTGAGTGAAATTTATGGCAGTTTTTAATATTACTGCATTCATTTATTTTCACTCTAGATTATTTTAGAAAAAAATTAGTTTTTAAGTGGTATTTGTCTTTTAATACACGTACCATTGAACTGATTTCGATCATCTTCAAACTTATTAATCACTTGTTATATTCACCCATGACACTTCGTTGCGAGATGTTGATATATTACATGTCATAGCATTGAAAATTTACAATTTCAAAAGGTATCATTGGAACACGTACCACTGAACCACTTTCGACCATCTTCATTCATGGCACATTGTTACGAGTTGTTTCATGTACAGTACATGTTTTTGAAGGCAACGGTTGTACAATAAATGTTATAATAAATGTTCAACCTTTGTTTTCTTTTAAATTGATAAACAATTTCTGTTTTTTGCCTTTTTTTAAATCTAAACAAACCGCATTTTCAGTGCCTCTATCTCCTAAAGAGTTGGATCAAATGAAATAACACCAAAAATAAAACATTTCTCAAATGTTGTGTACAATCTGAAAATACCATTATAAACAGAGGTTTTCATTGCACATTTCAAAATTGATTTTCGTATTCGAAAATGGAGTCGGTTCACATAAAAATCCCTCATATAAAAGTACAATAATTCTTCCATTGAAAGTACTCTGTCAGAATTGTATTTTAGAAGTTGACTATTGGTTCACTTTAGATGAGACATCCTTTTCTAGGCATGTAGTCTAACCCTATTCCAGGTTCGTACGTACCAACAGAAACTAATTGCAAATTGCATTAATGTTGATGATGAGTCTACTGCATTTGGATAGAACGCGTCTAAATATGCTACACTATCAACAGCACCTACAACTGGCGAGCGAGCATCAGAACCTCGATGAAGGTGGATGCGCAAAATAAAATCGCGTGAACAAGCAAGTTCCGTTTTAATTCTCTTTCAAGCATGACTGAGTAAGATATGGTATCAAGATGCACAATGAATAATATTCTGCTGGGTTCGATCAACTTATGGACACCACGTTGACGGGAACA
This sequence comes from Rhysida immarginata, assembly GCA_023313115.1. NCBI lineage: Eukaryota > Metazoa > Arthropoda > Chilopoda > Scolopendromorpha > Scolopendridae > Rhysida > Rhysida immarginata. The sequence goes on along the minus strand of JAHWFO010009451.1, from coordinate 47,737 downwards.
TGAAATGGAGCATCATTGGTTAATGCCTCATTCATTCCTTGTTTCTCCGACCTTTTCAGCAGAACTGTGCAGCCACAACACACGAGAATATAAAGATTTTTGTCTGAACTCCAATTTTCCAGAATTTAATCCCAATTGATTATAGTCAAACCGAGAGTTCTAGAGACCTAATTCCATGTGGGTTTTGGTTCTTCCACTGCGATTTTCGACTCCTGAGGGGGGGGGGGGGCGGCCAAGTTTTCAAAAACAATAATAAACTTTACCAAACGCATTGTTGGTTACTGCAATGATTTAATTTTGCATTCTTTTATGGCTAAAAGCCATTGTTGGCTCCCTCAACGGTTTATTTAGACTTGGAAGTGTGATCAAAATTAAGATTTTTGCAGCCCGAATATTTTGATTCTACAAAGTGATTCTAAAGTCCTGCAACCGATAGGCTATTTCCTGTTATCTAATATACTAAAACTCTTGCGTGTATTTATTTATTTATCTGTAATTCTATCTCCTCCTAGACGGTTTGAGCTAGCGACTTGAAATTTTCAGGGCAGGCTTATCAATAAAGGACCTGCTCTATCGCCAAAAATCAGTCCCCTACGACCCCCCCCCCTTCCCCACTTTCTGGGGTTTTCATTTAAAATTATCTGCTTTGGCTTTGTAATTCCCCTAAATTATCTTGGTAGTTTGTTTATTGTATGCCGTTTATTGCGTCTTAATTTAACGTAAATGTTGAAATTGGGAGCCACTGTGTGTCAGAAATATGTTTCAATATATCGGCAGGGATGGATTTCAATAACGCAAATGGGAATTATTTTCGTATACTTCGTATATTTTGGAACACGCAACTTTATTTAAGAGATGTAACATCCATCCGAATATAACCACATATATGTACACTTATTTCAGCCTAAAATTCCTATAATTTATTTTCTAAGGGTTTATATCTATTAATAGAAAAACTCTTTACCGGAGCCAAGTATACATGTAGCAACAGAAGTTATTACTTATTGCTTAAAACAAGAACCTTCCATTGTCGTACTTGGAGGAGTCAACCCTTTTGGAGATTGGGATTATCCTGAATTAGGTAAGTTCATTGAACCATAATATTGAGTATATGTATATAGTGTTTTTAGGCAATTACAATGAATTTGAAAATGGATAGACTATTTATAGTAATTAATATTTATGAACAGCTTAAAATATATTAATATTTTTCTGTATTGTATTTGCTATTTTAATTGCTGTGTATATAAGCTTTCACTTTTTGTCGAATTTTTCGATTTCCACTTACTTTAGGTTTCTGGTTGTAACAAATTAGGTCTGACGATGTTTCGATTTTCTCCTCGACAAAATCGCTGGCAGATGATTGGTTATCTACCAGAGCCTAAAATCCACGCTGCAGCAACCATTCTTAAAGGAACCGTCTTTTTGACAGGTTGATAATTTTTAACTTCTGTTTCAATTTCTTTCAATCCTAGTGTACATTTTCAGGAATCTGAAGTTTGATAATATTCAGAATAGAGAAGTTGGGAGACTACATCAACAAGTCGAATTTAGGAAAAGTGAAACAATGTGAAATTCGCAATTTAAGTTAAATACAGCAGTAAGTCGATTACGCTAATAACAGCCCAGTGGGAAATTGAAAAAAAGGAGTTTACAAATACAAGACAGTTATCTCGTGGAAATGAAAAGTGGCTCTTATAAGTGGAAAACCGTTTTATCCGGAGCTCTTATACTTATAAGTGGGAATCGATAGTATCGTTATTTTTCTATTCTCATTTTGGAACTAAAAAATACGTTATGTAAACTTGAAAATAGTAAGTTTCGGCTGTGTTCAAGAATTTCAATTTGTTGTGCATACTGTCAACAATTAATTAAAAATTCGATTGTGTACACAGAACATTGTGATCAAGAGTTCCAGTTGATTTAAATTGCACATCCCATCCTTCAAATATTTGAAGAGCAAGTTACAGAAATCACCTGACACCGTGTCAGTGACACGTTCGAAGATCAAGGTCAAATTCCTTCTTTTTCTTTATTCTTGGCAATGCAAATATCTGTACATGTATATTTTATTATTATTATTATTATTATTATTATTATTATTATTATTATTATTATTATTATACGCTCACACGGAGCAAAGAAATTCATGTTTCAGATTTCTATCTTGTCATAATCCAGTTCCATATTATAGCTGCCATATGTCGTTGATGGTTGGTAAAGTTAGTCCTATCACATATAATAATACTTTGTCTCATATTCAAAGGGATCTCATTCCAAATCTTAATACAGTTGAATCTTAATACAGTCAGCTGCCAGGAAGTTATTATTCTAGGAGGAATTATGAGTAACCATTCAGTTTTTCTCATTGTGGGAGTAGAGTTTAACCAATGATAAATGAAGTGGGCTGGATGCGAATTACGAAAAAAGGCGTTTATAAGCTTCTTCAGTTTGATCATCGTCATGAGGGCATTGAAATTCATAAGGTCAACCTGATTACAAAACTGAGTTATGGACTGTCTTTCAGGTAGGTTAAACGCCGCTCGTAAAATATTGTTATACGCTACCTTTAATTGCTCTTGAGCATATTTATTTGTTGGACACCAAATCAAAATGCCATAGGTTATCTTAGGCAATTCTTTTACTTTCAAAATCGTTATCATTTCTATTTTGGTCAAGGTTTTACGTAACCTCCTGACCAAGAATCCTAATTTATTGCACTGGCATAATATGTTAAGACGGACGATAAAGTTTAAGCTGCTGTCAAAGTGAACACCTAGAATTTTTTGTCCATTATTATTCGATTGGTTCGTATTGCCTAATAGTAGAATAGAAGTTTTCTCAGTATTGATTCTCATTCCTCTAGTTTCAAACCATACTTTGGAGTTTATCCATGTTATGCTTAATGTCCAAGTCGATATTGGAAGTATAGTTATCAGCTTTGGTTAAGATGATGTCATCCACAAATACCCTTAATTTAAACCCTAAATCTAGGTGGAAGAGAGGAGCCAGCACTGCTGCAAATAATGTGTTGCTGATCGCAGAGCCCTGGGGAATGCCACGTTTCGATGGATATCTAATGGTATGATTCCCAAATTCTAAATAATATGTCTGTTGAGTAAAAAGATCTTGACTGAGTGCCATGTTGCGTCCCTTTATACCATAAGCCCTCAACTCTGTGAAAAGTTGAGCGTGGGAAACTGAATTGAAGGCCTTAGAGACGTCCACACATATAACAGCAAAATTTTGGTTGTTATGTAGGGCTTCGACTGCTTCAATTTTGATGGTTAAAAGCAGCTCTTGTACCGATGTATTTGGTCTACCCCCATATTGGGCCCCTGGTAGATTGTCCCAGAGGTACTTTATCACAGGTTGGAATATAATTTTCTCCGTTTTTTTATATAAGAAAGGCAATGTTGAAATTTTTTATATCTTTAATGTCACCCGATTTGTATACCGGTTTTATGAGTGTCTGTATAAATCCTATTGGGAATTGCCCATGCTCCCAAATTTTCCGAATCAAATGCGCTAACAGCACATTTCCAGGTTGACTCCACTTTTTAACGGCCAAATGGTTCAGACTGCCATCACGCTTATTCTGCTTTAATTTTATCTTTGTTTTTGTCCAAAAGATTTCCTGTGGTAGGTTTGTCGGTAATAGCCAGTCTATATCTCCTATTATTGGTGGGCTTCTAAAAGGTTCGGGCAAGTCCAAGTTTAGAGGGTTATCGATCCATTTCAGGAACTCTTTCGCTTTGTCTTCGCCCAATGTTGTGTGGGTCTTGGTATGTCCTTTACATGTACTTACAAACCTCCAAAGATCAAAGTGTTTATTAAGTAGCGGAAGAATGGAGCTACCTATTGTTTTCACAATGCCCGTCTGTCTGTCCGTCCGTCTTCTTCATAATTCCGCATTTTTTGAGGTAGAATGTTGAAATTCAGAATGTAACTTATTATGGGCATGTTCACCTTTACTATTTAATTTGGTTTTGATTGGCCCACTGGGATCGGAGTTTCGGGGGCGGAAATTAGAGGGGACCAAAAGGCCTACGCGTATTTATGCAGATTCCTCTAAGCAAGATCAAGTTCCCGACTCTGATTTTCCTTCTTTTCTTGTTTATCTGGTATCCACATTTTGCTGATTGAATCGTTGTCATCTTAAGGGTTCAAGGGTAACACATTAGATGCCTGGTGTACTTTCGTATTGACTTGGTCACTCATATTGGTATCTGACGAATTACTTTGTTGCCCCTCCGTCGTTTCACTCCGTGTTGTGACTGGCTTTTCAACATATGATAAGATTTTGTCAACGTAATTTCCGCAGATGTTATGAGATCTGATAATTAATCCGTCATGTTTTGTATCAATTGCAGCATTGTATTTTGCCCCGAGTCCATAATACCATTGACTATTGAAGAGACAATAACGTCCTGATAAAAAAACTTTATTGGAAGATCCCGTTTGTATGGGCTGGCTATTTTTTATCTCTCGCCAGTCATTACATATAGTGTTTATCTTATCCATTAGGCTGTCATAACCTCTATCTTCATTTACTCCACGTCTTTGCCAGAAGATTTTAATGTTGTTTTCTCTTCATAGATGACGTGACCTGCATCGATATTCCTCGTAGAGGAAGTTTCAAATGTTTGTTGGATCCTTTCATAAAGCTCACCACATTTCTTCGTTACAAGTTCTATATGGTCCAATTTTTGTGTACGCTTATTCCCTGGGCATTCTATAGCCAGTTTTTTCAGTTCATCCAGAAGGATCATTCAAGCTTTAGGTGGAAAGGCGGTCAAATCTAAGAAATAGAAATAAAAAATTAACATAAAAATTTCACATAAGATCTTACAATATTAAAAATACAATTAATACATAGAAAAAAAATTTGCCTGTCGTTTTAGTTTATGCAAATGCCATTTTAATCCAGTATCATATCGGCACTTCTTTTGTTATTACTTCATTGTTTTGTTTCACATTGAACATGATATTTAAAACGCATTCAGCCATTGTCTTTTTCTAGGAATTTTCATCATCACCCAAATTATTATGTGACTAGTGCTCAAGAAAGAAAGGTGAACTTCAGATAGGTAACACGTGATTAACTTCAGCTCACTGCATCTTCTCAATTCTCTTTACTTCCATGAACGCGGGCTAAGACATGTCTTTTTCAGCATTAAATAATTTTGTTGACAAAACTTTGAGTTGATATTTATTTACGAAAATAAAAAATAAGCCAATGTTTATTAGCGGTGCACAGTCAAATGGATGGTGGACTATGTACAGTTGGGTGCAAAAAGACTTAAACTTAAGTCATAGTTGAGCACGTGAATAGCACATTCCAAGCACATGCCTTCTATCTTATTTTCATTCAGAAGGGACAGGTCCAGTCTAACCTGCCTTACTCTCGGTAAAAGTACCCGATTTTGCAACTGGTCAACATCCGGTAAGCTCAGTTTCTACGACGCAGGTAAAAACCTTTTTGCACCCGACTATACACCCTATTCCAAAAGCGTTTTCACTTAGGTGATTGATATTCGGCTTCCGTACATTAAACCAGTGAGATTAATAGGTTCAGGCAAGAAGTCGAGTTCGAATCACGTTGGGGGGTGGTCTAGAAATTTTGGCGTCGACTACCATGGTAATTTTGCGCCTTTTACACAAGTTATATCTGTACACAGTCCGGACAAACACAAACATCCATGCCCACGGCGGGATTTGAACCCACGACCAGGCGGACTCGAGAACTAGAAAGCCTACGCCCTAGCCCTCTTAGCCATCTGGCCGGCGAATCACGTTGGACGATGCCATTTATTGTTTCTTACAACAGGGATGGTAGACATATTGAGTGACATTAAACTGTTTTTTTAGAAAACTGATTTTTTTTTAAATAGGAAAGTTTTTCTTTATTATTAATAAATCAATGTATATTATTATTACGAGGGCATATTGAAAAGTAATGCCTCCATGGCTGTAACTTTTTTATTTTTTCACCGATTTTCAAAATTCTTTTTGTATCTGATACTTACATTTGTCCTCTATGTAATGCACTATTCATTTTTTGACATAGCCCCCATTCCTTTCCACGCATTACACCAACGCGTGGACTAGTTGGGTGAACCCGTCGGAGAGGAATTCCGGGATTGTTGTCGACACGAGGATTGAATGGCATCTTTGGATCCTCTTCTGCAGCACGATAACGCCCGTCCGCACACGATCGCCCCACATCAGAGGGGGTTGCAGCGCCTACAATTCAGAGATGAAAAACTGCAGTTCAAAAATGAAAGACTTTGCACCTTGCGACATTCACCACTTCCCAAAGAGGAAAGAGCACCTTAAGGGGCATGAGTTGCGTTCTGACGACGAGGTGAAACCTGCTGTTCGGTCCTGGTGTCGACAACAACCCCGGAATTCCGCTCCGACGGGTTCACCCGACTAGTCACGCGTTGGCGCAATGCGTGGAAAGGGATGGGGACTATGTCGAAAAGTGAATAGTGCATTACATAGAGGACAAATGTAAGTGTCAGATACAAAAAAAAATTTGAAAATCGGTTAAAAAATAAAGTTACAGCCGTGGAGGCATTACTTTTCAATATGCCCTCGTATTTGAGCAGAAAGTCAATATAATACCTAAAAGTTCCACGAGGAACTAAGCAAGAAGTTGACAAAGCACGCTCAAAAATACAGGGTGTACATAAATTATTGTCGGAGTTTATGTACTTTATAACTTTTGAATAATAAACAAAAAGTTATTATATATTCACAAAGTACAACTCAGAGAATTTTATCTGGGAACACTTCGATCGTAGTATCGTTGAATTCTAGGTAATTATGACGTCATGGGTAATTATGACTGTTGCATTCTGGGTAATTATAACCGTTACGAATTCTATAAAAATTTTTGGACATTAGTAGGACCTGTCCTTGTAGAAGTCTTCTGTGATACTTTAACCAGAAAAACCTACACCCAAACTTCTCTGAAGGAATAACCATTTTATTAGCCAAAAAAGATACGATCAGTAGCAATGAATGCAACACTACGATCGTAGTACCGTGGCATTCTGGGTAATTATGAACAAGATAAATCAATGTGCATGTTGTGGTTTTTTAAAACAAAATCTGTTACAACTACACAACGCCGATTCAGTAATAAGTACAAGAAAAATCAACTTTCACATAATTCGATCCGACGCTGGTTAAAGCACTTTCAGGAAACAGTTAGCGTCCTACATCAAAAAGGAGTGGGAAGACAGAGGACATCACAGGAAGATGGTGATCGCGTCCAAGAAATGTTTACTCGCAGTACAAGAAATTCAACCAGACAAGCAGTTTTACATTTACAGATGCCACCTACGCGCTGTACTGAAGGTTCTGCATAAGCGCCTTCATCTTATCACGTGTAACTATTTGTGGAAGCATATATGAATTTTAATAAGTACTGGAGACAAATTAGGATAAGCCAATTTCTTAATAAAATTCATTTATTAAGTTCATAAATCGACTGTACAAATAATAGCAAGCCGGTAAGTATTCTTCAATTAAACTAGGCTGGTCAAGGGTTAAAATTCTTTTTTTAACTCTAAAGTAACATCAATCCAGTAATAGTATGACAAATAACACATCGACAATCTTCATAAAGAAAATATATTAGCCTCTACCAAATTAATAGGATGAGAGGGCGACTACAATTTGAAGCCGTCCTGGCTTTACAAGCATAACAAAAAAATGTAATACAGTTCACTTGAATACCCGGTTCACTTGAATACAGTTCACTTGAATGTAATACCCGGTAGCCTCCGACCTGGCTGAGTTAATGGCGATTTCGGTAGTTGTAAGCCGCTCATCCCAATCATCCTTGGCTTCGTTAAGGTAATTTCTTATCTGGATAACGGTTTGGTTAGTTCGCTTGGACGGTACGCACTACTAAATTTTAACGTAGATCCTAACGCTTGAAATATACTCTTCCACATTTTTGAAGTAAACCGCACATCTTTGTCTGAAATTATAATCTCAGGGAAGCCATGAAGTTTAAAAACATGGTCTACTAATAGCCTGGCGGTGCATTCTGCATCAATGGTAGATTTGCATGGCAATAACCTTACTCGCTTTGAGAACTTATCGGTCACTGTTAACAATGCATCATAACCTGCTGCAGTTTGGAGCAAAGGAAGAATATAGTCGATCGTGATCGTGTGTCACCTATGAGGTGGATAATACAATGTTTGGAGGTCGCCGAAAGGCAAGGTTCTCGGAACTTTATTCTGCTGACAGTTTTCACATTGGTTAACAAAGAATAATATCACTAGCCATTTTGTTCCAATAATAGCCCTGGCTAACCTTATAAATAGCTTTACTGACACCCATATGCCCTGCTACGGGGTCGTCATGGCGCACAGCGATTATTCTATTACAAATGTTTTGCATTCTTGGTAAGACTAACTTGATTTTGCCTTTATCCTCTTTATATAATAACTCTTGTTCCATCTTATACGGTACTTTTATATTATTTATTATTCTTCTGGTAAACGCTGTTCTTTTATACCCTTCTTTAATCTCTGTGAGTAGTTGTTGGCTTATTAACCACGTACTACTATTACTATGGGTCTGCATTAACTCTGTTTATCATCAGTCACTTCTGTAGCATCTTTCATTTTATTACTAACTGAGGGTTCCAATTGTGTAGCCATGAAGCTAACTACTTGTACCGAATCGGAGGGCTCCTCTATTTTGGCTATAAACTCAACTTCATCTACGAATTTCAGTTTTCCTTCTAACGTTGGCTCACACCCCCTTACTTTGCTTGTATTTTCCTCTTTTGAGCTTTTAATCCTTGTGGCTACTTCGTCTGTTAATATTTGCAAACTAGAGACTTTCATTTGGGACACCCATTCATGCACATCTTGCAGAGCTTCTTTATAAAGCTTGACTTTCTTTTGCTCTGGATAGGAGCTTAACTGATTAGCCATCACTTTAAAACACTGACTGAATTTATCAATATTGCGCTTAAAACGTGCGCTCGACAATGCTTTAATAATCTGCTGTTCCAATTTTTGATGCTCTGAAGCCTTATTTCCTTTTGCCATTATGAGCGGTAAGAATAAACATAAAAAGACACTTACAATCTAGTAGATGTGGCCTTAGTCCTTCGGTTCTTTGGTTGTTTGCTAAATCCTTGCATCTCCGTCGAAGTGTTGATACTTGTAACCAAGCTAATCTGTCCTCCAGTACTTACTCCGACGCACTCCACGCACACTCCGAAAATAAAGAAAAGCAACTCTTTTTAGTCAAACAGAAGAACACTAATAAATGTCTTAAAAAGTTCCACACAAATTCTATGACATCCAGTGTTACCAACTGACCATTTATAGGTCGAATCATTAACTTTCTACACTATATGGCCGGCAGCACAAACAACTAAACATACAAGCCTAGTTCCAAAAAGCACTGTCCCCAATTAACTTAATACTAGACTAAAATTCCAAACTGAGTGAAAATATTTTTTTTTTCTGGACGTCGCTGAATTTAAACAAGATATGATTGGGCACCAGGCCAACTATCGACGCCACGCTCTGGACTACCAAAGCTAATCTGTCCTCCAGTACTTATGTCACGTGTAACTATTAGTGGAAGCATATATGAATTTTAATAAGTACTGGAGACAAATTAGGATAAGCCAATTTCTTAATAAAATACATTTATTAACTTCATAAATTGACTGTACAAAATAATAGCAAGCCGGTAAGTATTCTTCAATTAAACTAGGCTGGTCAAGAGTTAAAATTCTTTTTTTAACTCTAAAGTAACATCAATCCAGTAATAGTATGACAAATATCACATCGACAATCTTCATAAAGAAAATATATTAGCCTCTATCAAATTAATAGGAATAGAGGGCTACTACAATTTGAAGCCGTCCTGGCTTTACAAGCATAACAAAAAATGTAATACAGTTCACTTGAATCTTGTTTAAGAAGTTGGTGAGAGAAGGAATTAGAGAATCCTCGTATTCCAAGTTGCAAGCTTCTCACGCCATCGAACTCTTCCCAATCGTGAGCGGTCCACTTCGCTGCTGAAGGGGGAAGGCCAATCCAATATACGGGCGGCCGAGATCAGCAAAAACTCCACATATAAAGCAGATTATAAAAGAATATCATTAACAACATTAACCATAGTTCACGGTAATTGTTCAGCAAACATGGAAATAAACTAATAGCTGACTATGTCCTGATAAGGTAGTTGATACAAGAGAAGAGAAACTCTAATGTTGAACTTAATTGTAAAATTTTCTCAACTTAGTAGACTATACGTTAAATTAGTAACCTTGCATTCCCATAATTAAACACAATAGATAATTGCCGTTATAAGCTTTTAGCTGATATTATTTTTTCCCTTAAGTTTACTTTCAAAACTCTAGTCCTCAATACGCAATTGACTAGTCCATTAACAATTGCAGGCGAGTCCCTTTAGC
>JAHWFO010009451.1:17139-32867 GCA_023313115.1 Rhysida immarginata | reverse complement strand
GAACTGGGGACCCTAGATCGTTTGGTGTATAAATCCATTCCCTAGGGCCGCAGGCTCCACAGTTACTAAAAATAATTTTAGTCATGTAACTAATTTTAGTAACGATTAAAGACTTGTTAACCTGTGTCTTCGTGTCTAATTTCGTATACGAATATTGCATTGAGCGCCATTCCATGCTGGTGGTGACCTTTTGAACTAATTTTTTTTTGGTGGGTATGAACTTCCCATGCCCTCTTGTATAATATTACCAAGTATTATAGCTTTCGGCCCAGTATTTTTTTTTATGACCATGTCAAAATGTAACTTTAATTATAAAGACCCTGTATATTGAAAATCGGTACCAAATATAAAAGTTACAGCCATGGAGGCATTACTTTTTGATCGACCCTCGTATCTCATGACCATTCAGTTAGGCAATTTAATTTTTAGGAGGTTGTCAAAAGAAAAGATACGAAACCACTTTTCCAAAATAAATTGTGGAAAAGTCGTATCGTATCTTTTATTTTTACTATTTTTTATTCAGTTTCCATGATATTTTTTTATTTCCTTATGTTTTAGGGGGTTGTGATCCACGCATATCGAATAAAGGGCATTCCTTAATTGCAACGGCCTCTGTATGGGAACTCAGGCTTAGTGGCAGCCAGTGGCGACATCAGCCAGAAATGACGCACTGTAGAATGCACCATAGCCTTTGTGCAACATCCAAAAGAATATTCGCAATTGGTGGATTAAACGAGAAGAAAAGGTTAGTAACAATCACAACTAGATATCCTTTTATGTATAATTAATAAATCATATACAAAAAAATAATAGCATGTAATGAATTGTACATGTAATAGAATTTCTTAAATAGGTTACTGGATTCCGTAGAAGCGTATGATCCTTTGACTTGTCAGTGGACTTTAACAGCACCTATGAGTGGTCCCCGGATGTGCATAGCGGCAGCAACACACCAAAACCACATTTGGCTTTGCGGAGGCTTTGGTGCCTTGATTTCCGATTTGAATAAAGGTGCACAAACCGATATAATGTCAGTCGTTGAACGTTACTGTCCCGAGAAAAACAGGTGAATATTTAAACCCATTTCATTTCCTAACGCAATTAGGATGCTTATTGAGCAACATCAAACGAATTTATTAGGTCATTATTAGAAACGTGTCATTAATATTTGCTAATAATTGGAATGAAATCTTTTTCTGTGTTTGGAACAGGTGGAAGCGTATGACTCCACTGCGCATACCTCGGTGCTTTGCAAGTGCAGCTTCATTTGCTAATCATCTCTGTATCATTGGTGGTTCGATTTATCAAAGCACGCTGACAAGTACAGGAGACATTGATATCTTTGATGACCAACAAAACGATTGGATGAAAGCTTTGCAAATGGACTGGCCCAGACATAGCACGTGTGCCATAGTGATAGGTTCGTTTCATATATAGGATGTCAATGATTAAATTTCCCTTAATAGAAAACTTCTCTAGCTCGATCTAACAACCAGCATATCACTAAACACAGATGTATTGATTAAGGCATGAGAGACAGGATGCTGTGTAAACATTTTTATTTAAAGTTCGTCAAATCGGAGAAAATGGTCCTGTGCAATGTAACACCAGTTTAAAACATAAACGGGTAAATGAATAAGATTCACTTTTAATGAACAATCACTTATAGCTGCCGCCACATAAGTTGAACGACAGGATGACGTCATTTCTAACGCCAGCCAATAGACGTTAACGGGAAATAAATCGATTAGCTATTCCATGAAACACCCGCTTTCGTTTTCAAAACATTGTTTTCGTATTTATATTTAGTTTCTATTATCGTTTTTTCTTTTAAATAGATAAATGAAATTAATAAATAAATTAAAAAATGACGCAGAATAGACGACTCAAATGCAATTTGTTTTATATTATGACTTTTAATAGGCTTTCCACGTTTCGGCGATATCTCCACCATTACTATAATAGAACAAATGTATCATGGGTAAAATCCAGACAAAGCATATTGATGAGACGACTTATTGCGCATGTCAAAAAGATCGTTCAACCATGGCCTCCTCTAACTATTGTACTGGCCTGCCCATTAGCTCGCCAAGTGCGTGGAGGCTTGGTGGCCATTTCGCGAACTAATGGCGCTGCGAGATTGCTACATTTCTTTCGCAAATTGCATAACTCAGACAGGGCTCGAAGAGGAAACTCGCGGTTTCTAACAATTTTTTATTATACATTTTGAAAAAAAAAATTATTGCTATAGCATCAATATTTTCGAGAGATGACATAACTTCGATATTATTATTATGACATCAACCTTTCTTTTGCCGAGGGCCTTCGTTTAAAGTTATTTTCTTAATTTTTTTTTTTTTTTTTTGCTTGACCGATTTTTTTTTATTTTTGTCGTTCATTTTTATTCTGGCGATCTTTTTCCCTATTACATTATTATTAAATACTATTATTAAATATCATTCCCTCGTATATTATTTATATTTCAATACTCTTTAGATGGCCTAAAACTGGATTGTCGGTCGACAGCCCTTGATTTGGGTATATATTTTCACGAGACCCTTTCTTTTAACTCTCATATTGACCATCTTATTTCCGAAACGTGCCGTCGAATTAGCATTCTTAAACGATTGTCTACTTTTTTTACGAAAAGTTCGACCTTTACTCTACTTCTCAAAACTATAGTCTTTCCTAAAATATTAGATATACACAGTTTGGATATGGTATCCAGGTATTACACAAAATGTCAAGTTTTTAGCCAAAAAGATCATCTCTATTTTAAAATTTATTTGTAATAATCTTAACGAAGTCAATTTCATGAATGATTTACTTAACACTTTTAATATTCATAATATTAGTAACAAAATTTTTATTAATATTTTTAAATGTATTTTTAACGGACATCTCTGGGCCCAAAGCATCCTTCAACTTCTAGGGGTTCGTGCCTCCAGACATTATAGAGATGATAATATTTATCTTCAAACAATTCGTTGGCACTCTAATATTTCTGTAATTGATCCAGATTATAAGTTAGTTTTAGCTTTTAATGGTGGCATTTTTAGTAAGAATGGACATGACATTTTTAACGATTCTAGTTTTCAAATTTTTAATTAGTCTTGTGATAGTGTCTATGCTAACTCCGTCATTGGATTATTATCCCTTGAGGGTAAGCCGCTTATGCGTGTTGATTAATTAATTAATTTTTCTAATGTAATTATCTTATTAAATGTACCTTCAATTTTTAATTAATTGGTGTTCGTCTATGACCTTGAACTTTTTATAAGTTCTCTCTTTAAATTTTTCATTCTTTTAGTGTTGTAATTTGCAGTTTTTGTGTTTCATTAACCCCGTTTTTGGGCTTACACCTGTTGGGGGATAACAAGGGGTTTAACCTCTCAGCCGATTCTGGCTGTCTGGTTCTCTCGCCGCCGTTGTTGTTACATTATTATTATTATTATTATTATTATTATTATTATTATTATTGATATGGATATCGTACCCAAACTTAAAGTTTAAAACTTTTGCAATCAAGAGTTGATAATTTTTGTTCTTTTTTTTAAAAAAAAATTAATCATCAATTGGATTATATTAATATTGACAACATTCTTGATTTGGAAAGAGTAGTTTTGATTTTTTTAATTAATCAGGGTCCCTCAATCCTATAGAAACTCCCGGATGTTTGTTTTTTTAAAAAGTGGAGAACGAATCTATCTTCTCTCGATCCATCTTTTAAGTTTATAAAAGCTTATGATTCTTTTGATATTACCAGGGATAGATGAAAGAATCATAAGCATCATCTTCTTTCATCCATCCCTAATATTACTAATTCTATTGACATTTTTACTTGTAATTCTTTGGCTCTTTTTTTATTTATTTTTAACCCCCCTCCCCCCTCTTTGGAGCATATTCGTGTGATCGCTTGGATCATTCTCATGTCCTTGTGAAACAACATTATTATTTTAGGTATATTTAACGTTGAAGAATATGATTATATATAAAGATTCTTAAAAATTATTTTATAACTTCAACAGGTTTTAATATAAACAAAAAAATTATAAGAAAGGATTATAAAACTGACTACATCTGCTATCGTACAAAATATAGGAATTTAATACTCAATATAGTAGAGCCGTTATCAATAATTATAAAAACCTTAATTATTATTATTATTATTATACACGCAAAAAATTTACTTAACTTCACATGTTTGTTATTTTGGATTTTGAGCCCCTTCTTCAACCTCTAGAATTTTGAAATTTTGCCTAGTAACTAAATTGCGATGCAATAAAATTATTTTTTAAATTCGAATACTTTAAAAAGGGTTGTTACTAATTTTCATTTAATTTTCATCCCAGGTAGACGTTAGGCTGTCTCTTGAGAATTAATTCACAGCCGCGTAAACCATCAGTTGAATCATTATAATAAACAACATGACCCTATTTCATTACCATTAAAATTTAAATGCCGTTAAATTTATAATCACTGCATAATATATTCTATATCTTCATTAATTGAGAATCATTTGAAAATCAATAAAGTTAATCAATGATTCAATGAGCGCCCCAACGGTTTTTATTTTATTTATAAAAACACATTAAACAAAGGAAAAAAAATGCTTTCTACTTTTTAGTGCATTTTTAATTTAAACATTAAAAACGTACATTTTTAGTTTATTTATTTACTATATTTCAAGAGCTCATAAGGAATTTTCACTGATTTATGAAGAATTTATGAAGAATTTTAACTGATTTATACTTTCGTTCAACTTATTTTTTTTGGTCAGCTTATGTTTCAACGTGCTTATTATGTGTAAATACAACAATCTGTCGTAGAAAAGCTAAAATATTAGTGTTCACGGTAGGAAAATGGGAAAAAACGCAAGCTCCTACATTGATTTCAATGTTGTTTTGTAGCAATGTGTCAGCGCTCCTTGCGACAACATAGAGAATTAGGGCGGAACGCATTTTCCTTAAGGCAGCGAGCTAATGGGCAGGCCAGTAGTTAGAGGAGGCCATGGTTCAACTTACGTGGCGGCAGCTATATATAGTGTTACACAAATGATAACACGGAAATAAATATCTCGTATCAATTTAGCTTAGATTAGTAATTTTGATTATCGGTAAAGCCTAAGTGTTGTCCCATGCAGAATAGGATTTGTTGTAATGCAGCCACCGTTCACAGAAACATTTGTCACAATCTCGTTATATGATGTTTTATGGCTGCCACAGTGAAGCATCTCCATCATAGGCATTAGTCTTTTGGCCATGCCATAACTGAAGATTGCATGGAATTAAAAACAACCTACGAGTCGACTAGGTAAAAGCGAGTAATCATTGTTTTCTGTGAATTGATGGCATAGAAGCTGCTATATCGTTAGGGTAATGTAAGGAGTTACTTAAATTAATGCGTTGAAATTTCGGCTGAATAATTGTTCATCTATCGCGATATACATAAATATGTAACAGTATCAAGTTTCAGATGCCCATATTCGATAAATTGAGGTGTTTATGGTCCCTACAAATAAAACTTTCTCTGTATATCCCCAAAGAGTTTTCCCATGTCAAGCACTATCGACTTGCATTCTGGCCCGAATCTTCAGAGCAGCGTAAAAAGCTTGTCAAATTATCATAAAGCAACTACCGTTAGGGGGCGATTTTGTATGGATAAACTTCATTCCGCGGAATAGGGCATGTCCAATTACAGACTACACGGGTGCCATCAAAACCGATACTGATGTCTACATGTAAAGCTGTTTTGTTGCAATTTCAGTTCCAATTTTCTCTTTGGGCTATTAACGTTAATAGTAAAGATAGTCCAGGCTTGCGAACAGGGAGTTGCGTTTTAACCTATGTACATAACACATGTTTGATAGCGACAGCTTTCATGTTCACGGTGGCTTAATGGTTAGAACATCGGGACGGTAACCCGTAGATCCCTGGTTCCAGTCCAGGCCGCTAAATTTTCTTTACTATTTTTCTCCATTTATTCATTAATATCGGAGTTAATGGCGTGAAAATATCCTCCCAAGACCATTTTCCAATTATTATTAACTTTAATTAACATTTCCTTGGCGAGACAACCATAACCAAGATTTTATATCAACATATGGAGAAAGCAATCTCCTATCACAGGATCAACTTAAAGGAAAACAGAAACAGCGATCCAAAGTGACAGGACAATGTATCACTTTCATATTTTACCTGCTCCTTGATATCTCATAGTTCAGAAGATATGAAATATTTTTTCATGCTAAATAAGAACTCCCATGCCGTCGGAAATCATGCACTTAGATAATTGAAATTAGATAATTAAACGTTTAAAATTGTAAAGAAAATTCCACCGCCTGAACTGGAATCAGGGACCTTAGTAGTTAAACGTCAGGACGGCCCCATGGCTGTTTAATTATAAACAACCACGAGGTTTGGCGTGAAAAACCCCTCTTAGGATTATTTTCATCATTTTTATTGAATTCATATTGTTTAAATGATTTAAGGATTTCAAAAGAAATCATAATTTTTTATGAGGAGTTACATCCATTTCATGCCCTTTCTCTACCATAAATCAGCTTGTGCGTTTATTTGCAGCGAACGATACGCTATGTTTAAGTTCCGAAATCACGGAGGGATTTTTATAGAAGTTTTGCATATTTAAGAAAGAAGTTAACATGTTTTGTGAAAATTTGATAGCTTCATGAAGTTTCTATTTGTTTTGTCCTTATAAATTTAATTGATTAGATTTTAAGGTTATAATAATAATTATTGACATTTACTCTTTTTCCTTCAAGGAGATTATCTTCATGTGATTGGAGGTGCCACAACGATTACGCCTCACGCACTCTCCTCGATGGAATGTTATTGTCAACGCTTGGGAGGATGGTTGGACCAAGTATGCCCGCTCCCATTGCCTCTCGTTGGAATGGACTGCATCCCTCTCCCACCTTTGGAAATTCTTCTTAGTTATAATACCGTTGAAAGAATTTAAGGAGGTGAAGGAATTATATTTCGTGTCTAAAAAAAATGCTCAATATATTACAGTTGAAGTTACCCTTTTTTAAGTGCTAATCTACAAGAGCAGAGAAAATGATGACAGAATTCATGTATAACAATCATGTAACATTGACTGCATATCATCAGACAATATTTATAGAAAAACTTTTTTTATACAAATCCAAATGGAATAAAGAGTGACCAGTGAATTAATCTGCGAAGTAAAACTCGGTGATCATGTTTGTATTCATCTTCATTATAGAACGTACAGATTCTATGAAACAAATTGTGCTTGCCAAGTTAAAGGTCCCCGAAATTATGTTAAGTCTGATTCTTACAGTTGTATTAAAATATTAAACATTTTAACGAATGCCATGAAGTTAATTTATTCAGGCATTTTTACCCCACGTTACATTCATTTTACATTAGAATCACTGTGTAAATATATATTTGTTTTTTATGTCGTCTCATTTTTCATTTGTTTTATTTAGGAAAGAATCTTAAAGAAAAATTTTAAATATTTTCCTTCTCGGTTTTGAGGATTGAAAATATGATCATTTTGTATTGTTTTATTGATTGCTTTTTAATATGGATAAATCATGATTTTTACATATTTTAGTCTTACAAATTGAACTATTTTTTTAGGTTAAGTTAGGCTATTTTTACACTCACTCACTCACTCACTCAGCAAAAGTCATGGCACACCTGCCTAATAACGTGATGGGCCCACTCTGATCCGGATAACGGCGGCGGCCAGTCGTGGAAGAGAGTCTACCAGTCCCCGGAATACATCCACAGGCACTACAAGCCATGCCGTCTCCAAGGCACGCCATAACGATGCTGCATTTACCAGTTGTGTTGGTGATGACCTGACACACAGTTCGATGACGTCCCACAAATGTTCAATGGGATTGGCAATCTGAGGAACGCGGAGGCCAAATCTTTGTAGTGAAATCGGTAACATGTTACTCCAGCCACTGCCGTGTCACAAGGGCCGTGTGGAGGCGCATTATCTTGCTGGAAGATGCCGTCGCCCGTGGGGTAAAAACAGTTCATGAAGGGGTGCAGGTGCTCCCCAAGCAGATCGAGATAGGAAGTAGCACGCAGAGTAGATGTCAGATGCACCAATGGACCTATTGCATGCCACGAGAAAACACCACAGACCTGTATGGATCCTCCACCTGTCTGAGTGGTCGCCCTCTGACAAGCGGGGTCCATGGCTTCGTTTGGCCTGCGCCAGACACGGACACAATCATCGGCTCGATACAGCTGAAACCGTGACTCGTCGGACCAGGCAACCCTTCGCCAGACCTCAGCGGTCCAATGTCGATGTTGGTTGGCCTAGGCTAGGTGTTGTGTGCAGCTGTCAAGAGTGGCACCCGTCGTGGCCTCCTGCTCCCAAAGCCTGCAGCTGCCAAGGTTCGCCGAATTGTCATCACGGACACAGTTGTGGGACGTCCCTGGTTGTACCGCATGATGATTTGTCCCGCTGTCGCCCTTCGTTCAGCAGTTGCAAGCCGGGTGACCCGGCGAACACTTCTGGTATCAATGAGGCGTGGGCGGCCCGTCCGCTGTCCGACATGGGTTGTAACCCCTCGTTGGGTGTAGTCTCGATAGTCCCTTGCAACGGTTGTGCGGGAAAATTGCAGGGTGTTGGCTACATCTGATATTGAGGACTGGCACCCATCCGACTGGCACCAACAATCATCCCCCATTCAAATGCGGACAGCTCTTGGCGTGCTGCCATTTCTGCAGCTAGTTTTGCTTACAATGATTGTGATATATCAAGGAGTCCTGTGCACATGCATTCCGAGAATGGAAGCAGCGGGATCTGTCTCATTACGGACAGGGAACCTGTTTGGAGTGGTCTGCAATGAGTTTTGGCGAATGAGTATCTTTACTAATGTTTCTAGGTCATAAAACCTGTGATAATATAAAACATCAAAATTAATACGAAGAACGATGAAGTTCATTCTTTCTCGAAAATGTTAAAATTAAAAGTTGACACTAATTAATACCTACTTTATAGTTTAATACCTTATAAAATAATTTTTTGAAGGAAGACTTTCGTATTTCATTAGTATTGTGTTGAATCTTTCGTAGCATACAAAAAGTACAGTATAATTGAAGATTTGTAAGACTGTATAAAATTCATTACTGAAGACAACGTAGAAAATTTTAAAGATTCTAAGGTTATCTTTTAATTTTCATCTTTCATTCTAAAGATACGTAATTTTGCTGCAAAGAAAAGCACATGAAAATTAAATATTAAAAGATGGAGCAGTGTTTTATAAGATTTTTAGATAGCTTGTAATTTTTTAAATGAGAATATCTTTAAGAGACTGTCGTTAAATACATGTTTTAAATAACAAAACTGTTAGCGTTTTTTTAGAAACTCAATGTGTAATTTGTTCTTAACATACAGGAGCAATATACGTACTAAATTTTTCCAAATATTTTTGATTGCGGATATTTGTATATGAAATTAAGATATGCAGAGAGTGGTAAGGTCTGTCCTAGGGATTATTAAAAATAATCGAATTCAGTTTAAGGAATAAAATTAAAATTGTTACCAGTAAATATGAAAAATGTACGAATGGAATAATGAGAAAATACTTTTTTTAATGAAGTTGAAAATTTTCATCACAAATATCATAGATAACGAATCAATTTTAACTTATTAATGAATTTTTTACCCCGTAGTTCTTGCTGAGAGAAGAGGTGTTTTCTTGCTCCTTATACATGATGTTTTCTTGCTCCTGTAGACTCTGCCAAACAAGGCAAACGTAAACAGGGAGTAGGGGATCTTTGTTTTATATGTGAAAAAGACGCGCAAGGTAAATAAAATAAGGGATTTCCTTTTATAGACTAAACAGATTCTTAGTTCATATAAAAATTTTGGACCACCATTTAATTAAATTAATCACAAAGATTGTGGAAATGATGAAGCATTGGGCTCGTCCAACTGCTCATCGTTAAGCGATTCGATTATGCCGTTACACAAAGATAAGTCTCTTCATTAGCCTTCAACTTCAAATTTAAACGCTGACAAAACTTTTATTAGTTTAGGTTTGCCCTTCAATAACGATTATTAAATCTTATTCTGAATTTATTATTACTACTTAGATTAACTCGCTCTTGGACTATGTATAATATGTGAGATTCATGGTCGGAACCTTTCAGTCGAATTTTGAAGCATTTCTGCTTATCCATTTGCTCTGAAATTTTGCATACGGGTTTGCTCCTGATGAAAACATAATTTAGCAATTTTTTCAATTCGGTAAGATGCGTTAACCAACGAGATTAATATAATTAGAGTGGAAATAACGACGCCATATTGGAAGCGAATTGAAACGATGTCCGCCATCGCTGTTGAGGTAAAAATTTGAAATACTATGATGTGAAGTCATAATAAGAAGTATAAACATTCGGTTTATTACAATCATATTTATCATGGTGTTGTATGCAGGAAATGAATAATATAAAATGAAAATAATAAATCTCTGTGAAATTTAATCCATTTATTATCTTATACAATATTATTATATACAGAAATAAGAGAAAATAATTATTGAATAACTCATAAATGGTCTGTGAGGGTTTTATCCTACGCCATACCTCAGCTGTTCAAATTATTGATGAAAAAAGAAAAAGTAAAATTATTTTCTTTCCTATTTTTCATCAAATAATTATTCCTTTGGATTCTAAAGGAAATATACATTCTGCTCTCGGAATTATTTATTTTACATCATTACTAAGTAGCGGAAGAATGGGGCTACTTATTGGTCTCACAATGTCCGTCTGTCCGTCCCCTTCATAATTTCCACATTTTTGAGGAATTCGAAATGTAACTTGCTATGGGGATGTGTATCTTCACTATTTAGTTTGGCTTTGATTGGCCCACTGGAATCGAAGTTTCGGGGGTGGCAGTTGTTCTTTAGAACTATGGCAACATATGGCATGTTATCGGAAATGATCAGAAACGAAAGAAGATAGAGCTCTTTTACACTTTCTAAATACTACGTTCGAGAAAATCAATTTTACTATTTAAAAATTTTACTAGGGGGGGAGGCCGTGGCCTGGCTGGCTTCCACTGAACACACAACTTCAGGGAAGTTAAGCAACATCAGGCACCGCTAGTCACTGGATGGGCGACCATCAGTGAGATACGATCTTCACCCCCCTCCCTCCCCGGCTGCTGCGACCATCTTACAGCTGTCGTTAATCCAGGTCGATCCAGGGACCCAACTCGTCGGCCTACGGCCATATAGGCCCTGAATGGACGTATTGGATTACAATCAATTAAAATAAAATAAAAAATTGAGAGGGGGTTAAACGTGAAATAAAAGGGTAAATATAGATCATCTCAGGGCTTCCGCTACCTTCCTCGGGAGGATTAACTTCTTGTTAAGATATAGTTAAGGTGGCAAAGTAAGTATTTACATTTTAAACAAATGTACAATCGAAATTTTGCTCTCGGGGTGGGAAGAGTATAAATGCTATTGGTATAAGTGTACTTTAGTACGTATGCTAATACTGACTGAGGATTCGTTAATACTTAAGGAAAATAAAACTTAACGAAATGTTAACGCACTAGCTCCATATACCTTCAATATAATTTCTTATGCAAATTCCGATTTATTCGTAGCTTAAACGTTCGTTATCCGGACATCTTAAGCCCGCTACACTAAAGAACTTTCTTTTGGAAAACCAACTTTTTAGCGATGATGAATCGGAGTTTGCATAAGATATTATACTGATTGAAAGTATATGGTGCTAGTGCGTTAACATGTCGTTAAGTTTTATCTTTATTTTCCGTAAGTATTAACGGCTAATTCTAATCAGGAACTCGGAATACAGACTATAATGAACAAGATAGGCTAACCTTAGCTTTTATCAAGAACATATGAAGGCCTACATCATCTATTCTTGCTTTTATTAATCTGGGCTAGGCCTAATTACTTGTTAAAGGTGATATCCGATCAATTGAACGCCGAGCAAGCGTAAGGCATCTTCGTAAATGTCACTACATCGCTAAATAATTATAATAATAAGCTAGAATAAAATCCAAAGAAAGGAAATGCATGTTATTAGCTACAGCTTGCATACGTCTTACACCTCAACAGT
This sequence comes from Rhysida immarginata, assembly GCA_023313115.1. NCBI lineage: Eukaryota > Metazoa > Arthropoda > Chilopoda > Scolopendromorpha > Scolopendridae > Rhysida > Rhysida immarginata. The sequence goes on along the minus strand of JAHWFO010009451.1, from coordinate 20,757 downwards.
TATGGCTGACGCTAGTTACCACGACTTCATAGTGGGGGCGCTGATGACCAGTTAATTTCCACTCTAATTATATTAATCTCGTTGGCTTTAACTATCAATTTTCTCAAGATATTCAAAAATGCCTCTTGGATTTATCAACCTCTTTTTCATGCATATTTTCTTAGTGAAAGAATCATCCATGCTTGTGATATTGTCGTGTGATTAAATATGAAAAATGAAAGTAAAAGAAATGAAACTGCAACGCAGAGAAAAATAAGATCGTAGAAAAGGAGAAAAGTGCAAACGAAGAACCGTCTGCTAAGCGTTCAACGTTAGACAAAAACGAAAAGATAAAAAAATATTATAAAGATTATAAAGTAGAAAATAAACCATAGAGGATTGATATAACCGAGTACCGAAAGGCTAAATAATGCGCCGGCACAAACTATTTGAAACATAGTTCCAAATTTTTGAACTGCTTTTGAAAACCTTAAAACAGGTTCCAGTGATTCGAATTCGAAAATCTACGAATTTTATAACTATTTTTGTATAATCATTCATGGCATGTTGTTACTTCTTGTTTGATATGTTACATGCCCTATCTTAGCATTGAAAATTTCCAGTGGTACAATAGTGGTATCATTAGCACAGGTACCCCTGAATAAATATCGACCAACTTCGAACTTTGTAATCATCCTGGCAAAGTTGACTTTTAGTAACTGCGAGCACTGTTTCTTAACCGCCCTGCAGTGAAGCATCACTTGAAGACGCCACTGTTGACCCATAATTTCGCAGCATTTTACTCTGAAGTTATTAATTACTATTAGAAATAATAAAATTTATTTTAATTCGTAAATATTTAACAATGATCAGTTAATTTTATTGAAACGCTTAGTGTAAGAATTTACAAAATTATTACTAATTAATAACTGATTTAAACATTTGATGTATTAAAAAAAAAATTACTAAATTGTAAAAAAATAAGTTGAGTGGGTCTTGTATCACATAAATGAATTCTATAGGTCGCGATCTGTATATCTTAGGTAATATTAGGTCGCGATCTGTTTGATTGTGATTTGTTTGAAGTAGGTTTCTGCAAAAACCCCACCAGTCAAAACTTCTAGAGTAATAGCACAAGTGAGGACAAATTTCAAATCCTTAATTTTTATCTGATTTTTTTATAATTTATACATTATTTTATCGAATTATTTGAAAAATATCTGGTTTTTTTTATCAGAATTTACTACAGTTTTTATTTTCGTATTTGGAGAGGGGGTCTTTTTTAATTTATTTTCTAAAATTAATTTACCGACTTAATTATTTGGTGATGGCGTTGGCCATAAAATTTATACTACGTATTTTCATTATTGTCGTGCATCCGGGTGAATATGACATTAGATTTAAGTGATAAATGAAAAATTAAGCCACGAGCCTACATTACAGTCAACAATGAGTTAATTGCTCAGAGCGTCGCTGGAATTTTTTTTCTTTCCTATTTTCATTTATTATTTATTTAAATGCATTTAACGTCTGTATTGTAACATTTTAACATCTGAGGCATCGTGTTTAAATAATCCATCAGCTTTTCTTTATTATAAATTTTATAATTGGGGTCTTTGTTACTGTTTACATATACGGTGGCTATGCTATGACCTATCCATTAACAAAATTATTTTTATATTTGCGGTGTAAGACCATGCAGCGAATGTACGAATAACTCCCTTAATAAGAAAAATAACCAGATTTAGTACTACTCCTAAAGAAAGGATCGACATACTATAACTACTATCACTACCTCTACTCGTCTTACCATTACTGATGGACTGGATATTAGTAACTGTTTTGCCCAGCATTTCAGTGAAACTGTCTCTACTTCTTTCAATATATTCTCGGAGAACTGTCTACCTATCGTCGCCCTATTAATAATCTCATCTTAACGGAGTTCACTGATAGAGATGTTGCCTACGGCACTAATAGATTACGGGCCAAGCCTTGCAATTCTCCGACAGAGTTTCCTTTTTTTATTCTCAAAGGCCTTCGAGATGTCATAATTATTCCTCTTTGGCGCATCTTTAATTTGTGTCTAAAAGCTGGCCACTATCCTAAAATAAGGAAGAGTGCGGTTGTGGTTCCTGCTTTTAAGGGTGGTTCAGCCAAATGGACTGTTATTGCTAGCTATAGGCCGATCTCTATCCTTCCACCCACGACCAAAGTCTTTGACAACATCATTCATAAATTTCTTCTACAACACGTCCTTCCTCATATTCCTGCGTGTTAACATGGTTTCATTCCCCGACATTCCGTTGTGAGCAATCTTGTATCTCTCACCACTCATGCTCATGACGCTCTTGACCACTGCCAGCAATTTGAAGTGGTCTACTTTGATATGCAAAAGACGTTCGACTCTGTCAATCATGAGTTACTAATTAAAAAATTGCGCGCGTATGGGATTGTTGATGGACTCCTTCGGATAATGGGCTCTTTCCTATTGGATCGACAGTTTGTTGTATCTATACGACATCATTCATCATTGCCCTATAGGCCTCACTGTGGTGTTCCTCAGGGCTCTGTCCTAGGGCCTTTATTATTTGTTATCTTCACTGCTGAGCTTCACGAGATGATTAGAAACTCCCATATATTGACGTATGCACATGATGTGAAACTTTTTGGTAACATTATAATTGTCTTAATGCTCACCTGCTTCAGCAGGAAATTTATTGTATATGTCATTGGTGTGAGCTGAATGATCCTGCAATTAATGCAACCAAATATGACAAAAAAGACCTAGTCTCTTTGTGGAAATGTGCAAGTTGCCAAGCTCTGTGTCCGTGATCTTGGCGTAATCATTGATAGCACACTTTCCCATAATTCCCATGTTGACTGTTCGTCTGAAGGCTTACAGAGCTCTTGGTACCATTGTGCGCAATGGAGCCGATTTTCGGTGCCCTTGTACATTTGTTCGGCTCTATCGGAGTCTAGCTTTACCCATTTTGTCCTACTGTTCTGTTTTATAGAATGGGGGTTCAAATATGCAGTCTTGTAAACTGGATAGGGTGCAAAATGTTTTTCTCCGGTTTCTGAAGCGGAAATTTCCGAATTTTGATGTACCTTCAGATCTCTGTGCACTGTCAGACATTAGAATGAAGATTGATTTTGCCTTTCTTAAGAATGTTTTAGTAGGGAAGATGGATGCTCCGAACCTTCTCGAGTCCATTTTCATCCGAGTACTGTCTCATACTACGAGAAAGCCCGTATTGAAGCTTTGGCCTCCTATTAAACCTCAGAAGAATTTCGTCGGGATACAATGTTCAGAATTCAAAAATTATGCAATGAGAATCTGATGTCATTGATTTATTTAATTAATTTTCCTCGTCATGTTACTATCTTGCCTTTGTGATTATGGTTGTATTTATTGTTTATCTTGTAACTCTCATTCTATTTGCTCGATATTGTAGTTCCGTGTTGGCTTAAGCCGTCCAGGTGGCCGAGAGAGCTAGGGCGTAGGCTTTCTAGTTCTCGAGTCTGCCTGGCCGTGGTTTCGAATCCCGCCGTGGGCATGGATATTTGTGTTTGTCCCGGGCTGCGTACAGATATAACTTGTGTAAAAGGCGCAAAATGACCTTAGTAGTCGACGCCTTA
>JAHWFO010009449.1:0-19139 GCA_023313115.1 Rhysida immarginata | reverse complement strand
CGGGCAATCCCGAGATGCTGTAGAATGATCACCCTTGCAATTACCACCTTAGGTCTTATTAACTGAGTTATTAACTTATTGATCTTAATAAAAATACTGGCGGCATTTTTATTTCTGTTCATATCTCAGTTATCGTTCAAATTCGGACCCATTTTCATAGGACTTTTTTTTGTTTACCTGACCTCTATAATGCCCCCTTTAATTGTTTTACACACGATTTGAATCACCCTGCATATCTATATTATTATATAAAAGAGACAGTGAAAATGGATACACTCATTCATTCATTCATTCTTTCATTCTTCACGAAATCTCTAAAACTATGAACCCTACAAACTTGAAATTTCGCAAGTATATTTCTCTTGGCTTTTAGGTGCTCGCTAAGAAAGGGTTTAATTTTTCTTTCTTCCTCTCCATTGTAGTTTATTTTTAAAATTCAATTTACCCGGAGCTGAATGGGATTTTTGCCAGCCTTAAAAAATAGTAACGTTTGCTTTGTTAATGACGATTTTTGCGATCCGATTGTTCCGTGAAGCAGCATCAACAATGACTGCAAATCTTTCGCGCGAGAATATAGTGTATCTTTTATCTGAATGAGATTTTTGCCAGCATTAAGAACGAGGCCAACGAGATAACAAGGCCTGGAAGCGAAAAAGTCATCTGACCAACTGGGTGCTAGCAACAATCCAGCCTTCATTGTCTCCATCTTGGATGTTAACAATCAGTGTTTTTCCTTTTGTTGGCCTCGATTAAGAAATCATGACGTTGTCGTATGCTTTGTTTAATGAGGACTTCAGCGATTGCTCCATGAAGCACTATCAACCAATGACGTATATTAAAGATAGAGTCCGAAGCAACTGTTGTTACTTGAAGCAAATTGAGAAGCTCCATGCCCAGAAATGTCATGGCCGAAAGTGAGTGAAGATGATGCAAAAAAATATGGCTAAACATGAGAGTAGCTGAATAATAATTCTTTCACAAGCCGATCACGGAGTGATAAGTTTATCTTTTCGTTTTTTTTGTATTTGAAGTATTTTATTATATTTTATAAACAATTTTTCGTTTATGGTTTCAATTTCAATTTCGTTTCGATCGTCTTTCAATTATGTATTTTCATTTTACAGGGCGATTCAGTCAATTTCTGACCATTTCAGTACTATGATTTATTGACCCATTAATGTTTACAAACTTAGCATTTCAGTATGATATTTTAGGCAGTTCGGAGTTTTTATTCCCGTGGAAAAGTCTTGATGATATGCTCAATGTGGTCACCACGAACGTTTTGAACTGCTCGCAGCCGAATGGTGAAGTTGTTCATAACTCTATCCAGGATTTCTGCATCCACAAGGGTGCAGCAGTCGACGATGCTTAGTCGCAGCTGGTCTAGGGTTCTTGGTGCTGTAGTGAACACACTGTCTTTAAGGATCCCCCAGAGATAAAAATGACATGGGTTTAGGTCAGGACTCGTACGGGGCCAAAGAAAGCCACCCCCGAATCGATCTGGAAACCTGTTTGAAATGATACGATTTCCGAATTTCTGATTGAGAAAGTTTAGCACTTCATTAGTGTTTTGAGGCCTAGCCCCATCCTGTTGAAACCATTGATGTCGAAGCGGTATACGCCTCCTTCGCAGCTCGGGGATGAAGAAGGTTACAACATGTTAAGGTAAGCCGGTGACGTTACGGTGCCCTCAAAAAAGAACGGGGATGCCTCTTTTGGAAATCGCGCACTAAGCCATAACCTTTCGTGGATGAAGAAATGACTTATGGATCTCATGAGGGTGCTGGGAACCCCAAAAACGAACGTTGCGTTTATTCACGTCACCTGACAGATGGAAGAAGGCCTCATCTAACACCCACAGGTTGTGCACAATGTCCTGATTGGCTTCCATTTCTGCTGCAAACTCCATCGCAAATTGTTGTCGCTTCTGTCATCCAGTGTCTGTTAACTCCTGATAAACATGGATCTTATACGGGAACAGGTGTAAATCATTTCTCAAAATTCGCCACCTCGTGGTATACGACAGCCCTTCTTCAATGGATAGGCGGCGAACAGATTTTTTTGGTATGGGAATCGACCAACCTTGTGCGAACATTTTCGACAACTTCGGCCATTCGAACACGAGCTTCGCTCCCGCCTTTTTTCTTGCCTTTAACACATCCAGTGGCACGAAATTGCTTGACAAAATCTTATGATTGCTTGCCTGCCTGGTGCGTCTCGACACTTATACTCCTTCCGGAACTTTCTTTGCACGGTTACAGGGGATTTTGTCTCGAAATACCATTCGACAACCTTGCATTTCTGCTCTGTTGATTAAGCGGGCGCCATTTTTCAACAAAACGATTTTCATGCAGCGCCGTTGCAACAATACAAACTCCCAACTATTTAGAAATTCGATATGGCGCTCATATTCTTTCAATTGTTTATCCCCAATGCACGTCATTCGAATGAAATGGTCAGAAATTGACTGAATCACCCGGTAGTTACGTATTTTTGATTTATGCTTGTGGAAAATGATTCCTGATCCTTTTTCGTGTCTGTTTGTACAGTTGTACAGTTGTTCTTTGAAGAACGGTTTTGAATTAATTATTCCTGGGGCCCAAAATCTTCAAAAACAAAGCAGCCAGAAAGCTAATTACTCCACGACTCACTCCTGCCCAGAACTGTCATGGCTCAATTTGCTTCACTTTCTTGGCGCTGTTAACTATAGGATTCGGAGTCTATCTTTAATATACGTCATTGCATCAACAATGACTGCAAAGCTTTGGCGCGGGAATAGAGGGTTTCTTTTATGTTCCATACATTTTTATCCGAGCTGAACTAGATTTTTAATCAAATAGTGAGGTCGTTATTTGCTTTGCTTTAAGTTTCTATTAAAGGTTCTCACAAACTCATTATTAATTGTCCCACTTTCCTTATAGGTGGGAGGCTGAAATTTAGCGTGCTTATTCCATGCAGTGTATTTGCAAAAGTTAGGTATGCTTCATTATGTGCAGTGTGCAAGCGGTATGCTACACGATTTTTCGTCTGCATTATGTAAAACTTACTGAGGTATGCACAACATTCCAATACGAGTGAAGATGGGTAGAACTGTAGAGAGCTGTAATTGGAGAGGACCATCCATTGGGGGCATTTTAAAAGAATTCTTTTCTATTTTTTTACCATAAATTTTTACTGTATAAATTCTAAACTTTTTTCATGTGTTCATTTTTACTGTATGGTGAGTTTTCATGTGACGTCGCAACAATAAGGCGGCCATACTGCATCAGCACGAGCGCAAATACTACATAGTCAAGAAAGCAGCGGTGATGCACCAATATGGCGAACAGCCAACGTTTGATGACGTCAATGAAAAAACCTCTATATTCACATATAGATATTGCAAAATTTCATCAAAGAGCCGGAGCAAAGCCAGGTACATCAGCTAGTATATATACACTGAGTGGCCAAATTATTATGACCACCCCCTTAATACAGTGTTGGGCCACCTTTCGCTCTTACTACTGCTTGCATTCTTCGGGGCATGGATTCTATGAGATGTTGGTAGGTTGTAGGAGGAATTTGAGACCAACTGTGAAGAACTGCAGATTCCGAAGAACTGATGGTGCTGGATCCCGCTGCCTGATGGCCCGTTCGATCTCATCCCACAAATTCTCAATGGGACTGAGATCTAGCGATTGTGCAAACCGACGAAGCAAGGTAAACTCTCAGGCATGTTCTTCGAACCATCTGAAGACGATGCCAGCCTTATGACAAGGAGCATTATCCTGCTGGAAGTATCCATCCCCGTCAGAGTACACCATTAACATAACGGGATGTACTTCATCTGCGACAATACTTAAATAATCTTGGGCGCGCACAAGTCCGTGCAGAGGAATCAAATGACCCAAACAATGCCAAGAAAACATCCCCCAAACCATAATACTGCCGCCACCAGCTTGAAGTGTTGTGGCGATGCAGGTGGGGTCCATGCTTTCGTATTGTTTTCTCCATATTCTAACCCTGTGATGCATTTGAAATCATGACTCATCGGACCACATGACCCTTTTCCAGTCATCTACTGTCCAATCCTTGTGCTCTTTTGGCGAACTGGAGACGTCTGCTTTTGTTCACGGCTGACAGTAGAGGCTTTCGAACTGATCGTCGGCTTCCATAGCCTAAACGGTGTAATGAGCGGTGAACAGTTCGTTCAGAGGCGGTCACAGTTTGTCCTTGATTAAGATTTGCCGCTATTTGACGCACTGTTGCTCTTCTGTTGCCCTGGACAACTCTGGCCAATCTCTTTTCAGCTCGAGCATTGAGGAGCCTGTGACGACCAAACGCTTGAGGTTGAGAGCCGGTTTTTTGCTTGGTAGTCCAATTTCTGTAAACATTAATAACTGCTGCTCTTAAACACTTCACAAGTTCAGCTGTTTTGCTGATACTGGTTCCGACACAGCGCGCGCCGACGATCATCCCGCGTTCAAACTCAGTTAAATCATATTTTTTGCCCATACTGTCGCAAAAAACAAAGTGCAACTGATGGTTCACTTCACCTGCATTCCCTTTTTATAGCTATCTAGCCCTCTAGCGGCAGCGCTGTGACGCAAATGCTCATTTGCCTAAAACTGTCAAGTGGTCATAATAATTTGGCCACTCAGTGTATATACACTGCTAAAAACAATTAAAGGAACACTTGTAAATCTCCTACAAAGGTCGTAAATAATACTTTTTAGCAATTTCATTTCTGCAACATAAAACCTACTATCTCCCTCATAGAAAATGGTTGAAGCCAACACATTTTGCTGCCAGATGTTCTGAGAAATTTGCATAGCAATATAACCCCCCGGAAAACAAAGTGGTTACATGCCAGTACACTCTTTGCTTGGAGATAACGGTCGAACATTAGAAGGTGCAGGCATTCCTGGAACGTTGTTGTTAGTGCTCTGACATGCCACGAAGGCATCTTGAAGCAGTAGAAGCTGCGAGAGCCGTAACATTGCTCCAAACGGGTCAATCATTTCGGACTGTGGCAAATGCCCTCAGTGTGTCCTCTTCCATCATTTTACGACTGTGGACACGATTCCAGGTGACTGGTCAGCACACACGAAGAGCTGGGTTAGGTCGCCGAGATCAACAACCACCAATCAAGATCGTTATGTGCGGACTTGTGCCCTGCGCCGAAGAACCTCAACGGCCAGAGACCTGAGAAATGACCTGCAGATGTCAACTGGGGTAGCTGTTTCAGATCAAACAATCCGGAACAGATTACCTGAAGTTGGCTTGAGATCCAGACGACCAAATCGAGTGCCTAAGCTAACCCGCCAGCACATACAGGCGCGACTAGAGTTTGCACATCAACATGTCACCAGGCAGCTTCGCCACTGGCGTTCTGTTCTCTTCACAGACGAGTCAAGACTTGGCCTGACCCGCTGTGATAGCCGTCTACGTGTCTGGAGACGACGTGATGAGCGAAACACTGACGCAACAGTTTATGAGACTGACCGAATGGGATGTTGTTCCATTATGGTTTGGGCTGGCATCTCAATAGACCATCGAACGGATCTTGTGGTCGTCCGAGAGCGAATGACCGCTGACGTTTACATACGTGACATTCTGGAAGAACATGTGATTGTTGCTGCATATGGCCTGGAGCCTGGATTCCTTCTGATGCAGGATAATGCTCGTCCACACACAGCAGCTGTCACTCAAGACTTCTACAGATGCATGGCATTCAGACCATGAGGTGGCCTGCAATGAGTCCAGACCTAAATCCCCTTGAACATCTTTGAGACATGCTTGACGGGCGAATTCGACATCGACCTTCAGCTCCAGAAACACTACAACAGCTCATCCAGGCACTTACTGAGGAATGGGACCGGCTTCCCCTAGATCACATCCGTCGACTGATACGGAACATGCCTCGACGGTGCATGGTGGTTACTGCAGCCCATGGTAGGCATACACATTACTGACTGGTGCAAAAACTGATCTCTGGAAGAAACAGGGCATTCTCCTCACAATGTCCAAAGGACATTTAACTTTGTTTTAGGTAGGGGTCCTGCAGTTTCCTGTTTTTTCTTTTGTTTCTTCACCAGTTGTTTCAATAATGCATTCTATTGTTAAATAAACCTTATTTAATGATCACATACAGCGATTTTGTCCATATAATTCGTAGTTGCTTCTGCACGCTGCTTAATAGAAGTGTTCCTTTAAATGTTTGGAGCAGTGTATAAAAGAAAGAGCGAAAAATGTATACACTCACTCATTCATTCATTCTTCACGAAATCTCCAGACCTATGAAGCCTACAAACTTGAAACTTGGCAGGTATATTTCTCTTGGCTACTAGGTGCTCGCTAATAAACGGTTTTATTTTTTCTTTCTTCTTTTCCATTGTCGTTTATTTTTAAAATTCAATTCACCTGGAGCTGAATAGAATTTTTGCCAGCCTTAAAAAATTGTGACGTTTGCTTTGTTAATGGAGATTTTTGCGATTGTTCTTTGCAGCAGATTTTTGCGATTGTTCTTTGAAGATAAGAAATACAGTGTATCTTTTATTTTTTATCTGAATCGGATTTTTGCCAGCGTTAAAATTGTGACGTCGTTATTTGCTTTGTTTATTTATTTATTTATTTATTTATTTGGTAAGGAAATACAATAGCATCTGCCCGGGGCCAGTATGGCCAAACGACCGACGAGTTTGGTCCCCGGAAGATGCAGACAAATTGTTAACAGTACAAAATAATAAATTATGTATTGTAATTGATAAAATATATAATTAGAAACAAAGGATAAAATTTTGGAGTTATCATTAAACGAATTCAAGTAAAATTTAAATTTATCAGAATGGAGAAAAGAGGCAGAATGAAATAAAGAAAGAATATTATATAATTGGTAATGAAGTATGACAGTGAGGGTGGGGGAGAATAGGGTAACAGCTGGTTGGGGATGTGTAGTATTTCTTAATGAGGCTTTTAAAGGTGGAGATGTTGGGTGCAAGGCGAAGATCGCGGGGTAATGTGGACCAAAGTTTGTTGCCAGAATTTGATATACTTTTTAGTTGGTAGTTCCGCTTAATGCGTGGGAATCGTAGAAAGTTAGAGTGACGTGTGTTGTAAGGTGGGGAAGTAGGTGATGTGAACAAATGTTGGGGGAGGGATATTATAATGTGGTTATTGAGTGCTTTGTATATAAAGATTGCTAAGTTTGTGGGATAAAGTTGGTGAATTGGGGTTATACCTATTGAGTGAAAAAGATGTAACACAGGGGCGGGTTTGGGTAGTTTAACAACGATGCGAGCAAACCATTTTTGTATCCTGAGTAAGCGGAGTAAGTTAAGTTTTGTAGTTGCGCCCCAGAATTGAAAGCCATAGGAAAGGGAGGGGTGAATCAGAGTATTGTATAATAGAAGGAGGATTTTTGGGGGAAGATAGTGGAGGCGGGAGAAAAGACCTAGGCGTTGGTTTAGAGTCGTGGCTAAAGAATTAATGTGAGTGTCCCAGGAGAGGTTATGGGTTAGGTGAATACCTAAGTATTTGAAGGATTTGGACGGTGAAATCTGTTGGGAGTTATAAGAAATCGAGAAGTCATTTATATCAAATTTTTTGTTATGCTAGTAGAAGATAATGTATTGGGTTTTGTCAAGATTAAGGGAGAGATGATTGAAAGTATTCCAAAGTAAAAGTTTATCAAGGATTAGGTTGAATGATTCCTGAATTGCTCGCAATGAAACGTCGGCACAAGATATAGTTGCGTCATCGGCGTATAGTATTAAAGGCAGTGGGGATGTTATGTGTGAAAGGTCGTTTATGAATAGGTTAAAAAGGAGGGGGGACAGAGTGGAGCCTTGGGGAACGCCGATGTTGCGGGTGATTGTTGAAGAGGATATATTGTTTAGATGGAGGGTATAATGACGATTTGATAGGAAGCTAGAAAGCCAGTCAAGGGGAGGGCCTCGTATATTATAAAGATGAGAAAGTTTGTATAAAAGGAGATCATGAGGAATAGAATCGAAGGCTTTAGAGTAGTCGATGAATAGAGAGACAACGAATTTGTTAATGGACATGTTGGAGATGATATATTCTGAAAGTTCGAAAAAGGCAGTGGAAGTGCTTCTCTTAGGAATGAAGCCATGTTGGGAAAGGGAGAGGAGATTATTTGAAAAAACGTAGGAAGATAGACGAGAGTAAAAGAGGTTTTCAAAAAGTTTGGCAAAAAAGGGGAGAATGGAAATTGGGCGGTAGTTAGAGAAATTGGATGAGTCGCCTTTCTTGAAAATTGGGGTGATTTGTGCAGTACGAAGACAAGAGGGAAATATACCTTGAGTAAGGGAGATGTTGAATAGGTGAGACAAGGGGATAGAAAATTCGGAACTTGCTTGGATTAAGATGTTGGAACTGATGCCTAGAGAATCGGGGCGGTTTGAAAGTTTCAGTCGATTGATGGTGGATAATGTTTCTTCAGGAGAGGCAGGAGAAATAAAGAATGAAGTGGATTTAACTGGAACTGGAAAAGGGTAATCTAAAAGGGGAGTGGGCTGGGAAGGAGCTGGTGGAAGTAAAGTTTCTAAAAAGTTAGTTAAGAGGGTGGGGTTGACAGAGTTGGGGTCGGAGAATGGGAGGATAGGGGGAGAAGATCCATGAATTAGATTTTTTATTGTTTTCCATTTAGATTTAGTAGTGGTGACTTTCTTGAAGAGTTGGTCGAAGTAACTGGCTTTTGCCTGCTTGATGAATTTGCGGGTAGAATTGGAGAAGGAGCGGAACCTAAGTTTGTTGTGGTCGTTAGGAGAGTGTCTGAATTTGCGATATAGTGAATTTTTATGTGAAATGAGAGCGAATATATAGGGGGTCATCCAAGGTTTCAGGAAGGAGGTTTTTGTCTTCGGGGGGGAGGTTGGTATAGACGGTAGATATCTGTCGATACCAATGAAAATGTGGGAACTGAATTTTTCGAAAAGAGTGTTAATGTTGGTATTTGGGTTAAATAGAGCATTCCAGTCAGTTAGTGTCAAAAAGGAGCGGAAGGATGCTAATCTGTTAGACGTTAACAGTTGTGTTTTGTGAGAAATTGAGACGGGGCGGGGAATGATTAAAAGAGATTGGAAGGTGAAAATGGGGAAATGATCGGAGATATCGCAGTCCAGGGATCCGCTATAAAGATTATCGGATGAAAGAGAGAAAGTTTGGTCGATCAGAGAGGCTGAGTTGTGGAAAGTGGAGTAGTGAGTGGTGGAGGAGATTAGGGGCGATAGGCCGGATCTGGAGGTGAGGTCAAGAACTGAGTTAATGCTAGGGGAAGGGGTGGAGAAGTTAAGATTAAAATCACCGGTGATAACAATTTTGTGGGGGGTTAGGCTAAGATCGAGTAGCATGGAGGAAAAGAAGGTGAAAAAAGGGGGAAGAAGACCGGAAGGTGGGCGGTAAACAGAGACTAAGTAAAACTTGTTGTTTATTAGGATTGTTAGGATTTCAAAGTTGGGGGTGTAAGCGGTGTAAGTGGAGTTAAGAGTGTAATGAAGGGAGTTTGAGATATAAACGGTAATACCTCCGCCTTGCTTAGATGGACGATGTAGAGCTTCGAATGAGTAGTGGTCTAACGGGGGAACTTCAAGAGACGAGTTTGTCCAGGTTTCGGTGATGGAAATAAGGTGTGGGGGGGAATGAAAAAGGGGCAGGGTAGCAAAAAAGGTGGAGGAGTTGGCTCGAAGACTACGGATATATGCAGATATTTTGGTGGTTTAATGACGACTTTTGTGATTGTTTGGTGAAGCAGCGTTAACGATAATGCAGATATTTCGCAGGGGAATACAATGTATCTTTTATTTTCTATAGGGTCCGCCAAAACATTGTATACACCTATTTTACTAGATATCATCTATAATTTTTTCGGTAAGAGCAAAACCGAAAACTTACACATCAATAATATTACATGTATTGAATGAAGACGATCCCGATATAAGAAGACCACAATTGCCACCTAGATATAGGAGATTACTGATAAGAGTTGCTAGGAAATGGACAGAAACAACTGTTCGCCGTATTCAGAAATGTCTCAACACTTATGAAATCACTTTGTATAGCTGTCGTAATTGTAGAAGTCAAAGAGGATTTATCTCCATCGGTTGATGCTTGTATGAATTTAGTGTTACAACTTTTATATAGGTTTTTCTTTTACTGTAGTGTGTATACATTTTTGGCGCACTCTGTATACAGGGTGTTCTCGAATCACGTGTACAAACTTGGGGGAGGGGTGATAGGGAGATCAAATCTAAGCAACATTTCCAACCACGTATTACTTTCTCAAAAAACAAATACATATCAATGACCTTCAACAATTCGATTTTTTCCTTCGTCATTTTCAATGCAGCCTCCCATGCGAATAATGTGCAGGGTCGAGGCGATAGTACTTTGTGCACCCTCGACGGAAATTTTCAAATACGTATTGCTAATAACAAGACATCTGTTGTCAAATATATATCATGATATTCACCTAACGATTTACAGTTCGTTACATTCCAAACAGTTTTCACGTGTTCATAATCTTCTTCGGAAATGCTTTCTTCAGTTAAAGTGAAAAAAAAAACCTTTCCCGAGAGGGTAATGATGTTTCTTTAAATTTTTCAAAACTACCCTTATATTCATATGAATATAATACTTTCCGCGATAAGAGTTTCCCATATTCTGGAAAATACGAATTTAGAATTGGTAATTCTTTTAAGGTTAAAACTAAATTTTCAAGAGAAAGAAAATGATAAGAATCTAAAAATAATAAATTTTGAATTTTCATCGCGATAAATTTTTCACTCGAATGTGGAATGACATCGACTTGTTCATCTTTGAAAAAAGATAACCCGTGAACTAACAAGTGCGAGTCGTAAGATTTAAAGATTTGAAAAAAATTGGAATAGTTTTTTTTATATTTATAATTAAGATTACATGCTTGGTGTGCAGCTCCACGAAAAAGTACCGGTTAAGTGACAGTGATACTTCACTTTTATATCTGTTTCCACAAATGCACCTTCAGAAATTTGACAGTGTGATGCACCTTGAAATGCAATTTCAACATCATGTGTCAGTCCCAATTTTTTTTCTTGACTTAAAAGTATTCGTATTTTTTTATAATCATTCACAAGATAGGAAAAGAATTTTTTGACACAGTGTTTCACTCTATAAAGTCTTTTATTAACAATTTGTTTTTGATCATCAATTATTATATAAACAACAACTCGTATTCAATTTCCGACTAGTGTTTTTGATACTATGCGTATATGAATGATCAGAATTGGGTGAGCATGTATGCATTTTCTGTAAAATACACTCGAAATCTGCATACACTACGAATGATTAATTAATGAGTTATTATTATCTTTGTTACTAAGTGTGGGGGCCCCCAAAATTGTTACATATTCTTTTTGTATTTAATGCTACATTTGAATAAAATGTTTATTATTGTTCTAACGTACATCTGCTCCTTGCCCAAGTTACACCTCCCCGCGCAAGTCTAAACAACCCGCTCCTGCCGTGCGTGTGTGTGAATTTTCGTTTTTGCACCTTTTGGCACCCCCCCCATCCACGCGCTCAGGGCTCATCTGGCGCCCGAACAGGTACTTGCTAATCCGTTATTTCTGGATTAGAGGTAAGGAGCAGGTGAACGCACGTGTCTACTGAATGTGGGCCTGAGTGATTGACAGACGTGTGTGTTAGTGTGATTGTGTGAGGTGAGTACTTTGCTAATATGTCTGACGAAGTTGATGGGGCACTGGAGCCCAAGATGGCCGGATATACGGGCACAGTGCCCGTGTTTTCCGGTGACGGTAGCGTGATTAGTGTCACCGGTTTCCTTAAAGCTGTTGAAAGCGTTGGAGCGCTGGCCACTGGACAGAAGAAATCAAACTGACAGTGGCCAAGTC
This sequence comes from Rhysida immarginata, assembly GCA_023313115.1. Taxonomy (NCBI): domain Eukaryota; kingdom Metazoa; phylum Arthropoda; class Chilopoda; order Scolopendromorpha; family Scolopendridae; genus Rhysida; species Rhysida immarginata. Next base: position 7,248 of record JAHWFO010009449.1, on the reverse strand, counting down.
TAAATTGAAGGGGAATGCAGCACGAAAAGCTGCAGAATTAGAGTTGTTCGACATCGACAGCTACCCCCTGCGTCTTGGCCAAATATTCGGCAATGTCAAGGTCGATCAGGACTAAGGGAAGGAGCTGTACGACGTCGTTCAGCGCAGAAAGGAGACAGTCCTCGATTTTTCGGGAAGATTTTAGCTTGCCATGGACCGCTTTATCCAAGCAAATCCGGCCATGGAAGCTACCCGTGAGCAATTATTGTTGCAACGGTTTCGCCATGGGACCCTCCTCCCACACAAAAAGCTCGCAAGGCGACGGCTCCGAAGACTTTTGAAGATATGATTAAATGTGCGATGCAGTTGGAGGAGCTCGAGCGAGGTAACCATGGCGAAAGCAGCAAAGTTGAACTAGAGGCCTGCTCATTAGATTACGAAGATGAATTGGAGGCGACATCACAGCTTAAGAAATATGGGAAGGAACTGGGCAGTGGATCGGTCTTCAAGGAATGTGCCTGCAAGCAGGAAATCCGTGAAATTAGGGGCATGCTTGAGAACATCCTGAAGGATGGCGTTGGCTCAACTCGCGCCCCTAAAAGGGAGATCACATGCTTCAAATGCGGCGCCCTAGGGCATTATGCCCGAGACTGCCCCCAGAAGAGGCATAAAGAGTCTGCTCAAACAGTCTCAGAAGAGTGTGACCCAATTGTCCTCAGGAGAGGAAAAGATAATCTCTATCGAGTAGATGTTGTGATTCAGGGCCAACTGGTGAATATGCTATTTGACACTGGATTCCAGGTCTCCTTCATTGATGAGGAGCTGTGCGAGCTGTTGCCCCAGGCCCCTACCCAAGACGTCGCTACGATGGTGCGAGGAGTGAATGGCGGATGCATTCACATCAGACACAAAGCCACCTTGGACATAAAGATTCGGGGAAGGGCCTTGCCCTGCTGTGGTTTTTTCACTTCACTCCTTCGCGAACAGGCCATATGATGGAATTGAATTTTGGGCACCGACGCCTTGGATGGGGTGTCGTTCATGTGCTATGCAGCGACCGTGGCTGATGAAACCGAAACAGTTTTGGACTGTGGGATAGTGGCTAAGATTAACTCGCCCCAGGTGCGAAGGGTGCGAATAGTAATGAAAGCACTGTCAATGCTGAGGTGCGAGGGGCGGTGTATCCTGCCGCCCGAGTGATGATCTCTTGCGCCGGCAATTCGTCGAGAGGGGCCTTTGGTCCGTTTAAGGTGGCATGGGCCTTGCCTGGAAATAAAGTGATGGTGAAGGGGTTAAAGTTCCGTGACACCCAGGTTGTGCCTAAGAGCCGAGTGTAGCTGATCGGCAGCCTAGTAAAAGGCGGATCGTCACATGATGTACCCGAATTGGAAATGCGGGATGTAGCTGTGGGCACTGATGAAGAGGTGGTCCATAAGGTTATGGTAGATGTAGCCACCAAATGTGTTGGGATAAAAGACAGTGGTTCCATGCATTTTGCAGGAAGTGAAAGGGTAAACATAGGACATTCAACCCCGACTACCCCGTTTATGCATGGTGGCAATATAAAGCACTCGATGTCGGGTACAGTGCACGCCATGAAACCTAACACATAAAAAATTGGTGTGCATTTTTTTTACTCTTTTAGATGTCTATTATGCGGTGTATTTTTTAATCTACTGGTTTGTAGTTTTTGTTGATTGCGTAGAGTGTGAATAATAAGTGTTAGTTTATTGGTTCGTTTTTGTCGAGGTTACTTCTTTTTGTTATTTATATGTTTTGTTTTAATAAATTTTTCCGGTATTGTTAGTTTTGCTGTTTGCTATATAATTTTATATGTATAATATCTTACGTACTGGGCAGAAATGACTACAGTAGCTGACGCGCCCAAAACTCCAGGCACCCTAACGATTGGTAGAAACCAAAAGAATGGGCATTCTCAGAAGGACATATAATGGCCGTTTAATTATTATTCTGTGTTAGACTAGAAAGGTTAAGGGATTTAAAGTAAACTGTAGAGAATTCAGTTAACGCATAAAAATTAATGTCAAATTTCGATTGCATTAAGGCATAAATAACAATTTTATGTTCCTATATTCAATATTCAACGTTTTACAATACAGCTAATTAAAATAGCAAGTCTGAAAAATAAGCAGTAAAATCTACTATTGAGCTAGGATTAAGGAAAATAAACCTTAATCCAAATCTTAACACTGGAACAAGTGTAAAAACACAATATTAAGGAACTCTCTGTTTAAAGTAATACTGCATAAAAACTTTTAATTAGTCCAATGACTCAGTTAAAACAAATTATGTTAATCAGTCAACTATATGTTCATTTCATCTCCAATACAATGGTATCATATGTGTAATTATAAACTATCCAAGTTAGGGGACCACTTTAATCACATAATAATATGCCGATTTATAAGTTGGCGACCTAAGTCTGAATGTAATAATAAATTCCCATAAAGTTTGAACATATCAGTGAAGAACAAAGTAAGACTATCAAAACAGTTTCACAATGAGTTAAGGTAACAGCAATACTAAATAATAAAAGCTGAAAGCTAAGACAAAGAATGACAGTCTTAAAAGTTTAAGTCAAACTTCCTAGACAAAATAAAGTCCGCATAAGTGATTATATATTAATACACTATCTTATCTTATAAGCGGGTTGTCAGTCAACAGCCAGGCAGTTGACCGCAGAGGCAGTTATTCCTCCTCTAAGGAATATTGCGTCAAACCCAAAAGAGAACTTAGACCACCTAGAGGTAGCCAGATAGGCTTAAAAAGCGAGTCAAGCTGCCTACGGGGTCCAAGTGGGTATCTTCAAAAAAGGTTAAACCAACCGTGAAGTCACGAAAATGTGTCAAAGCGACACAGTCAAAAAGAATGTGGTAGGCTGTTTCTTCCGCCAGGCCACATTTCGAACATAGTGGCTCTTCCCAAAGGATTCCCATTCTATGTAGATGTTTATGGAGTAAATCATGACCAGTAAGAAAGCCAATGACAAACCGTTGTGTGTTTCTATTGAGTTGTAAAATGCCTGATGTTAGACTAAGAGAAGATCTCTTAATTATAAGTCTGGCATGTTTTTGATCGGTGGTATGATCCCATCTTTCCATCATTTCTTGATGAGAGATAATATTTATCTCCCTAGCTGCAGTTTGTCTAGAAATACCGCAGAAAGGTTCAGGGCCAATATAAGTAGACTTGGCACCCTGTTTAGCTAAGGTATCTGCAACCTCATTTCCGACAACACCTTTATGTCCAGGAACCCATTTCAAAGTGACACTGTTGTTAAGAGAAAGGTCCTGTAGGAGCTGCCGACATTCCAGGGTAAGTTTAGAATTAACCCTAGAAGATTTAATGGCTTTAAGGGCCGCTTGATTGTCGCTGAGTATAGATAAAATAGTAAGAGTTTATCTATGCACATCTGCAGACAGTAAATAAATAACAACAACTTAAACAAGTTAAGAGGAAAAAGGTTTTATCAAACCAAGCTTTTATAATGTTTTATTTAGTGGCAACAATACAGCTTAATTTTGCAACAATAAATAGACAAATTTACTCTCGCCATAACGAAATGTCCAATTGTTACAACAATCAATTCGTAGTAATGAGTTAGTACCATTAGAACACGAACCAATGAACCGATTTGAAAATTTTTTTCTTTATCATAAATTGTCATCGATTCTGCATAAGTGTGTCAAATTGCAGCTCCCTAGCTTGTCGGAAAGTTGGTTTAATATTGATTACAAGTATTAAACAACGAACACAGCAAAGTTAATAAAAGCTTATAATAATGGCCAGTATCTCTGCCTGGATAACAGTGGCCCAATGACCCAAACGACGAAAGCGGAGGGTTTTGGGATTGCCACAATAAGCGCCCAGGCCCGAGAGGCCGAGATGACGAGAGCCATCAGTGTTCCAAATGATGGCACCCTTGGGAAATCGCCAACTCAACCCATCTGGCTCTACCACGGGGTCAATTATGACCTCGCTCGAGGGCTCAGGGAGGGCCTGAGTAACTGCAATATCAGAAGGCATCTGGAGAATATGACTGGTAAAACCTGGCTAATGAAAGTATGAGACTTCACCCCAGGGAATTCCATCCATAGCCCTTGATTACTCAGTCTATATGAATTTTTTCTGGATACACCTTTCATATATATCAAGTGGAGTCAGAGAAAGTGCAATCTATAAAGCCTTGGTTGACGTGGTAGAGACAGCACGCGTTATACTCAAACACGCCAGTCTTTGAAGAGAGGCCAGCTTGGTTCTAACGGTCAGTTGTTCAGACTTACGCCACCAAATTAGAAGGCAGTATATCAAAATAGGTCTGATCGCCGTGGCATATAACCAGTAAATCATCTTGGGAGTAAGACCCCATGATTTACCAAGGGCTCTACGACAACAGTAAAAGTCCAACTTTAACTTGATAAATTTTGTAATCAAGATGTTGGTTCCAAGTCAACCTATTATCGAGGATAACCCCTAAGTATTTGACTTCGTTCCTCACAATGATCTTCTCCCCAAACAGAGTTGGTATGAGTTCATAAGAAATGGTGTCTCTTCGGCCTGTAAAGGGAACTAGAGTGGTCTTCAAGGGATTAACCCTTAGATTCCACTCTAAACACCATGATTGAACTTTATACAGAGCCATTTGTACAAGGTCAAAAATAGTGAGCTTGTCGATCCCAGAAACGTAGATAAGAATATCGTCTGTGTAAGCCTGGGCGTAAATACCTTGGTCGTTAAGAAAGGAAATGAGGTCGTCCACAACCAGGTTCCAGAGCAGGGGGGGAAAGAATACCACCCTGCGGACAGCCCCTGGAGGGACGAGCAACAATCCCCTCACCCAACAAGTCAGATATAATTATTCTATCCGCTAAGAGGACCTGAATCCCGTTGCAGATTAGTGGAGAAATTGCTTTGGCAGTTAAAGCTTTAACAATAGAGTCATAGGAAGTGTTATCAAACGCTCCCTCAATATCGACAAAAACAGCTAGAGCAAACTCTTTATACTCCAGAGTTTTTTCGATCCTTACCACCAAATGGTGTAAAGCTATCTCCGTAGATTTGCCAGACTGATAGGCAAATTGACTAGCGTGAAAGGGACCAAGAGTCCCAATATCTTCTCTAATTCGCCCATCAATAATCTTCTCAAGGCACTTAAGCACAAAGGAAGACAGACTGATGGGTCGGAAACTCTTGGCTAGGTCACAGCGACCCTTACCGTGTTTCGGTATGAAAATCACCTTGATCTGCCTCCAGGGATTTGGAATATAACATAGAGCTAAACTAGCTCTAAAAATTAAACACAGGATCGGCAAGATCACATCTGATACTTGCTGAAGAAGTACCGGAATGATCTCGTCTGGCCCAGGTGATTTATAGGGATCAAAGGATTTAATAGCCCAAATGACTCTACGACGAGTAATCACTTCACCAGCCGCAGCCCACCCAGTCCGCGATGTCCTGACCATAGAGTCAGGGTACACCGAATCCAACGGACCAATGAGCTCAGCGCCTGGAAAGTGAGTTGTAATTAGAGTCTCAAGGACTTCTCTACTGTTACTGCTGAATTCACCATTAGATTTCTTGATAGTGCCAACCATAATAGGTTTATCGCCTCTCAAAAGTTTATAGAGTCTAGCTCCTGCCTCAGTCTTTTGGACTGATTCACAGAACTTCTTCCATGAAGTAAGTTTAGCTGATCTAACAGCTTTATTATAATCAGCGCGGGCATTTTTATAAACCTGCCACTCGTTAGTCTTTTTAGCTTTCTTAAAAAGCTTCCTTATTTTTTGTCTCTGTAGAGAGAGATCATGATTCCACCAAACACAGTGGGATCTACATCTCTTCCTCAACAGGGGACAATTATTATGATACGATTGTACCAGGGCCTACTGTAACCCATTTACACAAAGCTCCAGGTCAACAGTATCATTGATTCTAGTTGGAAGACTGGAAATCGCGGAACAAACGTCCTCGCGATATTGAACCCAATTAGTCCGCTTAGGATCCCTAAACGTTCTATCCCAGTCTATACTAGTAATAAAAGAAAATCGGATATGCTGATGGTCAGCCATAGATGGTTTCTCATCTACATACCATTTTCTAATCCATTTCTTCAATATGGAAGAGCCAAAGGTAACATCAATAACCTCCCTTCTTACCGCAGTAATGAAGGTTGGTGTATTACCTTGATTAAATAAATCTAAATTATTCTCTAGGATAAAATCGAAAAGGAGTTTACCTCTGATATTAGTGTCGGTACTGCGCACAAGGTGTGGTGAGCATTGGCATCACATCCAAAGACGATCGCCACCTTGTGAGAAGTCGAGGTTTCCCATATTTTCTTGATGTCATCATTGATGGGAGAAGTTTCCTCGTATGGAAGGTAGGCCGAGACAAATATTTTGTCACGATCTAAACCATCCAAACGAAGGGTAATTTTCGCCACTGCTAGATCTCTAGAACACAAGTGATATATAGGAAGTGCGTTAATACGATTTTGATCAACAGACAAGCACGGGGAGATGAAGAATTAAAATCATAAATTAGTTTATCTTCACAGTTGGACAAACCTCTGATTCCGCCCTTAAAAATTCCAGGGCTCCTGAATCAGAGCGATGAAATTATAGAGAAACCTTGAGAGGAAAATTAATTGAAATATAAAGGAAAAATTGATGTCATAACACAAACAAAATTGAAAACGCGGGCCTAATAGAAGACTCATTCAGAATTAACATAAACTAAGGTATCAATAAGAAATGGAAATGAAAGTAAATATATAAATTTGAAAAATTACAAGATATCGGATAAAGAATTTAAAATTGAATAAATATCAAAAACGGTTTGACAATTGAGGAGGTGATCTGGAGAGAAGATCTTAGCTTTAAAGATCTCAATAGCTTCGAGAGTGGCGGTCTTGAATGGGTCGTTGCGATATATATTATATAGGCCTGTCGACCCGCAATTTCAATAAACGATTCAAAGAACACATGGACTCCTACAAGAAACAAGATAATAATTCACACTACGCGATCCACCTTGCCCGCACGGGACATGCCCCAAAAGAGCAAAGTGAAATTATGACTATTCTCCATCTATGCAACGATCCATAATTTCATTGTTATTGGTTCCTTATCCAACCATTCTCCTTTCAATGTCGCCACTGTATAATTTATATTATTTACGATTTGTTGTTTCTTCATCCAATCATGTTCTCATTCTATACCATATTTTCTGTATATAAAGGCTTAT
>JAHWFO010009448.1:0-11558 GCA_023313115.1 Rhysida immarginata | reverse complement strand
GTTCACAGTCTATGAATTGACAAGGAGATATTTTGTTTATCAATCTACTGAATGCACTAAACCTAGGGTCCCACTTGCGTAAAACGTTAAGCAAAAAGCTGAAATATGAATTTCAAGAATTTACGCTTTCACCAAAAATTATTTTCCGCCTCGGTACATCTGCGTAAAGCAAAAGCAGAACTAAGATTTTGAAAAAATCTCTACGTAGTGACAAGTTCATGCAACCTTCACTTCATTTCCAAAGGATAAGCGTAGTTTACAACAACAATTAACATACTCTTTTTATTTATTTTAAATTTAAGATAAAATTAATTATATGTTATTGCATAAAATCTGATATATTAATATGTTATTTATATTATTTTCATAAATGGAAAACTTTCGTTTAATTCATGAACTGGAAAAGTCACTTTTGTTGTAATGCAATAATTTAAAGGATATGTGCACTTTATTTTTGATAAGTATAATAAAATAACTGCCACTATTTATCTGTGGTTCAATTCATTTTCCGTTGATTGATTGGCCATTCATTTTCCAGTAATGTTTCATATTTTCTCCAATGATGCTTTTAAATTTATCGTCACAACATAACATTTCACAAATTCATGTTTTTGGATCAACACTTAATAAAGAGTCGTTTGGTCACTTTTTCACATTTTTAGCATATTTATGTAGGCCCTGCTCCTGTATCTTTTTCCAATATTGACATTTTCAAGCATACAATTCAATTATTTAATGTTGATGACTGTTCTTAATTTTATTATACATTGAGAAGAGTTGGGTGCTCACTCAAGTCCAAATGTTACTTTGCGCGCTTGGCTAGTCCATGGCAGTGTGTGATATTAAAAATTTAAGAACATTTATAATTTAAATTCCGTGAAGATATAGCAGTCTTCTTACAAATTTTTCGAACTGGTAGACCAAACAACTCATATTGAAGATCTCGCTCGAAATCGTCTGCTCCAAAAGTATTCAATGCAAAACTTGGCATGATTTCAGATTGAACTTTTTGTTGCATTTATTTTTGGTCACCCAAAGTTTACTAAGTTTGTCTTTTGAAAATGCGAAATATTTTTTGTGTTGAATGCTTGCGTTTTTCTTAGTATTTATTAAAGTATATTATACGCGGCATCGGAACAGCGTGATGCCAAACATTTCTCCTCCATTATTTGCTCTAAGGTTATTATTTGCTCAGAGTAGATCTCGCAACTTCTCACATCATCTCGAAAAGATCCCGACCTGGATGTGACGTCACCCAGAGGCGAAATGGAGCTATTAGCAAATGAATCGGCGTGAACCTCGATTTGACTGAGTCCCTACTAGGCATTTATGTGAAACTCATGAGAGCTATTTCGGAATAAATTTTTGCCCGATACTGCCTACATCCTGATAAAGTAAATACAGAGTAAAAAAACTTGAAATTTTATTGTTCAAATGGAGAGGTGGAAGGCGCAACTGTGCAGTAGCTGTTGCCAGAATGAAGGAAAGGTGGAAGGCGTATCGTTCTCTTTTTTCCAAGTACTCTTTTGCTAGAACCCTAAACATTGAATACATGTTTTTATTCATGTAAGTTTTTATAGTTTTTTAAGTATGACTGTTCGAGAATTCTCTTGTCGATGAAATCTTACTTCGTCAATTTTCATTTTTTCTGATCGATTCAGACTTATTGATATAAATATGAACAGATGAGACTCCTCATATATTCCTGAAATAAATGAATTATTTATTTATTGTAAAAACGCTTTATTTATTGTAAAAACGTTTTATTTTTATATTCTGAAATTACATTTCATGCAATTAATAAATATTCAATTAATTCTTGAGCTATAATTATGTAAAATTGATTTCATACTTTTTTGTTTGTAGTATACCATCGTGATTGTATTGTTTTCAGTTCAGTCGCTTCAGTCCCTTCCGCATCGCTTGCCTCTGTGTGACGTGTAAAAATTCAGGTATTAACGTGTGATAGGTGCAAAGTAAATAAATAATTTTTTACTGAGAAATACTAAATGAAATTCAAAAGTAAGAATGTACATGGCTGATCATCTTGTCAGCAAAAATGACATTAATTCCAAAAATATGAAATATTTAGACAAATAGAGAGTTCTTGATTGTGGAAGCGTATCCACTACACAAATTAACACAATAGGCTGTAACTTTGACTTGAAACCCAAGTAGAATGATGTTGACTCGATGCACCACAGAAATTGGATGATGAGGTGAAATTCATGAAGCACAACGAACCGAATCCACTGGCGAATTAATATAAATTAGCACTGCAATCCAGAAGCACTGTGTGAGGAAATATCATAAATAATAACCACACAATTAGACCAAGATCAGAAACATTTTTTACTAATTTGTAGCTTCCTTAATTCGAAGACTGTACAAAAGAATAAGTTAGATGAACAAATATTTTACAAGTTAATAGCTTATTTTCATCAAATAACTAAAGGGGTACTAATATGCAATAAAACCTCTACCTAGAATTTTATTCTAAGCAATTCAAAATGTAACGAGAAAAATTTGCATCACAATTCTTCTTTAAAATGGCTAACCTTTTTCCCAGATAAAGAGTTAAATGAGTGGAAAATAAATTTTATCGTGGAGTTGAATGCTCCCTAAAGCATATTCAATCAGGCGCAATTAATGGGGAAGTGGAGGTGAATCCGTTGAACATAAAACCTCCTACTCCATCGGATAAATATCCTGCCATACCGTACGGGAAAATTCCATCCACTGCTCCTTCCAAGGTTTCGGGGAAAACGTCACAGATCAAGTTAATGTTCCAATTATTTAATACAAAGATGTCATTAATAATAGGAAGCCTCACACTCCCGTTTAGCGATGCAACCAATTCATAGTGAAAAGAACCATTACAGTTCAGTCTGCCATTTAGATTCAGTTCTCCAACGCAATACGAAAATGAAATCGATCGCTCACTGTTAGTTGAAGGGGCGACGGCATTCTCCTTGACGATGTGGCCGAGCCGTGCTCTCCGGTCTTATAAAAATGGGAAATAATTAATAGCATTAAAAGAGTTCACTTTACTCAACTCAGAATGACAGTTCTTCGATAGGCCATTTGACGTGGAAAAATCTTTTCTTATAGCCTCAACCGTTGCAACCTGCGGCCGTTTGACATTATCGTGAGATGGTCCACTTCTCCAAAATTCGTTTCCTGCATTGCATTCTGCACATTCCTCCGAAGGAGCCATCACCATAGACCATTGTCGTCCTTAGCCGCATTCTCCGTTCTCCTTGGCTCTTTTTCTAACACCACCTGCTATCCCGTTCCCTCGCCAGTGTCCCTGTTCGATCCATTCGACGGAAGGGGTGAGCACGGGCCCGATGAAAATTCCTGTTCCAGAAATTTCTTGAACCGTATCTTCGAGCCCGCGGCTCCCCATTTCCGTGACACTCTGGCTGACTTCATCCACTTTGCTTGAAATCGACCAACAAGATGGAACTTTCCTGAGCGCGCAACCTTATTATTCTAACTAGGATTCCCCAATGATCGAAATTCGATCACATTTCTGATAAAAAAGTATGTATAATTGTTCTAGCCTCAATCTTACTTATTAATAAAGTTTGAAGAATGAAAAATAGATAACACAATAAATATCCAAAATGCTTTGCATGACATTTCTGACATTCCCGATTCATTTCACCGCAATGATAACTTTGAAAATTTCTCGGAATAATATTTACAGCAATCTAAATGTATCTTTTAATAGATCTATCGAATTATTAACTAAATATAATATTTATATTTAAGCTAAATTGTCCTTCCCTATCTCTGCGTCTCTGCCCCCGACCCACTGTGGAAAATTATGGTCTGTTTCGGATCAAAAATCGATAACTTTTTTTGTTACTAAAGAAAGAGTGTTAACAAAAATTTTTAAAAATAAATTAAAAATCAAAAACTTCAAAATTGGTATTTATTTTATTTTTAACTAAAAACATTACTTTCAAAGTGTATGAATAAAACCTTAAAATAGCTTAGAAAACAACGAAAATACATAAAATGCTTACCTACTAATTCTAGAAATATTTTGAATAGTTGGTTAATAACAATTTTTAAGCAGTTGTTTCTGTGGAATAAAGTATAGGTACATTAAACGTACTATATTATACTTGGGAACCTTCATGTTCTGTAATCAGTTCGTTGACTTTCAAAAACTGCAGCGTATTTGTTATACGGTTTCTAATGCTTTCAAATGAACATCAACAATAGAACATTTAAAATTCTTTCAAATGAACATCAACAATTGTTTGAGTTAATTTGATATTTATTATTTATAAAAAACCCCCAAATAAAACAGGCAATGCTACATGCGTTGACAAATATGGTGCACAACCTCTTCCTTAATGCTAGAGGAATGCTTTTTGAAACGCTTTTTACCTGTGTTAACATGAACAAAAACGCAAACAAAATATATTGTGCACATCTAGAGCACAGGACTTTTCCAACCATATAAGTTTCATGCGTATTCGTCCACATTATCACAGGTAAAAGTGCATAACAAAAAATGTGTTGCCGTATTTATATATAGATAATCTTGATTTGCTCGTCGGGTCAAATCAGTGACATCACAGTTACTTCGCCTCGGCAATCCTTGCTAGGTTTGGGCGTTTTGCGATAACGGTGATCGATAAATATAATCGATTAACAAAAACAATTGATTAATTCAATCGATTAATCCTCTGATCGATTAAATCAATTTACATCGACTAAGCGAACAACGTGATCTCATCTTTATCTAGAAAGACCTTTGTCAATAAAAACTGATGTGTTTAAATCAGAGACGTTTACAGTATGTTCTAATAATAATAAATCTAATCAAGTAATCACGATTACTCGAATATCACTATATTTAAAACAACATTTACCGATATTGAAAGCCTGCCTAAGCCTGTCCCAAGCCAGGTTGAAAAAGGGTGAGGGGGAGGAGTAACAACCTCGTTAAAAAACCTGGGTTCAGCTGGCCCGGCTGTTAGTACCCAGTAAGGGTCCCGATCTAGGGTACAGATACTGCTGCCTTGTAGTTAGTCATTGGTTTGACAAAGGCTAGAGGAAGAAAACCTTGATCAAAAATCACCTGGTCCTCCAAGTTGGGGGTTGATGCATCAGGCCAGCTCCCTGTTCATCATAAAAAAACAAAACAAAAATGCTAAAAAGCCTAAAGAAACAAAGCCGGATGGATGTAAACGAAGACGACAGAAGCTACGGAAACGGACCATTCTTATTGGAACATGGAATATTCAAGGGATACGAAATAAAATGATTGATATCATAGAAGAAATGAAAAGAATAAACCAAGATATTATTGTCTTAACAGAGACAAAGAAAAAAGGAAAAGGTTCCGATGTTCACGGACCATATATACATTTCTATAGTGGAGTTGAAAAACATAAAAGAGCACAAAGATGAATTTCTATAATGATTAAGAAAAAAATTAAGAAATATGTAACTAGTTGGGAGGCTATAAATGAAAACATTATTAAAATGAATATAAATATATTTGGCAAAAAGATTACAATTTTAGGAGTATTTGGAATAAGTCAAGATGAAGCACCTACAAAGAAAGATGTGTTTTATGAAAAATTGAATAACGTAATAAGCGAAATTGGCAATTCAAGAGAAATTATTGTGATGGGAGATTTTAATGGTAGAATTGGTACCAGGATTGGAAGTGACGTTGTGGGTCCTTTTGGAGAAGAAATAGTAAACGATAATGGAGAGCGATTGATAGAATTATGTGAGCAATACTCCTTAAAAATTACAAATGGATTTTATCAGCATAAAGATATACATAAATATACAAGACATCAGGATACTTTACGGCAGAGATCAATAATAGATTATATTGTTGTTGGTCAAAATACACATATGAAAATACAAGATGTCAGGGTACTCAGAGGCCCAAGCTGTGATAGTGATCATTATTTAGTTAATTCTAAAATGTTGTTTCCATACCTGAATAATACTGAGAATAAAAAGAGTTTAGAGACATCAGAAATTGTTAATCTACCTACATATAATACACAGTTATTAGAGGATGACAGTATTTTATACCTTTATAGGAAAAGATTAGACGAAAAATTGACTGAAACTGCATTTGATACCACTGAAAAACAATATCAGTATATTGTAGAGAATATACTGGCCGCTATGGAAGCTCTAGGAGAAAAGGAAGTAGAATATAAGAAACAATATTATTGGAATAAAGAGATTAAAAAAGATGTAGAGGAGAAAAAAAATAAATATATTAAATGGTTAAATACTAAGAATTTATCAGATATAATAGAATATAAGAAAGCTCAAGCAAATGTAAGAAAAAAGGTGACAGAAGAAAAGAGTAAGTATTGGGAACAAAATTGTCAAAGAATCCAGAGTTACATTGGAAGAAAAAGGTGAGAGTTTTAAAAAGCTCGAAGCTTGGAGAGTTTTAAAAAGTTTAAGAAATACAGGACATAATAAAAAAAATATTCAGGGTATTCCTTTAAAGGAATGGAAATTGTATTTTAGTAAATTATTGATTGAAGATCGCAAGAAATATTTAAGTAAAAGTGAAGTGAAAGAAGATGAAAACACAGATCATATACATCTAGACATTGAGACAGTAAAAATAGCAATTAATAGTTTGAAGAATGGAACCGCATGTGGTGAAGGAGGAGCGCAGACGGAATTGATTAAATATGGAACAAAGAAATTATTTGAATTGTTGAGGAGTCTTTTTGAAAGGTGCATAAATGGTGAATTGGGTTGATATCGGTCATTCATAAAAAGGGAAGAAAAGACGATTGCAAGAATTACAGAGGAATTACAGTAATGAATAGGTTGATTTAAGTATAGATGGCAGCGCTTACGCTTTATGAATCTGAGGCTATGACGCTATGGTCGAAATGAGGAGAAAATCTCGGCAATGTTAAGAATACTGTATAAGAACATGCATGTAAATTGTTCAGTTCCACAATGTTCGAACAACAATGTTAAAAACAAAAATCTCAAGTTTCATGGATTTCCTACACATCGAAAAATTCAGTGAGGTTAAATGAGATATCGTAGCCTAGCCCAATATTTAGCATCGTCACTTTCGTAAATCGTAATTCATTATAAAATTTGCTCCCTGTTAGTCAATACTTGTTTATTTCCGTCAGTTTTCGCTCCTATTAACTGAAGCTTTTCTTTCAAGTCTTTAACTTTCATCTTCACTAAACTTTTGTAAATAAACTAGAACAAAATTCATAAACCGTAGCGGATGCCATCTGGCGGATAGATTTGGCATTTAAATCAACCTATATATTTAGTCGGATATATGGAAAAATCATTAAGTATTATTTAGAAAAAAATTACAAAGATAGAGAGAATGAAATACAGGCAGGCTTCAGGTCTGGAAGATCCACAATAGATCACATATTTGTAGTCAAACAATTGATTGAGAAGACTAACAACAATGGACAGCAAATTCATTTCACTTTCGTAGATTTGGAAAAAGCCTATGACACTGTACCTTTACATAAGTTGTGGGAAGCATTAAAGGATATGAATATTAATAAATTAATAATTAATGCAATAAAAAATTTGTACTAAAATGCCGTATCTAAAATCAAAATTGGAAAAGCTGTTTCAGAAGAAATTAAAGTAACAAAAGGCCTCCGTCAGGGTTGCAGCATATCACCCACATTATTTAAGATATTTATACATAAAGCATTATCAAATTGGAACAAAAAATGTTCAGGAATGGGAATACCAATTGGAGATGGATCAACAGACATAATATATACACTGTTATTTGCAGATGACCAGGTAGTAATTGCGCAAGAGTATGAAGACATGGAATTTATGCTTAGAAAGTTACTAGAGGAATATGATAAATGGGGGCTGAAAATAAATTTAGAAAAATCATTTTATATGGGATGTGGAACAGAAACCAAAGATTTAATTCTGGATAGACAAAAAGGTTGTATTAGAGGATGTAAAGAATTTGAGTATTTAGGGGTAAAAATAGATAGAGAAGATAGACAGGAAAATGACATTAAGAACAGAATTAAAAAAGGTAAAATCATAACATCAATGCTGAATGGTATCCTGTGGAAGAGACATATAAGTAAGAAGAATAAAATGCAAATCTATAATACAATAGTGAAAAGTACTGTGACATATGGAGCTGAAACATGGAAATTTAACAAAAATTTAGAATCAAAACTTATGTCGATGGAAATGGATTTTCTAAGAAGATCAGCGAGATGTTCAAGATTGGAAAAAATAAGAAATAATGTTATACGAGAGAAATTGAATATTAAGAACTCAAATTTAGACTTTGTAAGATATAAACAGCTGAGTTGGTATGGACATATTAGAAGAATGAATGAAGATAGGTTACCGAGAAAGGCTTTGGAATGGAGTCCACCTGGAAGAAGAAGAAGAGGAGGAAGACCTCGAAACTCATGGATGCGGGAAATAAGAACTGGAATGAAAACAAAAGGACTGGAGGATATGGATTGGATGGATAGAGACGAATGGAGAAGGAAGATTCTTTAGGCACAGAAAGATGTGTAAACATTGAAACTCTGTATATAAATAAAATTTACCGATATTGATCGATTTGCTTCTATTAATCGAGTTAATCTATTAATCACGATTAATCCCCCAACCCTAATCCTTGCTTCCTTCATTTGCTCTGTTCATACACATTTCTCTTGTTTCTAGCGTGTTCAATGTGGATGATTTTCTGGCAATTCGCCCATATCTATTATTCAAGGTGACATCCTTAAATTGAGGATGCTTTTTATCAAATATTTGGGAGTACTTATTGAGCTCTTCAATAAAAAGCTCTGTCGATACGCGAGGCTCACGGCCGACGTCCTTTTCAAATTCGCTGAAATCAAAAAGAGCCTTTTATGACGTCACCGAATTACGATATCCTATTGGCTGAAAGAAAGCGTACGCAAAAAGCTTATACGGAAAAGTTAAAGGCAAGCTGAATTCCTTTTTCTGTGGAATTTCTATGGTAAAAAGCATTATTTTTTACGCATTCCTCTTTATGTTTCAACTGATTTTTACGTAAGTGGGACCCTAGCCTAAGGGTAGGAGAAATGAGATTGAACATTTCGCGAGGATTCTCCAAGAAACAACAGGAGAATTTGCCATAAACAAGAGTCTGCGAATTTTATCGAACAAGAAGTCAAGTTGATAAAAACAAAGACGAAGCGCTGAAATACTTCAAGGTTCAAGATACCGTCATACACACAATAATAGCTGAAGATCAATTAGTGACCTTACACGAAACATCGAGAATATCCAGATGAACATCATATCAGCAAATATCAATTAGACTGTAGGGCTTCCCAAGAAATTAGAAATATTTGAAGGAGGAAAAGTAATTGTCACGTGATCCGGAGATTTCGACGTAAACATTCGTCGTCCAACACTCTAAGTCTATAGCAAGACAAACAAGGTGGCTGACTGGTTAAAAAGAGAAAAGGAAAAGAAAAGGAGGAAGAGGAAGAAAGACGTAGTAGTAGATAAGGACTTGATCAGGTCCGAATGGAATGTGGAGGGGGTGATTTCTCGAAAGATCAAAGGATACCGACACTTTTTCTTTTGTTCTCAGCCTGCACTTGCTTCTAGGGTCACTTGCTTCAGGCCCCCGGGCTATTCGACAGGGTGTGTCTCTGCTTTTCTAAGGCATTACCTTTTTTGGTCATACTCTGGCCCTCTGGTGTGGATTTTTGAGGGTTTGTCCTTTTGGGTATGGTTCTTGTTTTGGGTGTTGTCACTCTGTTTGGGTGTTGGCCCACCTGTTTTGGGCGCTGGTCCTCTGTTTTGGGTGTGGTCTTTTTGGGCGTTGGTTCTTGTTTTGGGCGTAGTCATGTTTTTGGTGTGGTCATTTATGGTCTTTTGGGTGTGGTTTTATTTACCTTTGATTTTGATTACTTTTTGATCAGGTTTCCAATTGGGGGTGTGGTCACACAGCTGACTGATGATCTTTTCTTGATTAATCACGTCATGGCAGCCATGTTCAGGTGGCCTAAGGCTGAAATAAAATTAATTTCATAATTCTCTGATGTACCCCTGATGCTGGTGCTGGGGGGTCCTGAGGCACCAGCGTGGCAGATAAGAGGGTCCTGATGCTCTCAGCAAAATCCACTTACGTGATTCTGTCTTACAAGTGAACACCTGTTGACGCCCTTAAATACCCACATAAATGGCTAGGGGTTGGTATACAGGCACCTCAAATTGATTACCTAATTACTAATTAAGTATTGTTTCTCGGGTAACCAAATTTTTTCCAAGCTCTTTTACAGTTTCTTCTAAATAAAATTACTGCTG
Source organism: Rhysida immarginata (assembly GCA_023313115.1). NCBI lineage: Eukaryota > Metazoa > Arthropoda > Chilopoda > Scolopendromorpha > Scolopendridae > Rhysida > Rhysida immarginata. The sequence goes on along the minus strand of JAHWFO010009448.1, from coordinate 1,220 downwards.
TTTCAAGGTGTATTGTTTTGTTTTTAATTTTCAACTAATTGCTACATTGTTTCAATTGACAAGTGTGCATCTGAGTAGGGACTAATGCTGTCTAAAAGGGTGGGTCTGAACTCTCATATACATACTTATAAATAAAACTAGGTCACACAACCTGATGAAAGGGTCATATTCACTAAGTTTTTAGCTTATTTTAAAGCTGGGCTGTTTGAATTTTGTTTTATCTTCATTTTTGCCTCTCTCACTGATTGCCTTTGCTCGCATGAAGGGTTGTTTTTTCTTCTCAGGGTTGAACCTGGTTGAAATGTTAAATAAAAATACAAATTTCACATTTCTCAATGTTGCTGAGGCATACTTGACTCTCTCTCTGTATACAAATTTGCACAACTTTGGCTCACAGAGGTTGATAAACGCGTTGTTTGATTCCCCAACCTCGCGATATTCAGTTACCCACCCCCTCTCTCTCTCTCTTTCTCCCTCCTCCTACATAACCAAAATAAGTTTGCAAATTGTTGTTTAAAATTGCACTTTAAAAATTGTTTTCTCTCTCTCTCTCTCTCTCTCTTTCTCTCTCTCTCTCTCTCTCATACAGTATACAACTTTTCTGTTCACTTATGGTATTAGGATACGAGAGTGATATGCTTCGTACTCTTTATAGTGCAAAAAGTCTGTATTCAATTTAAGGCTATGGTCACATGCGATGATTTAACATCATTCATCACAAGTCGTTAAGTTCTTAAAGTCGCGCGCTTATTGGTTTGTTATACAGTTTGAATTTTATAATTTTTCCTTAATAAAGGCTGTACGTGGACTGTGCTTTCGTTTTGCGTCACTCTACAATTCACGAGTTGATGACGTTTGCGTGTGGTTCCAGGGTAGGCAATCATGTCCACATTGCTTCTCGGGCACGCTTTCTCAATGGCGTGTCCTCGATGGCTTGTTTTTTCTGTCTAATTAAACTGATTTTTACTTTTAAAGGTTTGTCATGGGGGTGTATGTTCGTTTCACTGCCCTTTTACCATGTGTTGCAAGGTGATAGATGTAGCACATGTGGGTGCTCAAGCGTGGGTGGTGCTGGCTGTTAGGCCACGGACACTGGGGCGTTGTTGTTCAGAGCGTTCGTTCATGGTTGCATTGTTCACGTGTTTGTGTTTGCTTAAAAACACTGTGTCTTCAGCCAAAGATATATGTGATATGTTTTTCTGTACTTTGTTAGGGTTACC
>JAHWFO010009445.1:378080-406015 GCA_023313115.1 Rhysida immarginata | reverse complement strand
AGGTTCCTGGTTCGAATCCGGGCTGCGGAATTTTCTTTCCTATTTTTCATCATTTTTTTTGTTTTGTTTGTTTTTTTATGCTGAACAAGTTTGCAATTGGGTTTTTTTCTCTATCCCTTACGGTTTTTGAGATAAATTTTGAATGTGTCCTAATTTGCATATTTGGGATGATGAAAAGTGCACCATGGGATAGGCCACCCACAACTTCCTATTCATTAGATTCATCAAAATTGACATATCTGCTTCGGTTCAAAAAATAAAAGGGGGGGACAGACTTATGGACCACCCTGTATGTGCGAGTGTATGTGTAATTTGAAATACAATATTCATTGTGATTACTCTGAATTTTTCCTAGGGATATCTGTGAACTGAAAAATTTCATAACGGAAGAAATGCCTGACAATGATCAAACGAACAGTAATGAAGAAATCCAAACTGGTTATTACAGAGAAATACAAAGTCAACGTTCCTCGTCCTCTACTGATGAAGATGGTTATTTAAAAGCAGTCGAGACTCCAGCTAAAATGTATGTGACCATTGTGACAAAAGTGTAGTCACGTTGATATATTTATTCGGTTTTATTTCATCATTCTTCCCATTTTGTAACTTTTTTTGCTTGGTTGTTAACTAGAAAGAAGCTTTCTTTGTACAGGGTGTCCATAATTAAAGGACCGTATTGCAAAACCAGTCATCAGAAAAGTGTGAAATTTTGTGGAGGACATAATGAAAGGATGGGAATTTGTTTCAGCAAAGAAAAAAAATTAGTTACACAATTTTGCCACCAGAGGGTGTTTTACGTTGAATACCTGTAGTAAAAATATAAATTTACGTGCCGTCAAGCAGCAGCTGTTATCTATAAAACCGAGGAACATTCGCGAAAATTCTGTGTTAAGGACGACATTTTACAGAAGAACGTGTCATCAGCCTGTCACTTCCTTCATGTGTGATTTGCATGATCCCCAGACTTCATTCCGTGAGACTTTTGGTTTTGGGGACATTTGAAACATCTGGTAAATCGTGACAATCAAAGAACTTAACTAATCTTAGAGACAGCATTTCAAGCCACGTGGACAACATTTCGCCGCACACGCTTCAGTCAGCTGTGTAACGTACTGTGACAATCTTGCGATTTCAGACGGTATCTAAAAATGATGGCCATCATGTGGAATATATGCTGTAATTTGTTGTGCTTTACATACGTTGAACTTGTTAAACTATTATACATCTGTGTCTAAATGTGTAATTAGTTATTTATGCGCCCTCTGGTGGCGAAATTCGTAATTAATTTTTTTTTTTTCGCTGAAACAAATTCCTATCTTTTTATTACATCCTCCACAAAATCTCTTTTCTCATGACTGGTTTCGCCTGTAGGCACTAGCGGCTATTTCTCGAATTCCTCCGACCAATCAGAAACGACAAAAGGAAAAAAAGGTTTCAGTTTCAGATTTCCACTCCAAGTTCAGAGAAACCTCGAAGAGCCAACATGATGAACTCGCTTCGCATCGTGGAGAAATGCTACATGTTAAGCACCTTTATCTTCGCATCGAGCAGCTAATATTAGATAGGATGAATATTATGAATGACGCCGACAATCTGCAATTCAAGAAACTCCACATTTCTATTAAATATACTAGATCACATGCGTGATGCGTTTCGATGCATCCACACCCCCCTCCCCACCCTCCACAAGCATTTTTACTCATTCTGCTCTGCTCGCATAGCTCTTTTTTAGTTTATTTCATGTAACATTATCACAGATTTTACAATTAATGCTATAAACTTGGAAAAATTACAATTAATAAAGCTGCTGTAATAATAATGGCGTCGAACAAAATATTAATAATAACTAAAAATAATCAATGTTCATAATAATAACGAAGTATAAAGCCAATATGTGAGGAAAATATTAGCTATAAAGTCGTGTAAATTCATTAGAAAATCCAATAAAGTTAAAATTATTACAAATATTGCACAAATTTTATAAATGTTGAAATTTTATATAGCATTTATAATAAAATATACTTAATTTATAGCCTGTGTTAGTTTTTATTTTAAATAAACGTCTAAATGAAACGCTAAGTAATTAAAAGTTCTGTTTATTTTTTAATAACGATTTTACTTGAAATATGACGATTTTTAAGCAAGTTGAACCTTCCGTTATTTTAAGTAGGAGAAAACAAAAAGAAATTTTAATTACTTAAATTTTCATAAATGAAACCGTTGACTAGAACATTTATCTAATCATTTATAAACAATATCATTTTCTTATTCAGTTTAGTAAATGACTTTCATTTTATATTAATTTTAATGCAGATTAATTTAAATTTGTTGAAAAAATTTTAAGATGCTTTCGTTTGAGTTTAATTTCCAAAAACCGAGATTTTTAAGCAATTTTAAATATGACATTTATTTGGCAGCAGTGAGCAGTCACAGGTCGATGACAGTATTTAAAAGAATATATAAGTAGCGGGAAACTTTCGATAGATTCAGTACGTTGGTTAAGGTGGCTTTGTATTACTATTAAACATCTGTATAATTTTAAATATCAAAATAAATAATTTTTATATCACTTGTATAGGGATATGCAAAAAAGATGATAGAAATTTTATCTACAATTGTAAAATATTAGATTCGATTTTTTTGTCACCTAACCGATAATGAATGAAATTTAAACTATAATTAGGAATTGTCTTTGATGATGTTTATCTTGGAAAAAAAAATAAATAAAACGCTTCTTTTCATTTACGTAGTGCAAGAAAACAAGGTTAACAAATCGAAAACAAATTTCCATTACACAAAGTTGAACTAAAAAAGATAAAAATGAAATACTAAAAATTAGACAAATCAAACTGAAAGAGAAATTCATTTTAATAAAATTATTTTATTAAATTACGAAATCTTGTCAATTCGTCATTGAATGATTTTTTTCCTCTTTATTCTTGATCTTGAAAGTTTCAATCAAAAAAAATCAAGCTATAAAAAAGCTATATTACGCTATAGTTAAATATGGTAGAAACTGATTAATACTAGCAATATTAAATAGCAAAACTCATTTTCTCTAGCATTAGCAGTGATTTAAACTAATGATGCAAGAGATGACATTTTTTTAAAAATCGATGTTATTGTTACGATGTATCTATGTTTTCCATCCGATGTTATCGAAGATTTTATTCCGATGTTACTGAAATAACTTCGCTGAGTCCGCCAGTAGCAATTGAAATTATTTTGTTTTGTGTAGCAATTGAAACTATATTCATTGAACGTTGCTTTTGCAATTGAATATTCTACTGAAAATACCACTACAGAAAAACATCGATGTTTCGATTCGATGTTGCATCCCTATTTCCTTATAGTTTAAACATTTCACTCAGATCATCAGAAAATACGCTTTGAATCGCTTCTCATCTTACATCATGGCCTTCGAGATATTAGGCCTCTGCAAAGATCGACAAAAGAGGGCGCAACACGTACGTCTGTTTCTGATTGGTCGGAGGAATTCGAGAATTAGCTGCTAGTCTGTAGGCAGCTTTGCACAAGGGGCATTTAAATATGGACACCTTGTATATGATGCATACCTCAGTTCAGCACATTTTCCTGGGATTATTGAATATGTTCAGGTTGTACAATAAAAATAATGAGTTTTTAAAATAAATTTCATTCCCTCATCGTCGTTTATGCAGCCGGGACGGTACGAATTTGCCAAGAGAATGACTGATATTACCAACTATCAACTAATCTGCTGGCAATTACTAGTATCCATACAGAAGACTAATATCTCGCTTTCAATCTCCATTGTTTATTACTGTAGCTGACGAATTCTTAGCGCAAGGACTGACTAGAATGTTAGGATTCTAATTCTTAACTTCTCCGCCTGTCTTCATTAATACTAGGACTAGCTCAAGATTGGTTCATGAGGTTTTAATCATACGCCTTACCCCAGACGCAAAATTATTGATAAAAAAATTATTTTATATTTAAACTATTGATGAAAAATTTTTTTAGAGAAGTTATCAAGAATAACGATAACATCTAAACTCCAGTGCAGACAACACCCTGCAATCAGAATAGAAAAATATTAAATATTTGATGAAATATGAGCATTTTTACTAAATAATGTTTAACTGCGCATGTGTTGCCAAATTGACTTTTGCATAATTTATTAACCAAATGTAGAGAGCTACTCTTATAAAAAGCCCAAGCAAATATCTTGAAAATTCAGAAAGATATCGTCGATAGAATGAGTTGAATTTCAGTTGCTCTCATAAATAAACAAAACGATAAGGGGCTTTCTCTAAATTTTTGTTTTTGGATCGGACACCAGTATCAACTTCTTCTCCTTACGCTGACATGAAAAAATATTGACTTAATATTGACTTGATATCAGCGTAAGAAGAAGAAGTTGATATTGGTGTCCGATCCAAAAATAAAAGTTTGGAGAAAGCCCCTTATCGTTTTGTTTATTTTTGAGAGCAACTGAAATTCAACTGAGCATATGCTATAGCTACAATACATTTCAAGCATTATTTTTTACAGGGTGATCCCAAACATTATTTTTTTGGTTCACTTCTTAGCTGGTCTCTTATTTGCCTTCGGGAGAAAACCTTCGCTAAAATATATGAGGTGTAACATCCTTTTTACAGCCCTGAAATTTCAGGATAATTCGTCAAATATTTTTCTAGATATAATAGTGTATAATAGTTTAAGTATCGAAATATATAAAATAAGCGCTTTGATCAATAAATTAAATTCGCGCACTTCTTAGATTGTTTACTTTGTAATTTGATCAAAAGCGCTTCGAACAAAATTTTTCAAATATTAACAGATCACCTGAAAAAAGATTTTTTGTTTGGCGTTGCCCAAGTCCAACTTACACATGGCCAGTTTTTCATTATTTGTTGTAATACTTTAGAGTTTGAACCACAATCATGCCAAGTTGAGGCTTTTATGTATAAGCCTTTTTACGATAGAACGAAAAAGAGTAAGAAAGAAAATTTTTTTATATTTTTTATTGCTTGTTACACAATCCGCCATAATAACACATACTGTGTGAAAATTTCAACTTGATACCTATTCCCGTTCAAAGTATACAGCTCTTAAGAAGAGTATTATCTTATCACAACAATCCCTGGCTTTGGATAGACCAAGAAAATTATTATTTTTCTCATTTTATTTATTTAATTATATAACAATGACGGAGTATTGTCTTGCCACAACAATCCCTGGCTTCGGACGGATTGTTGTAACTTTCTTTGTTGGCCTCGGACGGACAGACGGATAAGAGAATTAAATAATCCCCGACCAAGGCTTTTTCTACACAGGCTGGAAAATCCCATGTTAATGAATGTGCGGACGCCCTCCTGTTTGGTAAGGGAATCTCTGTCTCCCCATGCAGCTTAGACCTCAGTCCTGAAATCATTATCATAGATTAAGAAATACCATAGATACGACAAGTGGTTGTTGAAAGTGGGAAACCTACAACACTAGCGATCCTGGTGAATTAGTTGGGCAAAAGTTTCGTTACCATAGTAACCTTGTAAACAAAAATTATTATGGCGCGTGAAGTAACAGATTTTTCTCCAGAATTTTTTTTAATGGATAATGCAACAAAAACAGACAAGTTTCGACTTGGATAATGCTTGGTTTCGACTTGGTTTCATTTCCATATTCTACGCTTTAAATGTAATTCGAAATAAAATTACTGGGAAGTTATGTCCAACTAATTCACTAGGATCGCTAGTGTTGCCGGTGTCGTATCTATGGTATTTCTTAATCTATGTCATTATGCTTCCGTTGGAACTTAGAGCAAGTGACCCACCAGAATTCGTTAGACCTATTATATCGGAAATCCTGCATGAACACTTCTACGACTATAGGAAAATATTTACGGATGGCTCCTTAACCCCAGGAAGTAGTTGTGGAGGTATAGGCGTCTACGAAAAAAATAGGTGCCTTATCTCCAGTAAAATCACGCCAGCAACCAGCGCCGCTATGCTAGAACTGGTTGCCATCTACAAAGCCATAACACTAATAGTCTTGGAGCCACCTGCCAAATACCTAATTGTTTCGGACTCGAAAAGTGCGATTATGTCAATCAAAAAATCTATTGACTCGGGTAGATGGTTCCACCGCGATGCCCTGAACCATATTGTTCCCCTTATTGAGTCACTAATTTCAGCTAACTATTCCGTCAACCTGATGTGGATCCCGGGGCAAAAAGGCATAAGAGGCAAGAAAGTGGCAGACCATCTCGCCAACCGGACTATAACTTCCAAAAGAACCGCCAGGAAAACTCGTTTTGACCCCAAAAGCTTCAGAGATTATGTCAACAGAAAGCTCATGGTGCTCTGGAACGCCGACTGGCGCACCGATCCCAGAGGATACGAATAACAATGCACTATCTGTGTGAAGCAACAATGTATTCAGTTTCATTGCGGAGGCCTTGTCTCTCGGTGGTCACGGGTCAACACGCTCAAAATATGTGAAGCTGTTACTAATAAAATTATTTTAAATATTCTGCACTTGGTAAACATAAAACAGAGATTAATTGATTATTATATTCATTACAACTCATTTGATTGGTTTAAGGTTGTCATGAGAAATTGACTTTGGGTTTAAACATATTTGCTGAAATCAAAAATTTCTCAACTGGGAAATGGTTCAATGAAAATAAAATTAAAATTAAAAAAGCAAGGAGGAAAAAAAATGAAAAACTAGCACATGTATGAACAATAACTTGTTACAAAATATTTGTTTTCATTATATTTATATTCGTTTTTATTTTGCTCAGCCATTTCTGCTCTTTGTATATTGTAAATTCGGAAAAAACACTCTATATTTTTTTTAATTGATCTAATAAAAATATCTCAATTTCAGCAATGAAGTCATCTCCTCTTCGTCAAATAAAATATATTCTGGGTATATAACAAGCTAATCTTTGTTTACAAACTTTTAAACTTGATCTGCAAAGTAACAACACATGTTTATTAAAACCCGATTCATTTAATGTACTTTGTCAAATTATAAACTGATGTTTGAAAAATCAAGATTAAGCCAGTAACAGTTTTCCATCGATTATTATCATGGAAGAATAGATGGAAGTGCCTCTCGCCGAAAAAAGCGTCATGCGAGATACGACGAGATATCATGTTGTCCGCCAGAGTGCTACGAAATCCCAATGTTTGTTTTCATTGAACGAGAATCTTTTTTGTATCTAAATGCTGTAATAATATACATGTAATAAATATTTAATTTTGTGCGTTAAATAACTGAAACAATGATATTTTGAAGAAATTGTGTTCATTATTGCTCTTTCTCTCAGTCAACATGTCTAAAACTTAACAATTTATTTCATGGAAACCCTTGCACCATTTAAATCAATTTTAAAAAAAAATAATTCCAAATCATTTTCCTACCATTTTAAAAAAAAGTGCTCCTAAGCCGGGCCCATATTAGATTTGAAAAGGGTCATTAAAATGAAAGGAGAAAATAAGCATTGAATCAAAGAAAAGCATTTATTTCCTATAAAAACGATCATAAAATGAAAATTCAAAAATTTTTAATGAAATACCAAGTGTTCAATTATTTCAAAGACATCTGTAATTCTAAAATCATAAAAAGATCCTAGGGGTTGTAAGCGCATTCATGTAAGCCGCCAGGTGCGCTGCGATAGCAGCAAGTGACACATTTTAGCATTGGAAATGCTACAAGAGGCGCTTCCTTGTATTCTTCCATGTTATTATTCCTTTAAAGCTTAATAATGTTAATATTTTTCACGAACACTGCTCAACAACAGTGTTGTTTACGTGTAGAGAACAGCTGCTGACGTGTCCCACTGTAATGCCAGCTGGCGCATGAGCGTGACCACCGAGAGAGACGGCTTCCGCAATGAAACTGAATACATTGTTACATCATCATAGATAGTGCCATAGCCTACGAAAAAGACAGGCCCCGGCGCGGAAAAGTCACATGACCATGGTAGGCTGATCAACAATCCAACCTTCATTGTTTTCAACAAACGAAAAAATACTGATTCTTAAAATCCAAGATGGAAACAATTATTATTTAGCCTAGGATGATCAGGTGACTTTTCCGCGCCGTGGCCTGTCTTTTTCGTCGGCTACGAGATAGTGCAAATTCAGGACGTATTATTGGTAGAAATGCGAATAACATGGCACTATCTATCGAATTGATGCAACAATGTATTCAGTTTCATTGCGGAGGCCTTCTCTCTTGGTGGCCACGGCATGAGTCATAGTCAAGTGACCTGTTTCCATTTGCTCCATAGGATTGCCTTCAATTGTCCCATCTATGTAAACTGTGTAATCGTTAAACAGTCAAGATTGCCGTATCACCCTTTCTCCTGATGAGTGCGCATCCGCCGGCACAAATATAGATCGATTGTTGAAACAAATTAAACAATCGTTTTAAAGAAAAAAACCGGACTGATACATGCACAGTTCCTAATTTTAGCAGAGATAGCATTCGGGGAATATAATATTAGATCCTCATCACGGTCTATGGATATTCATGGTCATCGAGCTCCATTGTTAAAATGAAGCTAAAGTTTTTAGCTCCCAATAGGGCAGGAACTCTATTGAAAAGTGGCGCTGCATGTACAATCTGCCCAAAAACGCCTGCAGCGCCGCCCTATCGACAAAGAGAAACTTTACTTTCATTTTCAGTTTTAATGAAAAACTTCTATCGCAGGTCACGGTCGGCCCCGGTGCGATCTATGCGGCTCGTGCACCTGTCGTTTGATGCAAATTTTGCAATGTGTAATCGTTGTTGGGTCGAACTATGCGTGTGACTTGAAGGGGTGCTGGTCATAATTCATTGATATGACAGTGTATAATGTAGCAGATTTAGAATATGTATTTCAATTTAATTTAATCGCAAAAGACGTTAGCTTCTCGAAACAATGGAAAATGGCCGAAGCTCGATGACCATGAATATCTATAGACCGTGATCCTCATGAAACAATTTCTTTTTCAACAATATAGTTTCAACAATATAATATTACTATTATTAACTAATAGTATATCCTATACGTCCATCCAGGGCCTGTATGGCCTGAGGCCGACGAGTTGGGTCCCTGGATGAACCAGGATTATGAAGTATGAATTTTAGTCTATAACATGGTTTTTTGATTTTCATTTAATTATATAACTGTGAATTAATATTAATGTCTAAATTTAAAAAAAATAAAAAAAAATTACCCGTTCATAAATTATTTGTGATAATCTTTGTGTTTAGCAATTTTGTAAAATGTTCTCCTGAATTTCAAAACATGAATAAAGAAAACATCGCTAAAGAAAATAAGAAAACTTGTGGCAGATTTAGAAACTGCTGGGACGGATACTGAGGTTATACAGGCCGGCTCAAACCCCTATCGTCAAAATTCTACAGATGTTTAGAGCATTGTAAACTGAGTATTTTGAAATAGGGAACGAGTCGAAAATGCCTAATTCAAGAACCACGAGATCTTAATCGAGTAATACTCATGATTAAAGTTTTTATAAGCTGCTTTTCTGCTGCGTGAATGTTTGGTGGTGGTAGTTTGTAAAACAACACATACTCGCCTGTTATGTTTCCACTATGACATTTGTTTGTTTGCATTTAAGGCTTGTTGTCAAAGATGGAGCATTATTAATCTCAGGAACTTGTAAACACGCATTTAATGTTACTGTACACCAGGATGTAGTATTAAAAGCCGAACGGACGTAAAGAGAATGTTTCCTAACGGGCCTCATCCGAATTGAAAGACATTTCTTGCCGTGGGTGGAGATTTACGAGAGACTGGGATCTTTAATCCACAGAGCGTTGTCCAGTGACTAACAAAGAACTGTTCTCACATCAAACGTTGAGGAGATGGCGCTGGATCAATAAACAGCCGACAACTTACTCATTAACTGTTAATTGGACTATTATCAGTCGCCTGAAACGTCTTGTAATGAGATTATGGCTATACAACGATGATTACACATGCCTGCCATGAAAAAATTACAAGGGAATTGATAGCTTAACTTTATGTATTTTTCATGCTGATTTCAAAAATAATAATCAAAAATTTCTATCACGCCAGCATTTCTTGAAAAATTCAATTTTACTTGGATATCCGCAAGCTTATGAAGATTAAAGAATTTGATACTAGCATGACAACAAAGGAAAAAGAAGCTTGGGTTGCCTTCAAAGATGTCTTCAGTAAATTTCTGGGTAATTACAAGGATCCTAACTTGTACTGAATATGCTGGACAATTTTCAAGCGTTGGGTTGCTCCATGAGTGTCAAAATATAGTTTCTGCGGGTGCGGGCTAAAATCCCGACACCCAGAATCCCGACAGCCACTATCCCGACAAGCCAAAAATCCCGACAAGCCACGCATTCCCGACAGGTTACAATCTATTATCCCGACAAAGCAGAATCCCATTTATTTCTATTATGTTTTATGGAAGTGCTGTTATATGCGGAGTGCTCTTGTTTTTGATTCTGTATGTGTAAAATTTTATCATTGGTTTTATTAGCTTTATTAATATTTTTAGTTTATTTTTCAATAAATTGTTCAGTAAATTGCGATTCAATAAAATATTTATTACTTTTAATCAAAATGGGACGTTATATGCAATACCACGAAAATAGTTCATCAATAGTCGGTTTACTCTGTCTCTAAATACTGCCATAAGTCTTCTCTGTCTGTCGAGTACAGCTCTCTTCGGAGTAGGATATGGCTGACCGCGACAAATACTTTCCACTTCTAAATCTACTCGCTGTTGTTCTTTTTGAAGCTCTTGTATAATTTTGAAAAGACCAACATGACTGCTGCGGTCAAGCAATGTCACCCATCTCCTGTGCCAGGCTTCTACGGCATTCTGAGTACGAGGAATGCCGAGCTCAATTGAATCTGCGACACTCCACAGTGCGGGTGAAGATATAGGCGGAGAACGTATAACTAGTCCACGATTTCGGCGTCTTATTCTCCCGTGAATGTAGTTTTCTTCGAACCATTTCACTACATCTATAGACTCGGGAGGCATCTCAGCTTTTAAGATGTCTAATGATGCTGGCATTTTGTTTGCTGGGACAAACGCCAGCGCAAATAAATGATGTAACAATAAGCTGAATTGTTCATCGTTACCGTAACGAACTGATAATCCGCAAGCTTGTAATGAATTAGAAAACGAGCATGAAAACGTGGTGATAAAAATTGTACATCTTAGACAAGAGAAAGGACCAATGATAAAATTGTACACATACAGAATCAAAATGACAGAATTACTGAAAAAAAAATGTTACAGTCCAACTTCGCGTACAAAAGCACTCCGTACCTCTGATTCCCAACAGCACTCCTATAAAACATAATAGAAATAAATGGGATTCGGCTTTGTCGGGATAATAGATTGTAACCTGTCGGGAATATGTTATTTTGTAACATGTCTGGATTTTGGCCTGTCGAGATTGTACCCTAACCCATTTTCTGCACTCATATGTGGACTTTTACCCTGAAAATTTAGGATCAGTCAACGAATAACAGGGTGATAGGTTCCACTGTTGCCAGATAGTACATGCAAAATTGTTCGCGAGAATTCCTTTTCAAATATGATTTTAGCAAAAATATCGATATCGATTTTACAAAAAAATCCTGAGGTGATGGGAAAAAATGGAGATCATTTTCGAAATCAGCACACAAAATAACATAAAAATCAGTGAAAACTTCTCTTGTATTTTTCGAAAACTTCAATTTCGCAGGCCTGTGTTATCAAAGTTTTGACGTGGAATGAGAGATGGAGCTAAACGCGTGGAACATTCCATTTCTAAAGTGGTGCAGGATTCAACAATTTGTCTATAGTAACGGGAACAATTTTTCCTCACGTGACTGTAGTATGCCGCGCGCTCGCACTGAAAATCCTTGATGGCGTTGGGTCTGACCTTCAAAATGCACAAAGCGTCGGACGCCTGCGAGCATTTGTTCAAGCTAGAACGAAGTTTTTGTATAACCCTGCCAAGTGATTTGGTGCAAGCTCAAGATGCAGCGAATATTGAACAGCGGTATGCCATCAAATTTTGTGTTGGATTGGGAAAATCGGGTACAGAGAAATTGGGCATGATTCGCCAACTGTTCAAGGATGAAAGCATGTTTGTCATGTAAAGAATTATGATATACGCAGTGGAAATGCCTGTGAGCAAATTAAATAGACAGGTAGATTTTAAGTGATAAAAGATTTAATTAAAGGAAAAACTACCCATTTAAATGGGGTAGCAAGATACAAACAGTGTCTGAAAATTAGTAAGATTTATTGTAATAAAAAATCAAAATAGGATAATTCAATTAGCCATGAATTTAAGTCCAGGCAGCCTAACTAGGCGAACTTGACATAACTTAATCGACAAAGCCAGTAAGACTTCGGCTTCTTGTTTGCCCACAGAAGCAAGCTATTAAGCACGTTAACTGCTGTCGTTGCAGTTCCTGGGAAGGCGGCGACGCACTGCGTTTAGAAATATGAGAAGCACTGCGAAGAAAACTGAGAAGGAGAGCATTAATTTATTCACTGAGTCTTTGAGCATAATGAGAAGCAACGAGAGCAGAAGTAAGAGTAAGAAATACCTGATTTCTATTTGCCAGGTACACCGGCCAAGTCCTTCTCGATCGAAATAAAGCACTCCATGGGGCTATGATTGAGTGCAGTCCACTCTAAAATGGTTCCTCGTTGCACTCCTCCAATTCTCGGGAAATCATGCCAGCTAATAAGCTCAATCCATGGACCCACATGCAATGTTCAACGATGAGGCAATAAGGAAATCTCTGTTCGGCTCCTGTAAGCACCTCAACGTTGCCAGACGAAATTTTAACAAGCACTTCTCCTGGATTTGAAGTAAGACCCACACTCCTTTCACTTGCTTCCTCGGCTCGTCTCGTTCGTATCAACTTGCGTTTCCCATGTTAATTCCTCAGCACGACAATTGGGAAAGCTCCTATCGTTATCATGAACTCCTGGTGGTGATAATTCCAGCTCTATATTCTTCTCTGCTTCAAAAGCATATGCTCGTCCTTTACTGATAGGGAAGAATCAAGAAAACACTGCGAATTGTCCTCATCTTTCTTGTCCTTATCTTACTTGTTTTGATAGTTTTATTATTGGCGCGGCAGCACTCGTATGTAAGAGTTTATATCTGTTTCTCCCACGTCCATTCACATCAAAATCCGCGGAAAACAGGAAAAAATATTAGAACAAATACCAAACATAAAAATCATACCAAAAATAACAAATAACATTACTAAAACATTAATAACCACCACCAACCTAAAAAAAAACAATCAATCAAAATAATAGCACAAATATCAATTTCAAAGATATATGTCAAAATAATTTAGAAAAATGGAACACTAGAAATATAATTTATCAAATACCATCTAAAAATTGTGAACATATCTACACAGGTCAAATAAACGACAATTAGAAATAAGATTAAAAGAACGTGAAAGAGCACTTTGCCACAAAGACAAAAACAACCATTTAGTAAATCATTGTATCAAAGAAAACCACACACCAGATTGGAATAACACAAAAATCATTGGAAAAGAAGAAAATTATAAAAAAAGATTAATTAAAGAAACAATAAATATCATTACAAATAACAAAAATTTAGCCAAGCCATCAATAGAGATAAACAATAAATGGACACTACTTTTAAACAACAATCACCCTAGTATACAATAGCCAACAACCATAACCAACAATTACAACCAACTTAGCTTCATCACCTTTATATCAATTGTTAAATTCTTATTTCAACTGTTTTCTCCATTCAAAAATATTTAAGCCAACTGATGATGAGAAATATTCTCGAAAACGTTTTTTATATAAATTTTATCCCAAATATTTGGATCACCCTCATCAAAATTTCATCTGTATTTCAAAACCAACACTTCCTTCAAGATTATCGTTTTCCCCTTCACAACACTTCATCTACATCCTCAATAGACTGGGTTTATTTCTACTATCAACAACATCTGCAATAGACTACATCCTTTGAGTTTTCTTCCATCTCATAAGTTCCTTCATCGTTTTTCAAGATTGGTGACTTTATTTATTAATAATTTTTTTTGTTTTTATTAATTTTACGATTTTCCCCATTAAAAGGAGACTGAACTCATTTAAATTTAAATTAATCATTTAAACTCCTTAGATCAATAATTGAAACATTTTGTACAATATTTTCACGGATGGTCATTGGCGATCCGTGATTTGGTGGTGACATTTGCGCATAGACCGTGGATAGTGCGAAGAGATCGTTATATTTTCATTTTTATTTCACACGCCACGGCGATGACCGCCCGTGAAAATATTGTACAATGCATTTTGCATTTTTTTGACCTGTGACGTTGCTTATGTACGTGGATGTTATTATACAAAGTGAAAACAAATAATAAAGGCGAAAAATAAAAAAAAAATAGAATAAAATGGAAAAAAATGGAAATAAATGAAAAAAATATTGAAAAAAAAATGAAAAAAATATGAATACTACGGGAATCGACTCGGCCTGGTAAATTCACAGAACCTGATGTTAATAACTGCTCTACCGCTGTTAAGTTGTATACCTTTCTTCTCATTTGGCGTATGTGGCATTACAATAATAAACGTAAAATATTTTATTTTTTTCTCCGAAATGAAAGGCCATTTAGTCAAATCCTTTTACACAGAAGGTATACTAATGTAGATTGAACAAAAATTTCCACCAAATCCGTGATTACATGTCCGTGCGGTCCTCTTCTTAGTTCATCACTACATGCTAAAGCGTTTCCCCATGCTGATACCTTGATAGAGTAATTTCATTGAACGCCACTAGAGTCCACGTCAATCGCTGTTTTTCGCGAATACCTAGTCAATTTTTCTGATTCACTATTGGAAGGCGACTGATTGGCTAATTTCAGAAGCAAGGCATTAAATTGAACAATATCAATGCTTTAAAAGATCAATTTACTCTACTTATTACTAAGATTATTGCCTTGTTTATTAGCCCCTGACATAATTGCTAATTAAGCACAGCAAGACTTTTAATTACTCTACAAAATAAATTTTAAGTACTGAAAAATTAAGTCATCTAACGCAACTGACACAATTACGAAATTGGCTTAAACTTGACTAATTAAGTGCCTACAAGAAATCCCCAAAATTAAGAAAAATTAGTTTGTCAACTTATCACTGCAAAATAAAAATCTTCTATCAAAATCGACCCGCTACTCGGATGACTCAAAAGCAGCGAAAAGACTCTGAAAGCAGAAAAAAAAAACATCTCTAAACAACGACGAACTGATATCTGCCCTTAAAATTTTTTTACGCTCTACAGTATCTACTGACATGCAAATCAAATTCGCAAAAGTACAGCAGAATAACCTAGCAAATTAGCACACCTAATAAATTTAACGTAGTGGAATATGAACTAAGGCTCACCAGAAACTCGCATCCTCCTCGCGAGCCTGAGAGCAAACCACCAAAAAATAATTTTTTTGAATATACTGGACTACTAACAGCAAAATAATCTATGGCAATGGAACACGCCAAAGCCCAACAAATACCTATAGTCCCTCCACACTACTAGTTTCAGCAACAAACTTTGGCAGTGGAACGCAGAAATGCTACCAACAAAATATATCTGTGGCAGTGGAGTGTTTCAAGGCCCACCAGAGGCCTATAAATCTCTCCACGCTCTGCTATCAGCAAAATAATATCTTCTATCGAAATCTACCCTGTCACATAAAGAATTATGAAATACGCAGTAGAAATGCATATGAACAAATAACAACGTAGACAGGTAGATTCTAAGTGATAAAATATTTTATTAAAAGGAAAAGTACCCATTTAAAGGAGGTAGCAAGATACAAACCGTATCTGAAAGTTTGTATAATTTATTGTAATAGAATAACAAAATAGGATAATTCAATTTGCCATGAATTTAAGTCCAGGCAGCCTAACCAAACGAACTTGACATAACCTAATCAACAAAGCTAGTAACATTTCAACATCTTGCTTGCCGACAGAAGCAAGCTATTAATTATGTTAACTGCTGTCACTGCAGTTCCTGGGAAGGCGGCGACGCACCACGTTTAGAAATATTAGTAGCACTGCAACGAAAAATGAGAAGGAGAGCATTAATTTATGCACTGAGTCTTTGAGCGCAATAAGGGGCTACGAGAACAAAATTAAAAGTAAGACAGACCTACTTTGTATTAGCCAGATAGGTTAGGTTAGGTTAGGTATTAGCAGCCAAACCCTTCTCGAAATAAAGCACTCAGGCCTGACGTGGGGGCTATGTTGAGTGCAGTCCACTCTGATTTGGTTCCTTGTTGTACTTCTCCAATTCTCGGGAAATCATGCCAGCTGATAAGGTCAATCCATGGATCCAAACGCAATGTCCAACGCTGAGGCGATGAGAAAGTGTCTGCTTGTCTCCTGTATGCTGCTTGACGTTGCCAAACGAAATTTTAACAAGCATTCTCCTGGATTTGAAGTGGGAGTCACACTCCATTCACTTGCTTACTTGACTCATCTCGTTCCTACCAACTGAACCTCGTCGACTTGCGTTTCCCATGTTAATTCCTCAGCACAACGATTGGGAAGGATCCTATCGTCTTCATAAACTCCTGCTGCAAATAACTCTGGCTCTGTATTCTTCTCTGTTTCAAAAGAATATATATGAGCATAACAATATTCGCTGGCGCTAATGCTAGAAGCAGATGCTCTTCCTTCACTGATATGGAAGAAACCAGTGGACACTGCGAATTGTCGATTCTTTCTCAGTTCGACAGCGTGCCTCACTTATGTTGGTATTTTATTATCTACAGAGGTGGAACCCCTCGTATGTACCAGTTTCCTTCTTTTTCTCCCACGTCCATTTATATCAAAATCCGCGGGTCTTCTCTTATCAAATCTCGCTCTCGTTGCATATTTGTCACGCCCCCTCGCAGCGCTCTAATGTGCGGACGCCATCTCTTTTTATTAATTATCGGCCTTGGTGGCTCAGTAGTTGCGTGAACGCCTCTGATGCCCGAGGACGCGGGTTCGATCCCGGCCGAGATTACAAGGATTTTTTTCAGGGGAAAAATCCTGAGATCACGCACTTCCTTCGGAAGGGATAAAAAGCCATTTGTTACGTATAGTCGTTTGCCAGCTGCACGTTAAAGAACCCTTGCGAGGCAAAATTTGCGAGCCTTATAACGCCGGCTTGATATGACCATAGCAGTTGAAAAGGACGTTAATATCAAACAAACCAACCAACCTTTTTCATATTTAATGTCTTCTATTTTATTATTGAGATTTCTATCGCTAGCAGCACAGATCGAGAGCTTGTGCCCTCTTAAAGTCGGTTAAGTGTGCGCATGATTGGCATTGGTAACGTGACAGTGCACACCATTATCACTGCAAGTTTGTTGATGCGGAAGGTCTGCGCGAAACTCGTCCCGAAGGTTTTGACGGACGACCAGAAGCAGAGGCACAAAAAGGTGTCGCAACTTGGCCCCAGCAGAAGTTTTCCTAATCCCAAAATGTGAAATCCTCCCTCAAAGGCCACCACCGGAATCCGCTTGCCAAGGAGCATTCGAGTCGTGGAAATGCCGCTGGAAAAAGTGTGTCAACGCTCAAGGGATTTACTTTGAAAAACTTTAAGGTTTTGTAGCAATATCTGAAATAAATCTATTTTTCCGAAACTTTTCCCGATACTTTTTATACACACCCTGTAGAGCGTCAGGGGTGTACAGAGAATGCTTCGTTTCAGGCATTACCACTCACCATAGATAGATTTAGGATAGATAAAGTGGCTAAATGCTCCTGACAAGGGACATCTGAGCAGAATGGTTCTTCGTAAAAGACACACATCACTACGTCAATTAAAAAAACACATTCAATGAGGAGCGTACTTGGAACCTGTCTATGAGGTCAGTGTACCGAAATTGGCACGAATGGGATAAGGCAGCAGAAAACTGACAAGACTGCTCATAGCACGCCTTCGGAGACTGCATCTCTCCTGGGCCCGTGAATATATATATTGGATCTTAGATGATTGGAAACACATAGCCTGGACCAATGAGTCACGATTGAAGTTGGTGCAAGCTGATGATAGCGTTCCTGTGTGGCATAAACCCCTTGAGGATAAGGACCCAAGTTGTAAGGAAGGCATTGTGCAAGCTGAAGGTGGCTTCATCATGATGTCGGGCGTGTTTACATGACAGGGTTTGGATCTTCCGAAAAATTGGACCTACCATTGACTGAATATCGTTATATCCAGCTGCTTGGTGCCCATTTACAGCCCTTCATGGCCTCCATGTTCACTAACAACGATGCGATGAACCAGGAGGAAAATGTGCCATGTCACTGGGCCAACATTACCCGTGATTGGTCTGAGAAGCATTCTGAACGATTTCACGAATAACTTGGCCACCTAGATCTACAACATGAACTTCTTCGAATATATTTGGGAAATTACCAAACTATATCGAACTTATTATTCGGCAGAAAATCCTGCACCTGCAATACTCACGCAGTTATGGGCGGCTATCGAGATGTATGGCTGAACATCTCTTATCCTTATGTCCTACACGATATCAAATATGTATCTGCTGATTTTTGCCACTTCAGTGTATTAACTTACTTACTTACTTTTCAAACCCGCTTATCCGTTAGGGTCGCGTGGGCAGCAGCCCTATGGAGGATCTCCAGCGATCGCGTTCTTCCGCCATCAGGCGCATGTCCTCCCTGGTAATATCCAAGCGACTCGAACCCAGATTCTCCATGTAGTCTAGCCACCTGGTTCTAGGCCGACCCCTTGGTCTCTTACCCACTGGCTTGGAAAAACACAACTGCCTAGGAAGACTAATTTGCGGCATCCGTATCAGCTGGCCATACCAGCGCAAATGAGATCTCTCAATGCGGAGAAGTAGCGGCTCAACACCTAAAGATTCCCTTATTGTGCTGCTGTGCACTCTATCTAGTAGGGTAACACCTGCCACATCTCTCAGAAATCTCATTTCGGCCGCTTGTACCCGCGATCGCACTCTTTCGGTCATTACCCAAGCCTCATGACCATAGGTGAGAATGGGGACAAAGATAGATTTGAAGACGGAGAGCTTGGCTTTGTTACCCAGCTCGCGTTTTGTTACCACGGATCGCCACAGTTCACGTCTGACACAGCTTGCTGCACCGATCCGAGCATCCAATTCTTTCTCCTGCCGTCCATCACTCGTGAATGCAATCCCGAGATACTTGAATTTCTCCACCTGTCTCAATGAGGCTCCCCTAACATGGAGAGCGCACTGAGCAGGCTGTCTTGAAAGGACCAGAACCTCGGTTTTAGCCACACTGATCTTCATCCCAGCTTCTTCACATTTGGCTGCAAACTGGTCTAGTGCATGCTGAAGGTTCGTGCGAGAAGACCCAAGGAGGACAAGGTCATCAGCAAAGAGCAACCTCTCCACCAGGCAGTCGCCCACACAAACACGCTCATCGCCTCGGCTGCCCCTGTCTATCCAGTCCATAAAGATAATGAACAAGAGGGGCGACAGTACACACCCTTGGCGGAGTCCAACACCCACGGTGAACGGTCTTGACTTAATGCCATTTATCCGGACACACATCTCAGAGCTTTCGTACAGAGACCTGATAGCAACCAGTAATTGCCCATCCACTCCATACTCTTGCAACACTTGCCAGAGCTTCTCCCGAGGAACTCTGTCATATGCTTTTTCGAGGTCCACAAAGCAAGCGTAGACCTCTTTTGCATGCTCCCAGGATTTCTCAAAGATTTGCCTTAGAGCAAAGATGTGATCCGTTGTGCTTCAGCCACGTCGGAAACTACACTGCTCCCCCGACAGTTTGGAGTCGACTATTTCCCTTCAACACTGATTTACATGGGAATTATGAACATACATTATTTTTTATAACTTATCTACACGTTTTGTTATTGATATCAATATGAAATCAATAGCAAAAATCATAATTTTTTTTATTTTAGTAAAAACTTTCAGTTCTGTTTTATTGAAAACTTTCAGTTTTATTTTTTCTGAAAATGTTCAGTTTTGTTTTTTTTTGCAAACTTTCATTTTTAATTTTCGTGTTAGTTTTTATTTTCTGTTATTCACTGGAAGCTTTCTATACTTGAACTTGCTAGTTTTATACTAGCACAAGACCAACATAAAAATGGCAAAACGCGATCAAGCATTCTCATTGGAAGAATTCAGTCGGTAAGATGATGCACTTACTAATATGCATACACTTTTGAATTCAATAAGTTTTGAGTGATATGCACTTACTATAGTGCCTAATTCATCTTTTTGTAGAACGAGTTTTGAGCAACAACAATCATATCTGGATAATTTCATTGATGATTCAGAAAGTGATAATGAGTTGTATTGCTCCAACATTCTTGATGATCTCAGCGTTCCACCAAAAAACAATCAAGCTCTTCATTACGAAGAATCTGATATAGAAGACATCAATGCTGATCATAATGCCCAAATAGAAATAGATGACTGTTCTGAAAGTTCCAGTGAAGTCGAGAATGAAGAAAGTGTTCCCGATCAGCAGATGCTGTATGGCAAGGATGGAACTGCATGGAATCTGACAAGTCCTGACAGTACTCAAACACCACAACAAAACATTTACGCCAAAAATCAGGACCTATAAAAAAAAACTCAACCCCTTTCAGTTCTTGAAACCTTCAAGTACATTTTTGATAACATTATGTGCAATATCATAATCAGGGAAACAAACAGGAAAGCCAAATCTGTATGTTCTCAGTGGAATGCAGTAAATCCAAACAGCCCTCCCAAAGTTTGGAAGAAGTTGAAAGACGAAGAATTCGATAGTTATCTTGGGATTCTCATTACAGCAGGGGTTCACCATTCTTGCTCAGAAGACTGTGGAAGAGTGATGCTAATCCATTATATCGTGCATCCATGTCAGTGAATAGATTTTGGGAAATAACTAGGTTTCTACGTTTTGATAATGTTACAACAAAGCAAGATAGGTTGAAAAATGACAAAGCAGCAGCAATTTCAGAGATATGGCTCTTGATGAATATGAATCTCAGAGCTCATTATGTATCTTCCGAATGCCTTACTGTCGATGAACAGCTATTTCCATTTAGGGGTAGAACAAGATTTACCCAGTACATGCAGTCAATACCGACAAAATACGGTATCAAAATCTGGTGGATGTGTGATGCTGCAAATTCTTATTCACTCTCTGGGCAAATATACACCGTGAAATCAGCTGAAGGTCGTGAAAAAATCAGGGCGAAAGAGTAGTAAAAGACCTGTGCTGCCAATTCAAGAAAAGTGGTTGGAATGTTGTGATGGTTGTGATGGATAACTTTTTTACAACGCTTCCTCTGGCACGATTTCTACTTTCATGGGGTTTGTCAATGGTTGGGACATTGGAATAAATAAGCCTTACATACCACCACAAATGCTCGCCAACAAATCGAGAGAACAAATTGTCTTCTCTTTTTGGATTAGGCAATGGCAAAGTTACAATGCTGTCGAATCTGCCAAAAGCTTACAAGTCAGTCATATTGTTGTCAACCATGCATTACACAAAAGATGTAAGTGGACCAAAGAAAAAGCCCGAAATCATTCTGTATTACAACCGGGGTAAAGATGATGTTGACAATATGGATAAAATGGTATCGCAATACACTTCCAAGAGGAAGATTAGAAGGTGGCCTGTTGCAATGGCTTACAATATGATTGATTTAGTTTGCCTAGCGGCTTATATCATTTACATGGAAATTAATCCGTTAGAATCAAAGAAAAATAACAGCCGGCGTGCATTTTTGAAAGATTTAGGTTAACAACTGGCAATGCCCTTGTTTTGAATAGAATGCATGCTGGAAGGGCCTATTGCAAGTTGTATTTCTGCAGGTGATGAAGAACAACGTAGAGATTCCTCAGGTCGCCTTATAGTAACTGAAGGTTATGTTTGCAAATCCACCAAAAAACGTATAAAAACAAGAAAATCTTGTTCCAATTGTAATCGCCCAGTTTGTGATGAGCATACCAAAACAATCACAAAATGTTATGTTTGTTCTGCAAATGTGTAAGCTTTTGAACTGATGTTTTTACTGATTGATATTGTAATTATCTTAGAATTGTTTTTGTAATTAAAATTCATTTAAAGTGTGATCATTCTTTTCTATAACGTTTTTTATATCGTTTTCTTGGGTAATAGTTGCAGGGGTACCCGGGTGCCCTTATCATGGATGTAAAGTGTAAAAGACTTTCAAAATTGTTTTTGAAATTACACAAACTTTTTTTTAAATGATTTTTTCATAAAACTGCATAGATGTCAAAAAATACCACGGGGAAAATACGAATGTATGATAGATAATTTTTATGTTAAACACGAAAATGGCACCTGGGTACCCCGTCATGGGGAAGAAGGTTAATTACACTTATATACTCATTCATGGCAAGTCGTTACAAGTTGTTTGATTCATTATGTGACATATCTTAAGTTAGCAATTTTTCAATGGTTTCATTAGAACACATTCAGCCATCTTCGAACTTTGTAATAATTCTTATACACTATATGATCAAAAATATCCGGACACCCCTCACAGATCATCGATTGGCCCAATGTCACATGATAATGACTTGCACATCATTTAAATAGCTTCCCACACCTTCAGACACAACTCTGCTTGGACATTAGCAAGAATGGGTCGTTCGGCAGAGCTCAGTGAGTTCCAACGTGGAACCATCGTTGGATGTCACCTAAGCGGCAAGTCCGTGCGTGACATTTCCAGCCTTCTTCAGATACCCAAGTCAACAGTAGGCGATGTCATTATGAAATGGAAGACCCGGGGATCAACAACAGTTCAACAACGAACCGTAGACCCAAGAAACTAACGGACAGAGACCATCAAGTGCTTCGTCGTGTCACCCGCAGCAACCGGAAGTCCTCGGCGGAAAAAATTGCCACAGAGTTTCGAAACGCCTCTGCAAATGATGCCAGTACCATGACAATTTGTCGGGAAATGCACACGATGGGATTCCATGGCCATGCTGCTGCCCACAAGCCCCACATCAGCAGGGTCAATGCCAAGCGGCGTCTGGAGTGGTGCAAAGCCCACAGAAACTGGACAATGAACCAATGGAAACGTGTAATGTGGACAGACGAATCTCGCTACACACTCTGGCAATCTGATGGGCGAGTTTGGGTTTGGCGCATACCTGAAAACGCTTCTTACCTGAGTGCACAGAGCCCACAGTCAAGTTCGGAGGAGGAGGAGTCATGGTGTGGGGCTCATTTTCATGGTACGGACTGGGCCAGCTCGTTCCTGTGCAAGGAATCATGAACTCCGACCGTTATCTGAATGTTTTGGACAACTGCACACTTCCAACGTTGTGGCAATTTTTCGGAAACGGGCCATTTCTCTACCAACACGACAATGCTCCGTGCCACAAAGCGAGGCGTGTACAGCAGTGGTTTGCGGACTCAGGGGTCGAAGAATTGGGTTGGCCGGCACAAAGTCCCGACCTCAATCCTATAGAGAGTTTGTGGGATGAATTGGAAAGACGCTTGCGGGCCAGATCACATCGGCCAACTTCTGTACCTGAACTGATTCTCGCTCTTCGGGAGGAATGGAGGAACATTCCGGAAAGTACCTACCAACATTTGGTGGAAAGTCTTCCCCGAAGGGTGGAAGCTGTGATTCGGGCAAAGGGATGTGCAACGCTCTATTGATTTCCATGAAATCGTGGCTAGAGCGCAAACGTGCATGTGTCCGGATATTTGTGATCATATAGTGTATATTCGTTCATGACAGAATCGTGCGATACATTACATGATATAACTTGGCATTGGAAATTTCCAATGGTACTACATTGGTAACAATAAAACAGGTTTTATCGAAAAATTTCGACAATCTTCGAACCATATTTATCGATTAGCGATAACGTACATAGTACGTCATATTCGCTCTATCTTATGATTTCGAATTGTTTGTTGTACTATTTAATTATTTACTTATTCATTTCAGTTAGGTAAAAAAAAAAAAAAAAGTTATAATAGTGCCCAACAAGGCCAATATGGTAAAAAACCGACAAGTTAGGCCAAGTGAGCTCATTACAGAAATGGGTTAGTGAAACAATTATAAATAAAATAATCTAATCAGAAAGTAAAAAATAAGGTATAACAACCAAATGTAACTTAATACAGGTCCATTAAAACATAGACAAAAAGTTATAATTAATTGGTACAAATGATCATTTACAAAAGTAAAAAAGTAAATGGTCTCAGAACAGACTTAAAAATAACGTAAGCAATTACTAACATATAGTATCTTAGTAACGTGACTAGTAGCAATATGTACGTAAAGTTAAGTTGAGCGTACTTACATACTAAAACAATATTGAACTTATAATAATAGTACGTAATATACAAAGAGGTTCTACTGGGACCCATAAGGGCATAGCCCGACAAGCTTGGTCCCAGTAGGCCAGAGTCGAGATTATAACAATATGCGAAGATTACCAAATTTCCAAATATACATTAATCATAATATAACAATAAGGATAATGGTTTTTAAATTGGCTCACATTCTTCTCAGATATAAAGGAAGTTTATAATGAAAAATTTAAAGTCGGTTGGTAAATAGTTTGATAGTTATAAGAGACCATTATCAATAACGGATGCTTGCGTTTAAGTATTTCAATGAAAGCATAGTTAAAGGAGTGATTGCTAAAATAATAAAACAATACGTAAACTTAACATAGTCTAGTTAAGAGATGTTAACTTATTGAGATGGTAACGTATCGGATTAAATATTTCCTATAAGTTAGATATGGTGAAGTTAATCGTATTTCCTTGGGAATAATCGACCAATTTTCCAGACCTTTAATTGATAAACAGCGATTACGGTACTCACGATTTACATATGGGAGGCGGATATTATCGACGCTCCGAGTCGAATAAGGATGTGTGTCCTGGTATAACTTGATTGTAATTGGGGTTGTAATTTTAAGTAAGAAATTTATTACTTTATAAATAAAACAGCAAGATTGAATTAAGTAAATTTGATTAATGGTTAAAATATGAAAAGATTGAAATAAATGAGAAACCGATGTAGTTTTCGGCAATTTAGTAAGTGTGCGTAAAAACCATTATTGCAGCTTCAAGATTCGCTTTAAGTTGTATTGGGAGGTGGTATCCCAAAAAACAATCCCATAACATATAGAAGAGTAGATTCAGGTAAAATAAAGGAGAAGAATATTATTAGGTAAAAATTGGAGCCTAGATATTGATGTTTATGGATCGGCGGTTGAAAGCAGCTTTTACAAGGATGATACAGTATTTAAGTGCATAAGTTTAATAAGCCATTTTTGATAAGAACAAAATATTTCCCTTGTTTTACGGCTGAAGCCATAACAACAGAACAATATAGCATTTCTTTACAACAATGCTTAGCTTCTCTTGTTTTACATATTACATTGTTTACATTTTCAAATATTTTCAACACCCCCACTCAAAGTTATAATATTAAATCAAGTTAGTCAACCCAAAAAGTTCGATACATCTTTTTAACTTCACTTCTGGGAGACTCTTCGTTAGCACATCAGCAATCATTTCACCAGTTGGTTTATACTGAAGGTTCACTATACCAGCATCTAACACTTCTCTTATGAAATGATACCTGACATCAATATGTTTGGTTCTCTTATGGTGAACCGGGTTCCTTGCTAACTGCAGGCTTCCCTGATTATCATTATACAAAGTTATCTGTTCTGATTTTTCCTTGTCGCTCATGCACTTCTTTAAATAGATGGCTTCTTTGGCCGCTTCAGTGAGAGTCATATACTCAGCCTCAGTGCTTGATAGCGCAACAGTTCTTTGTTTACGTGATTCCCAGCTAATCGCTGTACCGCCAAGGGTAAATACATAGCCGGTATATGATCGGCGATCAATTTCACAGTTACCCCAGTCAGCGTCTGCATAACCTACAAGTCCTTTTTCACTTTTGCTGAACTTCAAACCGTAAGTGATTGTTCCTTTTAGATATCTTAGTACTCTTTTTGCGTATTTCCGGTGCTCTTCTGTGAAATTTGTACAGAATTGACTCAGTGCGCTCACTGCATATGCGATGTCAGGACGCGTTGAAACAGCTAAGTACATCATCGATCCAATAAGTTGTTGGTATGGATATTTCGTTTTATCTTGTAATTCACTTACGACTGGTTTGAATTTGTGGTTCACATCCAGCGGTGTTTTTACGGGCTTGCAGTCGTACATATTGAAACGTTTTATAATTGCTTCTGTGTACTTCTTCTGTGACATGGTGATGCATGACTTGTCCTGCTTGAACTCAATTCCTAAACAGTAACGGATGGGTCCCAAGTCTTTCATCTGAAACTTTTGGTTCAATGCATTTTTAACTTGCGTCACCCAAGTCTCGTTGTCTGAAGCGATCAGAATATCGTCAACATAAATTGTCATTAACATCATATTGTTCTTCCTTTTTAAGGAGTATAAGCATGGATCGCCTTTTGATGGTACTAGGTTTAAGGCTTTTAACTCGTGGTCAAGTCTCTTGTACCATTGTCGACCCGCTTGCTTTAGTCCATAAAGGGCTTTGTTAAGTAAACATACTTTCTGTCCTGGCTTACGGAGTTCATTAAGCCATTGTTAGCAGTGGTTTCGACTGTCTTGCCCTGTTTACTTGAAAGGATTCGTTGTAGAATGTCTTCCAACTTTTCTGGAAGTTCCATGTATATCTTTTCTTCTACATCTCCATTCAAATATGCCGTCACAATATCCATTTGGTGGATGTTGAGGCCATACTTCACTGATAGAGCTGCCATCAATCTAATGGTACTTGCTCTGGATACTGGAGCAAAAGTTTCAGTGTAGTCTATTCCAGATTCCTGTGCGTAACCCTTCGCAACCAGTCTGGCTTTGAACTTTGCAACTTCTCCATTTGCCCCATATTTTCTTCTAAACACAAGCCTACATCCAATAACTTTTTGGTTCTTTGGACGACGTACTATTTGCCATGTTTGATTTTTGAGCAATGACATGTACTCATCTTCTACCGCATTTTTCCATTCAACTGCTTTTGGACTTTCAAGAGCATTTTCCAACGTTGTTGGGTCTGGCAAATTGAGAAAAGCGGTGAATTCGTCATTCTGTGGAATTTCAGCCGTTTTTGCCTTTTCTGCGTTACTCCATGAGTCATTTAAAATGGAATTCGATAGTTCATCTGATTCTTGCTCACTTACTGGCACTTCACAATATTTTTTCTTTGGTCTGCCACGTTTACCAGTTTTCACTTTACTTGGTCTTCCTGGCCCATGCTTCATGATGACCTGGGATGGTCTTATTGTCGACTCCCTTTGATCGTCTGTTCCGTGAATTTCTTCCCGTTCAGATTGGATACTGCTCGGGCTTTGAATGCGTTCATGTTGTTGTTGGAATAGATCCACTTCAACTTCTTTTATTCTAGCATTCGCTGGTAATTTCTCTTCTTTCAGCAACTCTTCTGTGTCTTGTTTTGGTTTATAATAAAAACTGTTAGTGAATTTAACATCTCTACTTCTGATGATTTTTTGTTCATTCGGAACCCAAAGTCGATAGGCTTTAGACTCATCAGAATACCCAACTAAGACACATTCCTTCGAACTGCCATCAAACTTTTCTTGGTTCATTTGTAATGGCAAAAGCTTTCAGCCCAAAAATTTTAAAATGACTTACTGTGGGTTTTTTCCCAGTCCATAGCTTGTGAGGGACTTCACCTTTCAGGCTAGCAGATGAACATCTGTTCCTTATATAGTTTGCAGTTGCGATGGCTTCAGCCCATAGACTTGTAGGAGCTCCGGATTCAATCAGGAGACACCTTGCCATTTCCACCAAGGTTCGATTTTTTCTCTCTGCTATCCCATTCTGTTGAGGAAC
>JAHWFO010009445.1:347216-363080 GCA_023313115.1 Rhysida immarginata | reverse complement strand
AGAACATTTACAGACGCACCTTGAGCCTGAATTTTTATATATAAAGATAATTGAGCAAAAAGGAGTTGAAATAAGATCTTTTAGCAGTATTTAAAGTATTCTTTAAGTGATTAGCAAATTTTTAAAGGATTGAACGTTGTAAACTGAGGGGATATGGCGAGATTTCAGATAAAGAAAATTTTTCTTTTTTATTTGATCAAAATGTGATTAGTTATCCAAGGTTTCCTAATTGTTGTTAATTTAGAAGACTTACTGTTCGTTTTAAACGTGAAATATCTATCATAACCACAGCGAAATTGATCTAAAAATAATGAAAAGAGTTAATTAATACCACTTGATGTAGATAAAAGGGTGGTCCAATCCGTTAGTGTTAAAAATGAGTAGAATTGTAACGTGTATAAATTATCTAATGAGAGTACGCAGTGGAATTAGAGACACGTAGACAGAGAGCGTAATAATTAAATGGAATGTTTATTAGAAAATAAGAAATGCTTAAATAAATAATGAATCGTACCTTGGCTTAAGGTCGATGAATAAAAGCGTAAACTGGAAAGATAACCAAATAATTACAAAATCCTACACCAAAACAGCTTATGTCCTAAGAAGCTAAAATCTCAATCAACTCTTATCAGGTAAATCACATTCAGCAATAAATAGTAATTCGTTTATACAACCTTGAAAACGTTACCAATAGTAGTCAAACGGGTGAGTAATAAAAATTATAAGAAATAGTTCAATGGATCGACCGGATCCCAACAACACTACTGAATTTAGGAATCACCTCTAAATTATTAACTATTCACGAAATATAAAAATGATTACAGGTTCCGAAATACAAATACAATATTATGGAAACAGGTACTATCAATAGTCACTCAGGTAAGTATTAATATCACATGTTTAGAAATTCAAATATCAAGATTAGACACAAATTCATATTAGCAATACCACAATTACATAATAACGTAAACCAGTATTAGCTAACGTAGATAAATTTCAAATAGCTTAATGGCAAACACAACACCTCAAATTAAAATCTGAGGGTTAAGAATACAAAAGCCTAATTCGGGAAGGATATACAGTCTAAGTTCACCTCTGCACTTAAAGACTTAGCCAAACGTACTAATAAAGCACTACAATCATGGCTTACATATAACGTGCTAAATGACAGGCACTAAAGCAACATACAGGAAAGCACATTGACAACAGATACAAAATTCGGAATTGTATAACTGCAAACTGAATACCTCTTAACTTAATATTAATAAATTAGAACACTATACTACGGAGCGTACTCCACACTAATTCAACTCGTTATCATTATTAGAGCGCTGATAATACCAAAGCATTTATTTGGAAATTCACACAAGAGAATTTCTTTCCTTTGGATTTCTTAAAACGGGCACTTGTCGCACACAAGGCACCATACACACAATAATACACTTAACTAGCAACAAAACACTTCATAAAACGTTGCCTTGTTTTTATGGCCGTTCACACTGCTCAGAAGCGCAGGGAACTCAAAGCACTATTCAATATTGCACAACCATTAGGCTCGTAGCTGCCTAACATAGGTGAAGCCGAGGAAATGTTCAAAATATGCAGACAAGCCGGACGGCCATAGACCCTGGATAATGGAGCTGGTTTTCAGCTCATAAAGTGATAGCTCGGGAAAACTCTCCTTAGCACTGCGAGAATTATTTTCTAATAAAAATTGTGCGCTTACCAGCGTCAACATCCGTAGCTCCGCAAATCTGCTTAACATACGTGACGGCCTTTCAAAGCTCGCCGCCTCTGCTTCACTTTCGCTTGCTGGAAGAGATTGCCACGTCGACCATTTCGTCGACCATTTCGCAAATCTCCGTCTCCCGTCATAGGTTGCTCGGCATTCCCTTTCCTGTCTTCGCCCATCAACAAGCCTTTTTGTTGTCGGCAAATTTCCGTCTTGCCAACCGAGATCCTTCTTAATCCGCCCTCGTTGCTCTCCGCCGTTCTACCCCTCTCAACGTCGCATTTTTCCTTCCCACGACGAAACTCCCGCTCTTGCTCCTGATTGGTCCGCGTGCCCCGTATCTGTTGACGTTTGCAGCTTCGCTGCCCCTCTTCCGGTTTCGATTGGTAAAAGGTTCGAGACCGGTAGCGAGGGACAATGTCATCGGAATTCAAGGTGTTATTCGAATTCCGTGACAAGAATACATCGATGCAATTCGGAGTTATTATACGCGAGCGAAAAGTTAGATTAGGTCTGTGTTTCTCATAATTAGTTAATCTGAAAATAGAAAACATCAGAAAATGGTCGGTTATTGCGATATCCAGAGTGTTACTAAACATCGGGGTTGGCAGATTAGTAAAACACATGTCTATTGCTGAGTAAGTATTGCGACTAGAAAAGTAATGAGAAAAGGAAAAAATATTAGGTATTAGCCCAGAACGGAACACAGGATCAAGTAAAAGATTTAGAGCTGAAGATGAGGTACTAAAGTTAATATTAAAATCGCCTAGTAAAATTAAATATTTCCCAGATAACTGAAAACCCCGTTACAACGTACCTCACTTTAACGTACATTTCAGAATAACGTACAAATTTCAAACCCCCGTCCCAAACGTAGGTATTTTAATGCTAAAAAGTTTCAGAATAACGTACCTCACTTTAACGTACATTTCAGAATAACGTACTAATTTTACATCCCCTTGGTTAAATTATCCCTTCAGTACAACGTACATCGTTCACATGTCTTGCACTGATTGGTCAATGGAGCCCATGCGAAAGTTTCAAATGGGCCAATGGGCTAATTAAGTCGAGTTCATTCATTGATTGGTCAGTATAGCATATATAAACCCGGAAATCTCTGCATGCTACTCAGTCTAGCATGTTCGATTGTCAATTGTTGCATACTACACAGTCGGGATCCAATGATGGGACAAAAGCAAAATGAAATTCATAGCGATCAGGAAGACGAAGATGAAAATGGCCATTTAGAACCAGAGGTAACGCCTGTCTCTACTTTGGTAGCAATGGAGGCTATAAAAAGCTTACGAAACTATTTTGCACAGCATAGCAGTGCACTAGAAACATTTAACTTCACAATGTCAGATATGGAGGACTTTTTGGGGAGGCAAGTTGTAGAAAGAAGGCAGACGGCCATTACAGATTTTTTTTAAAAAATTAATGTAATACTACATATTATATATGCTTTAGTGTATTTGTATTGAATAAAATAAAATGCATTCATGTATTCTTATGTTTTTCTATTAATATATGCATTTTTTCACTAGCCCCCCCCCAGTTTCAGTATAACGTACACCTCAGAATAACGTACAAATTTCCAGGTCCCTTGAAGTACGTTGTAACGGGGTTTTACTGTATTCAAAATTAACAAATGCTGAACAGTACCGTAATCTATAGTTAATCTATAGTGGTAAAAAAACAATTGCCTATCTATAAGTTATTCTGGTTAGAAGAATTAATCCTGAGTAGAACTCCAGAGAAGGATCTGATTAATATTAAGAAATTATAGTCAAATCAATTAATTAATAATATATGTTTAGTTGCCAACAAATGTGTTATTTGGAATTAACCAGTCACAATAACAAATTTAAAGATAAACTCCACGGAAAAAATCGACGTTATTATTTTTTTTTTTTGCATCATAACGTTAATCCATGTTAATAGAGTATATATCATTCAAAATTTTTCGAATTTTCCTACTATTTTATTAAGAAAAATGTCTCGGAAAATTGAAAATTGGCGTGGGAGCTTCCATTCGCCGACATTCTAGACGCTTAGAATTATTGTACATTTCGTAAGATTTTCCTAGCCTTTTTTATGGCGGTATGCCTTTGGGACAAAACCTTCGCTGAAATATGAGGTAGAAAATGCTTTGTCTTAATTCGTCAAGCATTTTTCTATACTTTCGATAAAACGTGTAAAATCAAAGTTTTTCATATTATTTTGTCCAACGCCTTATATCTTAGCATTGAAAATTTTTAGAGGGTGTCATAATGGTACCATTAGAGCACGTGCCATTGAACCGATTGTGATCATCTTCGAACTGGTAAGTGTGATGAACCATATTAATCGACTGGCGAAAAAAGACTTTGAAAATCTGTCATAGGCTTCGAGAAGATAAAGTTTATGGACAGACAGGCAGACATGTTCTGCCACAGTAATAGCA
This sequence comes from Rhysida immarginata, assembly GCA_023313115.1. NCBI lineage: Eukaryota > Metazoa > Arthropoda > Chilopoda > Scolopendromorpha > Scolopendridae > Rhysida > Rhysida immarginata. The sequence goes on along the minus strand of JAHWFO010009445.1, from coordinate 358,905 downwards.
TAAAGCACCTTTAATAGTAATACACTGAACTTCAATCACAGCTCGAAAGAAATGCCATGGTAGACATCTTTCTAACCTCATCCAGCCGCCCGTTGATAAAAAAAAAAGCGTCGAACTTTTGGTTGAGTAAAGGAGTCTCTTTGGAGAAACTGAAGGAACCTTGATTGCCAGGTTATCAATAGGAAAAGCTTCAGAAAACATTATCAAAGATTCGATGAGGCTTACAGGAAATGCTATAACGCAGAGGAAACCACCTAGCAAGGGAAGAGGCTTGCATATTTGCCATATCCACTTGGAAAATACTTATGCATACGGACTATTTACAGCGACATAATTAGCCAGCATCGTTCATCAACATCTAAATTAGATACACAAGCCTTAGGGACGCAAGCACTCCGTACTATAAATATATCCCAGACACTATCTTAGAGAACACCTCACACAAATTATCGCTTGACAGAGTGAAAATCACTAACAAAACTAGACATTATCCTCATAAAAGACTAGACATTATCCTCGTAGATAAGCAAAACAAAGAGACCTACATAATTGATATTTCAATCCCCAATACATAAACTCACTAAATATACAGCTCTTGCAGCATGAGGCTTCGCGTTGTCCTGCTGAAAGTTGCTTGGTCTTCTATTGAACAACATTTGGCAGGATGGACGCAGATGCTGTTGAAAAATGTTTATATAGGCAGCAGAGTTAATAGTGCTCTCGCGATCCTGTCCCGGCTGCACTCATGCAGCCCCACTATGCTATCAGCGATGCAGGCTTCTGAACTTTCCTCTGGTAACAGTCGGTATGGTTACTTTCGTCTTGGTCCTTAGCACCTTGCGACCGTTGTTGCCATACATCACTGCAAAGGTGGAGTCGTCGGACCACAGAACACTATTCCACTGAGCAAGGGTCCACTTTAAATGGGTTCTGGCCCATGCTACCCGGCGACGCTTAGCTACAGTGCTCATAAATGCCTTCCTATTTGTAGCGTATAAGTAATAGTTGCATCTTCTGATGTAACGGCGGACTGTGCTTTCGGATATGGGTATATGAAAATATTCTCGAGCCAAAACAGTCATTTCACTTATGGCAGCATGCCTGTTTTTCACAATGTAACGTCGAAATAGGTCCCTAACATTCAATAATCGCTGCCTGCCTGGTGCAGTCCCTGGTTCTGTTTTCCCGATTTCTCTGAAACGCTTGATGATCCCATTAAGAGTAGAGAGAGAGTGGAACTGATAATTCATGGGCAATAGCTCGCTGGGATTTGTTATTCTGGAACTGCTGTATAATTTTTTGCCGTATACACGTTTCTACTGGCTTACCACGTCCCATGGCTCAAAACAACACGAATACTGTGCTCTGTCGCGTGGACGGTGCTTTTAAAGCAAAGCATTCTGGACGTTTCTACAGCCTTCAGGAAAGTTCTATATGCTGGCGAATTTTGATGTGTATGAAGTTCTTTGAAACCTGTTGACAACGCAAATTTACATAAATTTGAATAAATTATTTCACACCATAAAATCGATTCTAAATGGATGTTGATATTGTTCCATCTACTCAGTAAATCTATTTTCATTAGCCTGCAATCCTTTGTATGCACTTTTCACTGTGTTTTTAGCCAAATTACTTGGTGTCCGAAGTTTATTGACGCTAGGTTTGTATACAGAAGCAAGAAATGTTTACAGGCATAAAACTTGAAATCTTTAATTAAATTCCCAAAATTGCTTTATTAAATATTTTCATTAATAATCTCTCTTGGTGGTTTATAAATTTTGCATTGATATTTTATATCTTTTTTATGCTTTTCTATCGAATTTATGTCAAAATATCAATCGAAATATCCATTTTTAAAATAAAGCAACAAAGTTGATTAAAGTGAGCTGAAAGAAAGAATTATATATAAAAAAAGAATTATCAAAATCGGACTACTCTGTAAAAAGTTATATGTAGTCATACATAAAAAAAAATATATATATATATATACGCGTCGACTTGAGAACCTACTTTTTTCTCGTCGGTTAAAAAGAATAAACATCAGATAAACTGAATTATGTAGACAAGATCATGGATTAAAAAAAGTCAAATCCATTCACAAAATGACTAATTGGTTATTATTAGAAAGCCTTTAATATACTGGAAGAATGTAAAACGCAAAAATTCACGTTATATTCTTGCATGTGAGCTTAAAACATTGGTGTTTTCATATATTTAAAAATAATTTCAATTTTCATGAGCTTACAATAAAGCAAAAAAATATTCTTTGCAAAGCAACCGGTTGAAATAAGGTGGGGTTTTTTGAAAACATAGCCGGTGAGTCATTTTTGGTTCTAAAATTATACTTAAAAGCAGGGGAGAATTTAAACGAACTATCTGACATACAATCATAAAAGCAAACGATATATTTTCAAAAGTAAAACATGAATATTACTCACTCAAGCTTCATTATTCGCCACCACTGTTTGTACACTGTAGTAACGAGACAGTGATTAATCTTTCTCCGCTTTTATCTCACGTAGATAAAATTGTTCCAAAGGTTATTTTAAATATAATCGCTGCATCTTTAGATAAATAATCCGTATCAAATATTTTCATAGGCATAACTGATATAATCTGAATATATTAACTTGAATATAGGAAGGTTGTATGCAGGAGGAGGCGGCTGTAGACCACGCGAAATCGACCACCTTGCCAACTAATTCTGTTGTTTGGGGAATCTCCCGCGCCCAAACAAATCCTCTTCCTCCAATTAATACTGCTTTCATCTTATCATATTGTTCTCAGGGTTTGATCACCATCCTCTAAAGAATAACATAGCGCTTCAGAACACCTGGACTAGAATTAACAATAAGAGCTTTCTTGGGAGTATGCTGTAGTAACTACAATACTAAACAGGTGGTGGCCTTACAGTATAACAGAGGGACATTAGGAGTTCCAACTAGTTTCGCCATTTATTCCCGGCTTTGTCAAGGATATACAGCAAGAGGCATGCAAGCCTTTATATATACAGAACAGTGGTACAAGCAATGAGCGTAAATACATACAAGAACCAATAGGATAAAAAGCAAGGGGGCCAATGAGAAAAAGGACGTAATGGCCAGTACATTAACATCCCTGTCACCCTCACCCTTTCTATCCTACAGTGTCTGTTACTAGCCGCGTCTTTCCCTGCACCCGATACTACTGACCTACTAGCTATCCTCTCTGTAATTTCTTCCCAGAACTATTTCTCCTTTAACAACTCTTACTATTCCCAACCCACAGGGCTAGGAATGGGGTTCCCACTCAGCAGTTTTCTGTCTGAGGTTTTCCTACAGCACCTGGAATTAACACACGTCACCCCCCTCCTCAATAATTCCTCCGTCATCGCATATTTCCGATATGTCGATGACATCCTCATCCTTTTTGACTCCCGATCCACTACTCCCACTAATATTGTTAACACCTTTAACTCCTTCTCTCCCCATATCCAATTCACTTTTGAACTAGAAACTAACCGGTCCATCCCTTTCCTTGATATCCTCATCACCAACAATCCCCACACTAACCGCTTCTCCTTTTCTGTCTTCCGTAAACCGACCACATCCTCCAACTTAATACACCATTCCTCCTCACATCCCGCCACCCACAAACAAGCCTCACTGAGATTCCTAATCGACCGTGCCCTGAAGCTCCCCCTCTCCCCCCTATCCAGATCTTCAGAACTCCGCATAATCCGTCACCTCGCCCACTCCAATGGATATTCGACCTCCACATTCTCTCGCATTCTTCACCGCCGCAGACGGGCCCTTCTCTCCTCCCCACCTCCTGTTTCGCCCCAAACTAAAAAGTGGACGTCCTTACTATATCTGGGACCTAATTTCTCCCAGCTTTCCGATTTCTTATCGTCCCTTGGCCTCCGTATATCATTTCGTACTCCAACCCCAGCTGCTCGCACCCTGAACCCGCCCACCTCCGTCACCACCGACAAATATTCCCAATCCGGAGTTTACCGCCTGAATTGTGCGTTTTGCGATAAGTTCTATGTGGGATTATCGACCCGCAATCTTGCATTGCGATTCAAGGAACACCTTGACTCGTATAGAAAACGGGACCGTGTCTCCCACTATGCAAACCATCTCGCAGATTCCGGACACACTTTTAAGACAAAAGAAGAGATTATGTCTGTCTTGCACATCTGTAATAAACCTGAAAAAACTGCTACCCTCGAAGCGATCGAAATATTTAAGGCCAAGAAGTCCACCCCACACTTGCTTCTCAATTGCCAGACGGACTTTAACGTGTTTTCTATACTTAGTTCTTTATCTGATCTACTATGATTTTCTCTCGTTTTCTTTATTTTATGTTTCTTCTGCAATTTGTAAGTTTCTTACCCCTTTATTTTATTATGTTTTTTTTTATGTTAATTCTCTTGTCTTCGGACAACCGGATATGTTCTCTTTTCGGTCCGCGTTAAACGCACCATCTCTGTATAACTTCTCTTTTGTGTATCTTAAAAAGTTTTGTATTTATTCTATTTTATTCTACTGGCCATTACGTCCTTTTTCTCATTGGCCCCCTTGCTTTTTATCCTATTGGTTCTTGTATGTATTTACGCTCATTGCTTGTACCACTGTTCTGTATATATAAAGGCTTGCATGCCTCTTGCTGTATATCCTTGACAAAGCCGGGAATAAATGGCGAAACTAGTTGGAACTCCTAATGTCCCTCTGTTATACTGTAAGGCCACCACCTGTTTAGTTAATAGGAACAGTATTATGATCCATCCTTCCACCGAACTACAATACTCATTTCCAAAAAAGTTGGGACAGTGCAACATATAAGAAGAACTCCAACATATTTGTTTGGATTATTGTATTGCCGTTTATTTCAACGCATTACAATACATAAACGATAAATTAGGCATGGGATCACATATCTTATATGCTTAAAAAAGTTGGGACAGCACGGCGTTTACCACGGTGTGGCGTCACCTCTCCTCTTGATGACACACTGTAATCTTCTGGGCATCGATGACACCAATCTTTCTAACACCGTAACCGGAATTCTGTCCCATTCCTGTTGGATATAGGTTTCAGCTGTTCAACTGTCCGGGGTCGTCGCTGTCGTAGTTTTCGTTTAATAATACGCCAAACGTTTTCTATAGGCGACAGATCCGGGCTGCAAGGGGGCCAATCCAACATACGAATGCGCTGCCGACGTAGCCATGCAGAAGTTATGCGCGCTGCATGCGGTCTGGCGTTGTCTCGTTGAAATATACACTGACGTCGTCCAAACAGGCGCCTCTTAGATGGCACCATAGCTTGTTCCAGGATCTATATATACGCTTCAGCATTGACGGTGCCATTGCAGATGTGCAAGTCTCCCATTCCATGGCCACTAATACAGCCCCAGACCATGACAGACGGTGGTTTCTGTACCGAACGCCTGTAGCACGCGGGAATATCCTTTTCGTCTTTGGTCCGGAGTGTACGACGTCCATTATTTCCGTAAACAATCGTAAAGGTTGATTCATCGGACCGCAATATGTTCTTCCAGCGTGCTTGGGACCAATTGCGATGGGCTCGAGCCCATATCAGACGGCGACGTTGCTGTCGTTTGTTGATGTATGGCTTCCGTTGTGTACAGTATAACTTAAGTTTGCATTTGTGGATGCACCGGCGTACAGTATTCAACGATAATGGCTTCCCGAAGAAATCGCGGGCCCACGTGGCTATGTCCGTAATCGCAGCATTCCTATGCGTGACGCAGTGACGTCGGAGGATCCGAAGAACTCGAGCATTCAGAATAGGTTTTCTACCTTGGCCTTTCCGAACTGTGATCTTACCACTATCTCGGTAGCGCTTGATAATATTATGTACTGTAGATGATGACAGGTTAAATCTTCTGGCTATTGCACGCTGAGAAATGTTGTTTGTGAATTCTTGAATGATTCGAACACGAAGATCTTTGCTAACTGGCTTGCCTCGACCCATCGTTCCGAATAAGTTACCTGAACGACGGATGGCAACTGTTATTTATACGGAATGTAGTACGACGTCATCATTCTAGATTATTCCCGAACAATTCGGAAGGTTCCACTACTAACGGCGCTTTCTACAACGCATGTCCCTACTATTTTGGAACGTGTTGCAACACCCCCATTCAAAATGAACGTCCCGGCCACAATACAAAATGTTTTGGTTCACACAGTATATTTATGTCATTTCTTAAACGTATCTGCTATTTTGTATTCGCGAGAAAGTTTTGTTACATCATCCCTTTTTGTTTTATCTATATATTTTGCACTGTCCCAACTTTTTTGGAAATGAGTATTGTAATATGGAAAAAGCGCAAATTTATACAATTATTATTATTATTATTATAATTGCAACGAAACGGGTCTCTCAAACTTCAATCTTGTGCTTAATGCGAGAGAGGAGTCCCTAGATAAGGTGTTCGCCAATTTTACTGTTAACGTTACTGCAAGTAAGAAACTTCCAGTGTCACCTGATGTTTATCATCCTGTCCTTCTTATTTCTGGCCTTAACACCGCCTTCCAGAAACGTTATACCGAATCGAATGGGTCTCCTTTTAATTTTAGGAAAGGCGACTATTCTGGTCTTTATAATTATCTTGCTACTTATGACTGGGATGATTTTTACTCCTTAGATGGGGTGAATGACAAATGGAATTTTCTTATTCATACCATTTTGGTTGCTATTAACATTTTTGTCCCAAAGTCGAACAAAACTGGCATAAATGATAAATTACACAGATTCCCAATCTGGATTCGCCAGGATACTATCAAATTAAGGCACTTGAAGACTGCGAAGCATAGGTTTTGGAAAAAGACTGAAGAACCCCATTATTATAATGAATTTAAAACACTCAGAAAAAATTATAAACATGCTTCTTTACTATAGAAGTGTCGATAATTCTTTACTATAGAAGTGTCGATAATTCTTTGAACTCTTCTCCGGCCTCATTCTGGAGAGTGACCAAGAAACTTTTGGGTAACGGCTTCCGTCAAGGTTACAATGGTGAATTAGTATCGAAAACAGATACTCTGGACTATTTTCAGTCGAATTTTGCAGGTAATGAGATAACTGAGGTTAACATTCAGAATCTTCCGAAATACTAGGATAGAGTGGAGGTGAAATTTAATGCACCCGCTTTGACAACTTCTGAATTACTCTCTATTGGGAACTCCCTGTCTGCCTCCAAACGTTATAATTTTTACGGCTTTCCTGACTATACACTATATGATCAAAAATATCCGGAGACCCCTCACAGATCATCGACTGGCCCAATGTCACATGATAATGACTTGCACATCACTTAAATAGCTTCCCACACCTTCAGACACAACTCTGCTTGGACATTGGCAAGAATGGGTCGTTCGGCAGAGCTCAGTGAGTTCCAACGTGGAACCATCGTTGGATGTCACCTATGCGGCAAGTCCGTGCGTGATATTTCCAGCCTTCTTCAGATACCCAAGTCAACAGTAGGCGATGTCATTATGAAATGGAAAACCCGGGGATCAACAACAGTTCAACAACGAACCGGTAGACCCAAGAAACTAACGGACAGAGACACAGAGACCGTCGCGTGCTTCGTCGTGTCACCCGCAGCAACCGGAAGTCCTCGGCGGAAAAAATTGCCACAGAGTTTCGAAACGCCTCTGCAAATGATGCCAGTACCATGACAATTCGTCGGGAACTGCACACGATGGGATTCCATGGCCGTGCTGCTGCCCACAAGCCCCACATCAGCAGGGTCAACGCCAAGCGACGTCTGGAGTGGTGCAAAGACCACAGAAACTGGACAATGGACCAATGGAAACGTGTAATGCGGACAGACGAATCTTGCTACACACTCTGGCAATCCGATGGACGGGTTTGGGTTTGGCGCATACCTGGAGAACGCTTCTTACCTGAGTGCACAGAGCCCACAGTCAAGTTCGGAGGAGGAGGAGTCATGGTGTGGGGCTCATTTTCATGGTACGGACTGGGCCAGCTCGTTCCTGCGCAAGGAATCATGAACTCCGACAGTTATCTGAATGTTTTGGACAACTGTGCACTTCCAACGTTGTGGCAATTTTTCAGAAACGGGCCATTTCTCTACCAACACGACAATGCTCCGTGCCACAAAGCGAGGCGTGTACAGCAGTGGTTTGCGGACTCAGGGGTCGAAGAAATGGGTTGGCCGGCACAAAGTCCCGACCTCAATCCTATAGAGAGTCTGTGGGATGAATTGGAAAGACGCTTGCGGGCCAGATCACATCGGCCAACTTCTGTACCTGAACTGATTCTCGCTCTTCGGGAGGAATGGAGGAACATTCCGGAAAGTACCTACCAACATTTGGTGGAAAGTCTTCCCCGAAGGGTGGAAGCTGTGATTCGGGCAAAGGGATGTGCAACGCCCTATTGATTTCCATGAAATCGTGGCTAGAGCGCAAACGTGCATGTGTCCGGATATTTGTGATCATATAGTGTATTTTCAAGGGCTGTCTTCACGCGATTTGCAACCCTTTATGTGACCTTTTAAACCTCTCTCTGTCGCAAGGTACTTATCCTACCGATTGGAAGACTATTTTTCTTCTTCCTATCCCTAAAATTGTGAAACCGACCACACCGAAAGATTATAGACCTATTGCACTTATCTCTTTTCCTGCAAAGATTCTCGAGACCTTCGTTGCTACTCATCTTTCAAAATTTTCATCTGATCCTTATCTTCCTGATATTCAGCCCGGCTTCCGCAAGGCCAGATCGACCGAAACTAATCTTACCTCTCGAAAGCTATTGATACTCATCATCAAGTGGATGTATTTACTTGGATTATTCTAAAGCCTTCGATAAGGTTCATATTGACCTTCTTCTCCAGAAACTAGAGATTATGGGATTCCAATTAAATATGCTATCCTGGATGCGCTCCTTTTTAACTGATAGATATTTTATGCTTTATCCTGTAAATAATTTTTGGAAATTTGGTAAAATCAATAGTGGTGTTCCTCAGGGTTCTCCCCTGGGACCGCTGCTATTCAATATCTACTCTGCAGACCTAATAGCTTCTTTACCAACTAATGATGTTCAAATTCTAATGTATGCGGACCATCTTAAAAATTTTCGTGCATTGACAGTTGGCAAGACTGTATTAAAATGCAAGAAACGTTGGACTCAATTCTCTCCTGGTCTAAATCGAACGGATTAAGTCTTAACTCCTTAACTCGAGCAAATCGCACGTAGTTTCTTTCTCCAGGAAAGTAACAAATTTTATTTTTGATTACAAGATTGGTCATGATATCATTGGAAAAAAGATGAAGTTAAAGATTTAGGCATTTTATTTAATTATAACTTATCTTTTACCCCGCATATTGATAACATCATAAGAGATGTCTCCCGTAGCATTGGCCTTTTCAAAAGGCTTACCGCATTTTTCAAAACTCCATTAACTATCGTAAAGTTATTTATTTCTAAAGTTACATATGGTGTGTTAATTTGGTTTACTCATCACACTCAAAACTTTTTACTCCTACAAAAGAAATTTCTTGCATTTTTAAATTTTCTCTCAAAAAAATATAACAAGCATGATCTCAATATGGAATTTATAAATGTCTTTACTCTTTCCAATATCATTGGTAATATTTTTCTTAATATCCTTAAGAGGATTGTTTTTGGGGCTGTTTGGATGCCCGAGGTTTTGTCATCTATCGGGCTGTCAGTTCCTAGAAAAAGTCGTCATAAGTGTCTTACTTTAATAACTCCTAGTACGAGGACAAATATTGGTGAGATTACTCCTTCGTATAAACTTGTTACCTTGTATATATAAAAACCTTTCTCATAAAGATGTAGACATTTTTAATGACCCAACCAATTCTATTTTTAAGATTTTAAATATCTGATTTTGATTTATTTATTCCGAAATGTAATCTTTTTCTTTTGATTCCTTCCCCCGCTTGGGTTTTACCACCTGTAGGGGCAGTTTGTATTTGCTTGTACATTCTGATCTGATTAAATTAAATTAAATTAAATTAAATTAAATTAAATTAAATTAAATTATTATTATTATCATTGTTTGGGGAAGCCAAACTCGGATCAAGTCCGGAAGCCAATCCCAGAGGCGGACCCAAATGAGGGCCAAAGCCCAATGGACTCAAATGCGAGGGAGGAAAAGTTATGCACTCGTGGGAGTATTGATGTTTGGGTGTAGGAATTTCCTTACTATGTGACAGGTGTTTAGAATTGTGGCTTTCTGTAAGGTTTTGTATAAGTGTGGGTTTAAATTTAGTGTTGACAGGCTTTTGTGTAGCGAGTGTGGAATAACCCCAGTGGCAGAAAGAACGATAGGAACAATGTGTACTCTGTTAACTCCCCAAAGGCGTTTTATTTCATGTGCAAGATCCGTATATTTAGTGATTTTGTCAGTGTATGTCTTTTGCAAATTGTGTGTGTTGGGGATGGAGATATCAATTATGTAAGTCACTTTGTTTTACTTATCTACTAGTGTAATGTCTGGTCTGTTATGAGGGATAGTTTTCTCAGTGATTATAACTCTGTCAAAATATAGTTTATGTGTGGTGTTCTCTAAGACAGTGTCGGGGATATATTTATAGTAAGGAGTGTGAATGTCCCTTAGCTTGTGTATCTTAGCTAGATGTTGATGTATGATGTTGGCTACCTGGTTATGTCTGTGTAAATAATCTGTCTGCGTGAGTATTTTGCAACTGGATATGACGTGTTGGATGGTTTCTTCTGCGATATGAGATTTCCTGCAAGACCCGTCAGTCGAATCTTTGATAATATGTTTTCTGTAGCTTTTAGTGTTAATAACCTGGTCTTGTATGGCAATCATGGTTCCTTCAGTTTCCCCAAAGAGACTCCCTTCACTCAAGCAAAAGTTCGACGCTTTTTTGTCGACGTGTGGCTGGTTGAGGTCAGAAGGATGTCTACCGTGGAGTTGCTTTCCGAGCCATGATTGAAGTTTAGTGCATGTTGTAGGAATATTATCGGTGTTCTGCATGCTGTTCAGATTCAGAGGTGTGTATTTTGTATCAGCCATGCAGACTGCTTTGTGTAATGGTGATGTGTGTTGTTTAGAGTAAAAGAATTCTCTGAGTGACTGAGTCTGTTTCTGGTGTAGATCTATTATGTCAATAAACCTCTGCCTCCCTCTAAACGAGGCAGGGTGTGTCTTTCAATAGCTGTGCGTGGATGGTGCTTTCTGTGCTTTGTAAGCAGTTTACGTTGTTTCCTTTCAAGTCCCTCAAGATCTGTGTGTGTCCACTGTATGACTCCAAATGAGTAGGAGAGTATTGGCGTGGCATAAGTATTGATGGCCTTCATTAAATTTCTGGAATTTAAATGCGTTTTAAGTATTGTCTCTAGCCTATGAAGATATTGTTTAGTGAGTGTATTCTTTATGTGTTTGTGCTCCAGAAGCTTGGCTTGCTTAAATCCTAGATATTTGTAAAATTCGTCATTTTCCATAACAGCAATGTAATCTGGTTCATCTAATGTGAAGCCCCCTTCCCTGAGTACTCCATTTTCAATGTGAATGATTTTGCATTTGTCCAACCCAAATTGCATGTGTATGTCTTTTGAAAAGGTTTGTGTAATGTCAAGTAATTGGTGCAATTGTGTTTGTGTGGAGGCGTAGATTATTATTATTATTATTATTATTATTATTATTATTATTATTATTATTA